>JAZAYU010000205.1:0-80657 GCA_038501625.1 Corbicula japonica
AGAATACTGGCACCTACAAAATACAAATTCACAACATCAGTTAAGAACGCGTAAAACCACCATTTCATGGAGGTAATGCAATTCTGACGACACTTTTGGAAATCCTGCCATTTCGTATGCGCCTTCCAAGTTCAGACCACAACCAGATTTAAATTGCTTGAAGGTGTGGAAGGACAACCGGAAAAAGGACTTGTCGCAGATATTCTTCAGAATTGATGTTCTCTTGGTTGAGAACTGCTGCATTCTTCGAAATGCACGTGCATTATGGACGTCGATAACTAAACAGTGTAAACTAAAGACTTTAATGTCATATGATAGGTATAACAGTTGCAGTTTCGTTCTTACAAATATAAAAAAAATATCGGGAGGAAAATAGTGTATATTTAGAATAGTGGTTAAGTGTAAGTATTTCAAGGGCCGTCGTCAGTTCTTATTGCACTGACAGCAGTAAAACATCTCTGCAACGGCGAAATGCAGTTCAATAAAACTTTGCCCACATAATCGTTATTTGTGTGTCTTCATTTGACATAAAAATTTAAAGAAAAGTAAGAATAGTAAAGAGAAAAGCTAGACCAAAAACTTCCTCAAATTCTATTTACACAAGTTCTCAAAACTTAGCAACAAACATTATTTTTATGCCCAGATGTGAATAATGAACCAGACAAGAAAATCGTGTGTACTGTTTAAAGAACTTTCTACTATGAACAGAGAAATAAAAGATTGTCACCCGTTTTCTCGACCAGGAAGCGACCAGGAAATTGAAGTCAAACACACTTTTACTTTTATACCATGCAGTTTACATAATTATTTAAGTAAAGAGGGCACAAGCTATTGTTTTCAGAATAATATTACTCATGTGATCATTTCAAATAATGGTTTGTGTTGTTTAGTTTTTGGTGAATTTATGTGAATTGAATTTTAAGGAATTGTAATTTTTTTCTACTGCTCTAACTTGTCTTAGAGTACCCGCCCCTTTGGCTTTTCAATGCTATTAGCTGATGGGTGGGTTGGAGTTATTTCACTAAGACAACTTGTGCTTGTTTTGTGATATGAAAACCTGTTGGAGCAAATGTGAGGTTGGTGCACCCTAGAACCTGGTTTAAACCCCCAGTGGATATTTGTTTTGTCAATGACCGTTCCAAGGCGGAAACCCCAAAGGTTCTCTTTTTAATTTGATTGTTTGGGGCGTCTTATTTGAGTTGACATACTTATAACAAACATGATCTCTCTTCTTCTCCTCTTCTTTTTCGCTGCGTTGGGAGGCTGTGTTTAAATGTGTGAGTGTGGCGATTCCTGATATGCATATTTCACTTTTTTACCATGTGCAAACATGATACTAACATTTATCTGTGTACATTTTCATTGAACGACATTTTGCCGTTATTGAGATTTTGGTTTGTTTTTTTTAATCGATGAACGTGCAATGGGGACTGTAGACGACCCTTAACGTATGGATTTTTTAGAAATAGGAAAAGTTAAAAATATAAACAAGTTTCAATTCTGATGGATCATGTAAGAACATGACGTCTTATGTTAACTTATGTTTATGACCCCACAAAGTGGGGGGCATATAGAGTTTTTGTCGTCCGTCCGTAGGAACGACCCCAAATCTTGTGGCATCAACTCCTCCTAAACTATGAGGCGGATTTCTTTCACAGATGATCAAGCAGAATGTGTAGATGATCGTAAAGAAAGTATTTTTTTCAGCGACTATTTTTTTCTAGAGTTATGGCCCTTTGTTATTAGAAATGTTGTTGCAGCAGTGGGGACATCAGTGTCCAACTAAACATTCTAGTTTTAAAAAGTTTTAAGACAAAACAAAATACTAAAATAAATTACTCTACACTGTCTATAAAACGTCTACATTGTCTTGAACACAAGAGAGACGAGAGAAAGATTTGAAAAGGCGAGTTCGGAAAGACATTATAAGAGGTGAAATACATGTTGTTTCGTCCTTATGACCTTTCGGACCGTTTTTCGCCCTCATTATCTGTTGAAGGAAGAAATGACATGTTAGAGGTGATATACATGTTGTTTCGTCCGCATGACCTTTCGGCCCGATTGTTTCGCCCTCATTATCTGTTCGCTTGCCCTACAAAAGACAATTAAGAACTTATTGCTCCACGACCTCTTTTTTTGTCTGAAAATGTTTAAAACGCGGAGGTCAATTAAACTCTGTGAATTCGGATAAAGTCCATATTTCGAAGGAGTCTTTCACGACACAAATTGACCAACTTTTAAACAACGTTCTAAAACCTTTCATAATGTTACTCAGTTTCATTTCAGACCTAGTTTATTTTTATTTGATTCTTATTATTTGTGCTCTGCCTTATCAACTGGATGAGTGTTTTGTAAGGGATGTTTGTTTGATGTATTCTTAGCGTGATAAACCAACAATCGTTCGATTCCCGAATTTTTATAGCGATTTTGTTCGATTCTGTGTGATTCTAAAGCAAATAAAGGACAATTTTGTGTGACCACGTTTATTTCACGTGATTAACGTAGTTCATTTCAAATCTTTAGATTGAAAAGTACATATTGTCCAAGAACAAACACAACGTTATAATTTCTAACTTATGTCAAAATATAAACTAATCGAGAATTGTGTAAGCTAAATTTCGTTTTTTTTATTAAACAGCCGAGCAAATAAAACCGAGTAATATTTATATGAAATGCTAATTGGTTTTGTATAAAGCCGCTCTTTCAGAATAATTAGATATTCACAAATGTTTAAATTGAAATGGAGAAAGAATCTTTCAAACTAAAAACACATACATCTAGCAATAATAATGGTGGCAGATTGAGCTTTGGGCCATCGTTCTGAAATTATGTAGCTAGGCGAGGTAAAATAGTAAAAGATAAGCATCTCCAAAACAGTAACATTAAATTTTAATATATCTCATTTCACATTACATCGTATTGTAATGTACACTGCAGTTTATACACGTTTCAACTGATCCTAGGACTTCTTTGCTGTTTCGCTCGAATGAATTCTTGGAAGAATAACTTTTTAGTTGATGCTTTGCGGACAGAAGCAGTTCAAACAAAACAAAAATGTGAAATATGCATAATTATCAGGAATTGTCACCTACGGAAGACACAGCCTCTCCACACTGCTAAAAAGTAAAGTCATGGATAATTAAATGACCAATTTCATAAAAAGGTGAAATATGCATATCAGGAATTGCCACATTTAGAAAAAAACAGCCTCCACACACAGCCAAGAAGAAGAGAAGAGAAAGAGCATAGTCAATAAAATGATCAGCTTCAAAATAGACCCCACAAACAATTAACAAAAATGAGAACCCGAGGGGTTACCGCCTTGGAACGGTCAGTTGCAAATCAAAACTCGCCACTGGGGGATTTTAAACCAGGTTCTAGGGTGCACAAACAAGTTTCAAATTCACGATCTACCTTATTAGAACAGGGCGTCTGTTCTGGATTTTTTTCAAATGTTTAACGACAAAAACCACTAATATTAACTTAACCATGACGCTATAATGTCATAGTTGTCTTGAATACAAGAGAGGTGAGATAAAGGTTAAAATACTGTCATGTAACAGCTGCCCTGTACCAAATTGTGGGTACCCTGTGGCAGTCCGCAATATGGCGACCAGTTAAGCGACGAAAATGTATGTGCTATTTTGTTTCCAATTTATATACACATTGTAAGGTATCGACTTGTATACTTGGATCATATCATGAAAAGGCTTGTTGATTGATTAAATGATTGCCTGCTTTATTGCCGGTGTGTCTGTTTGACCCTGTAATTGATAAAAATAAATGACCTTATTGCTATTCAAAATTGAAGCGAGAGCGACGACTGATTTCGGCTTTTTATTCTATGACAACCGTTGTTCTCGTAATATGTGATATCTCTTTGAAGCGCCTCTAATTGCCTATCTTGTGGTATAACTATTAAACTGAACAATTATTTTGTTTTTTAGAAAATGCGATTCAAACAAATTGTTGTTGGTAACCTGTACCACCACTGGGATTATAAGAGGGTACCCTGTATGGTCGTTGGATTAGTGTCGAAAAAGGTACCCTGTATGGTCTACTTTTTCATAAACACAACTACCCTGTAGAACTCATTTCTTCTTCATTTTATGACCAATTTGTATGTGGCATATTATATATTTATAAATGTTTTCTTTACCACTGGCCGTTCCTATATGCAGCCGGCAACACTGAAGTTGTGTTTTTGGTCATTGTGCCATGTTATCGTTACAAATATAATCTCAAGTTCTCGCTTCCTCTCTATTAATACACTATTATAGGCCGTTGATCCAGGTGTTCAGCGAAAACCTTTTATCTTGATTCGGCGGCTGGCGGGCGGATGTCCACCCAATAACTTGAGTTTGCTTTGGCCTACGCCAAACTTTCTGTGTGGGTAGTTTTTTTAAGACTACTCGGGACTGCTACCCAGATGTGATCAAGGTGAATGACTACTGGTGGGCGGTATTACCAGTATATTGCGATTTGAGTCCTTGGCGATACGCTGTATCGATAAGGTCTCCTAATACATGTACCAGTATGATCGGGAAAATTTGAAAAAGTCAAAATTTTAGCCAAATTATCAAACTTGTTAAACGTTACTTAATAATATCCGTAAATTGATCTGTTTTCTTGCTTTACATAAGTTTAAATGTCGATAATTATAACAGCGACTGTACCAGATCCCGGAATAGTACGGCAATAATATCGGCAACAACTTTCTTCCAAATTTACCATTGCATCGCAACTGGGAGACAAGACGGGCGATTCGTAAAGATCCACAAGGAAAAGCTCCAGTTTGGAAGCATTTTGGTCCTATAATGTCAAAATTCTCTCAGACATTTTTAGAAAATAGGAAAATGTAGCTGGTTGTTTTACTTGTAAAATTTCGGTCAAGTGGACGGGTGGAACTACACATTTAACAACTCATTTGCGACGACTAATCCAATGTTGTTGTCTGCAAACAAAAAGGTTGAATGGTGACCCTCTGCGGAGAAAACTGTTTCTCTTGAACGTAAGCGAAAAGTTCAGCAATCTTTGGGTCATGCTAGGGATTTGTAAGCGTACCACAATATATAGCGGTACGGGCCTGCCGTATCACGATACGTACCGCGGTATATTTTGCGATCTTTCACATGCATTCGAAGTTAACCATCGGTTAATGAAACGTAATTAAAAGTGTGAGTATTTTAGAACAGTTGTCAAAGTTATCTTTGAAACAAATTGGGGTTTTAATGACTAGATTTAAATAGCCTAAACAAAGCATGACCTAAAGATTGCTGAACTTTCCGCTTACGTTCAAGAGAAACAGTTTTCTCCAGGAGACCCTATCGATACAGCGTATCGCCAAGGACTCGAACCGCAATATACCGGTTATACCGCCCACCAGTAGTCATTCACCTTGATCACATCTGGGTAGTCTTCAATAAAACTACCGACACAGAAAGTTTGGCGTTGGCCAAAGCACACTCAAGCTATTGAGTGGACATCCGCCCGCCCGCCGAATCAAGATTATGATAAAAGGTTTTCGTTGAACACCTGTTTCAACGGTCTATACTTGTGTAATAATAGAGAGGAAGAGAGAACTTGAGTTTAAAAAGGACTATATTTGTAACAATAACATGGCACAATGAACAAAACACAACTTCAGTGTTGCCGGCTGCATATATGAACGGCCAGTGGTAAAGATAACATTTATAGATGTACAATATGCCACGTACAAATTGGCCACACAAAGATGAAGAAATGAGTTCTACAGGGTAGCTGTGTTTATGGAAAAGTAGACCATACAGGGTACCTTTTTTCGACACTAATTCAACGGCAATACAAGGTACCCTCTTAAAATCCGAGGGGCGGTACAGGGTACCAATAACAATTTGTTTGAATCGCATTTTCTTAAAAACAAAATAATTGTTCAGTTTAATAGTTATACCATAAGATATGCAATTAGAGGCGCTTCAAAGGGATATCACAAATTACGAGAACAACAAAGTTGTCATAGAATAAAAAGCCGAAATCAGTCGTCGCTCTCGCTTTAATTTTGAAATAGCCAATAAGGTCATTTATTTTTTTATCAATTACAGGGTCAAACAGACACACGGGCAATAAGACAAGCAATCATTTAATCAATCAACAATCCTTTTAATGATATGATCCAAGTATAAAAGTCTATACCTTACAATATGCATACAAATTGGAAACAAAATAGCACATACATTTTCGTCGCTTAACTTGTTGCCATCTTGCGGAATGCCACAGGGTACCCACTATTTGGTACAGGGCAGCTGTTACACGACATTGAAAAAGGCGAGAACGAAAAGACATGATAAGAGGTGAAATACGTATTGTTTCGTACTTATGACCTTTCGGCCCGTTTGTTTCGCCCTCAATTATCTGTTCGGTTGCTCTACAAAATACATTATCTCTTCTTGCTCTACAAAATACAATATAGGACAAATGGCTATATTAAACCCTTTCTTCTGTCTGATAATACCAAAAAATGTGGAGGTCAATAAAAGTTCGTGGGTCCAAAGAGGTCTTTCACAAATTGACCTAACGTTAAACAACGCTCTAAAACCGTACACTATTGTTACAGTATTCAGTGAATCAGTGTGTTTTGTAAGTAATTCTTTTAGAGAGTTAATAAAAAAGTTATTTTGAAAACATATATACAATAGTAATATAGAACCGTTATTCATCCCAAAGTTACATTATGTTTCCTTTTTTCAAACGACTACAAAACATTTGACGTACGTGAAAAATCCTACTGTAACATAACTTTATTGAAAACTTCTTTTATTTAATCTACGCACTGACTTACGATATGCATGTATCATTCCCCTTTATACAACTGACAACTGTACAATTATGTGTGTGTACACGTTTCACCATTAAAAAAGTAATATATGCACAAAAGGAATCGCCACACTCACAAAACAAGGCTCCCCACGCAGCGAAAAAGAAGAGAGAGAGAGAGAGAGAGAGAGAGAGAGAGAGAGAGAGAGAGAGAGAGAGAGAAAGAGAGAGAGAGAGAGAGAGAGAGAGAGAGAGAGAGAGAGAGAGAGAGAGAGAGAGAGAGAGAACATGTTTGTTATAAGTAGGTCAATTCAAATAGGACGCCACAAACAATTAACGAAAAAGAGAACCTTTGGGAAAACCGCCTTGGAACGGTCAGTGGAAAAACAAATTGCAATATTAAGCAATGACATTACTTTCAATTCTAGAAAACGGTTCATTGTTAAAAATGTTGGTCTTTTAAAGATGTAAATAATGCTTTTTTACCTAGCATAACATTCTTGACGTTTTTCGAGTATCGGACTTTGTGCAAATTTGTGTATATTTATTAAATTCTCTGTTTTGTTTATAGGGTTCCGAATGTTGCAGTCAGCTTACTGTCAGTTTTCACAGGCTATCAACCCAAGAGATGCTTGTTTTTGATCATCTGCTTTACAAGACGTCCGTTTACGGACGTCACATGACCGGAAGCTTCCCACAATTCTTTAAATATGGCGCCGTGAAAAAATTACCGAATGGAATTCCAACCATGGGGACGAGATAACTTTTCTTGGACATATTGTTTTAAACATAAACCAAAGAAAAGTTTCGATAGGACATTAGCTCTTTAAGAATGATGTTTAATATCATAATCGTCGATCAACTACAGGAACCTGAATTTCCATCAGAATTCATTCGGTTACCTCATAATCACCTTTTCCCTTATATAAACACACTATTGCAAACGCAATTGTACTACACCCGCTAACCGCTGCAAGGATTTTCCAGCTACTACATTGCATTCCTTGTTTTTTATATAGGCATATAAGGGAAAATGAGATATCAGGATTTCGATGTTCATTTAGGTTCCCTTCGATCGACGTACAAGGCTCAGTCGAAGTTTATTATTTAAATGCATGTCATTAAGTTTGTAATGGCATAAAATGATTTAAGAATTTGTAATTACTATATTACAAAAAATATATGTTAATTGATCTTATGAAGAGGGCAATAAAAATTGTAGTGAGCACTTGTAGCTCACCGAATATGTATTGCTTTATTTATCAAAAAGTGATATATGCATATCTGGGATGGCCACATCCAGCAGACACAGTCTCATATGTAAGGCAATTATACAGTTGTTTAAACCAAATAAGGTATGGTTGTACTAAGATAGAATAAATAAAAACGAGTTTGTTAATAAACAGCTTTATAAAACAATTAATGTCGTAGATACTTCATTGGCACTATTATATATCAGAAAAGAGATTTTATTTCTTAAAATTTTTTAACGCTTGTAAAAGTCTCCCCGTACTTCACTTCAGTGTAGTTCACAGTTTCAATTACCTCCCTTGATCGTAGTATGATAATTTCGAACCATTCAGAATGTCAATCAATGTGGGTGACCGTATACAGGCGTACTCTTAATGTACTTTTTGTAGAATACGGACGGTATGTAATGTGTATGTCTCTTGCATGGTTGGCTCGGCACTGCCGCCGTATTTGCATGACTGGGGTTATCTTTACAATATGTACGGACTATTTTTAGTTCATTCTATGTGATAAAGTGTACTTAATTTGATTTGAGCTGCGTCGAGAAAGAAGCTAGAGCTTCCAAAAATGTTTAAACCTTTAATTGGTAGTTTTCTTGAATGTATTATTGTTAACATATAATTGTGTAAACACATAATTAATGTGACACTTTTTTGTTAATTTTCTGACTATTTTTTTGCGCACGTACATTTTTAAACTAAATGATGTCTGCTATATGACATTATCTCAAACATGTTCTGATTGTTTTTTTAGAAGGTTTATTCATTTTACCAGTATACTGCCAGAGTGTGACTCAAGGTGAAACATTCCGAGATCAAAAGTAGTCTTTAAGCCATTGTTAAAAACTTAAGCTTATTATGTTAGAAAGCTTATTGCTATAGTCTTTAACACTCTCACTGAAAAAAAAATAAAACAAATCTCATGACACCTTTTGTGCTATTCAGAACATTCTATCGTTTGTATATCTATGAACTGTACATGGTTTGTGGAATTCAAAAATAAATACTGTGGTATCTATATATCGCGAATTTCGCGCAATTAAACCCCGGGAAAACTACACCATTTTATAATTTGTCTTACAATACATACAATTACGCAAATTAACGCCCGAATATATCATTAAAGAGATATTTGCGCGAAAGTTTTCCCGGCAAAATCAAACTATACCACAGTTACTAATACAATTCAAATTTTGACTTTGGTTTAGAGGATATTTTGATCAGGTGATTAGCATCGTTTTGTTTAGAGAGTATTTTGATCACGTGATTTCCACTTTTTGACTTGTGTAAAAAAGCTAGGTAACCATGCTCTCAGGATGTTTATATATACCTCATAATACTAATAAAGGTTTATTATATGGTATTTGTTGATTATTTCTACTGGTTTATAATTTTCACATTCTTTCATTAATTTAAAAGTGGTTATGTTTAAGGAAGGCAGTGCCGATGAGGTAACATTTTAAGTAGGGCCGTAACGGTTACTATTTGTTAGAACAATTACATCGATTTCGTTTTATTGCCTTGTTTGTTTCTCAATGAAAGAAAGCCTCTGACAGGCTGGTTCTTTTAAGGTTGAAACGACCTTTAGATGAAATGGAAAATGTAGGCTGTCATCAAGCATGCTGGTTATGTTTGAAGCATTGTTTTCTCAGCTTTTTGAAACTTTGTTCTGAGAAGCATGGGAAGTTATTAACTCCAAAATACATTTCCAGACGGAAGAAGCTGGGGAGTTACCACTTTGGAACGGACAGCGGCAAAGCATTTTGCCATAATTGGGGTTTAAAGCATGTTTTAGGGTTTATAAACCTCACATCTACCCTGTCAGGCCACATATGAATAAACAAGTACAAGTTGCCTCGGTGATGTAACTCCATCCTACCTACAACATACAATTTTGCATGCAAACGCATACAAACATACCAAAATACAAACGCTAATGACATTCTCAAGCAAACAGGGTACGTACTCGATTACCTTACTTAGATTAGAGCACCTGTAGTTTCAAGGTTAATCGTTTGCTTTTATTAGGTATACTACTTAAAGTTTGCTAAGCACCAATTTAACCACACATCATTGTGTAGTAAACATTATATTTTTACACTAGAAATCATTTAGGAATGTATAAAAAAGGTTCCCAGTGTAATCTTTAGTTTTAAGGACGTACAAACGAGGTGATACTGTATTTTTATAGTGTTTAAGCTGCATACATGTATCCGACAAATGAAGTTTACTCAATCATTACTTTTACTTGAAAGACTGAATGTTTATGACTTAATTATGGCAAATGTGAGATACAAAAGCTTTAAATAATCGGATGCAGAAATCCGTATATGTTTTGGCAATAATTGATTTTTTCAGAACTGTTATCAACAGACCCATCTTTAATACCATTCCATTCAAATTGTTAATAAACCAGAAAACACATCGTGGTTATTAAAACATTTGTCAATATTGGTTTATAAATCAGTTATCAGGTACGTAAAACAAATTGAACTAAATGGTATATAGCAAAAGATATTTACAGAAATATTATTGGTGCTTAGAACTCGGAAAAGTATAATATAGGTTGTTGAACTGGTGATCATTAAGGTACTTGTTGAAAACAATTCACAAAGCAAATTTGAATTTATAGGATGTCTTATCTCGTCTAAACTACAAAGAAAACTGTTTGAGAAAGCTTGGCGATCTACATGAAAATAATTTGAATAGATTGAGAAAACATTTGTTGCACGATTTTTTTTCAACAAGTTACAAATGCAAGAACACAAAGACCTGCGACTCATGCAAAGAAATTGAGAGCTTTTTAGACATTTTTGAAACTACTTGTATTTCGCGAATGCCTGTTGCAAGTGTGTCGCTTACGTTAAGGCATTTCCCCAATTACCTGATTGTTTTGTTCGAAAAGATGAGGAGACTTTTCAAAACAGGAATTCATGGATAGTCGTGATATTACTACATTGCCGGACCTACGGTCAATTAAAAAATATCCCATATTAACATTACCGTGATTCGTATTATTTTTTTGAGCCGAATTCGAGGTCCAATTACACTAAATTATATTCCAAATGTGTGATCTATGTGCTGAGTAAGACACATTTTAAAGTGGACATTTTGATTTTCATAAATAAAGTAAAACTGAAGTAACTGTGCAGCATGTTTTATTGTTAAAAACTAAAACATATACATATTTGGCACCGGAAAACACACATCGGAGATTTTCTCACGGTTAAATACTGAATGTAACTATGACTTGAACAAACCTGCTATTTTAGGTAAGTAAGATACGTTAACTTTGTTTTACTCAAATCATTGCAAAACAATTATTGTGACAGATCCTATTAATAAATCTTAAAAGGTATGTCATAGTATAATGATAAACTAGGTGACAAAGATTTACATGCTGCTTTCATAATTAAGTTCTAGTTTTGATTTGATTAAGGACAAAAAAAACCGAATAAAATTGAATGAATTGAAAGTGATCGTACATCAATTCGTTTTAATCAGGTAGTACTCAATCAAATAAAATAATACAACCCAAGCGCAATCGACAAGGTAAGCACACACTCAAAAATCTAGTACAAATGCCAAAAATCTATTATTAATATTCAGTTAAGTCGTTTGATAAGTACATAGTAAATTCTAACGTAACTTATTGCAATTTCAGAAAACTTATTAAAATAAAAAATAAGCAATAAAATAGAAGTATAACAAACACAAACTAACAAAATATTTCCAAAATGGATGTTTTAACTATAAAACACCTTTAGGCAACATACCAAATGAAAACACCAGTGACGGTGCGGGTTCGCATCCAGCTAGAGGCACTATCATAGGAAATTCACAGTAGCGCTATTTGTGCAGTGTGGCGGCCGTAAAAAGTCTCCCCGTACATATAATCAGTACTGTTATCAGTAAAATAACCCGTTACCGATGTCATGCAGTGATTGTTGCGTATATCAGGGCTATCCGATCAACCTTTTTGGGGGTTGTCCCGGTTAGCTCAATTGGTTGCGTCGCAGGAATTGCAGGGCTAGGCGCTGTCGCCGTGACGGTGCGGGTTCGCATCCAGCTAGAGGCACTATCATTTGAAATTCACAGTAGCGCTATTTGTGCAGTGTGTCGGCCGTAAAAAAAGTCTCCCCGTACATAAAGTCAGTACTGTTATCAGTAAAATAACCCGTTACCGATGTCGTGCAGTGATTGTTACGTATATCAGGGCTATCCGATCAGCCTTTTTTGTGGTTGTCCCGGTTAGCTCAATTGGTTGCGTCGCAGGAATTGCAGGGCTAGGCGCTGTCGCCGTGACGGTGCGGGTTCGCATCCAGCTAGAGGCACTATGATCATTGTAAAAAGGACAATGTATCTTACATTTTCAATGGGCACAATTACAATACCTTTAATTTTTAAACATATATTAAGTATACTAAGTAAGACTTTATTTAGGTTTCAAAACAAACTAATGTAACTCGTATTACTGAGTCTCATAATTTCTTCCTTTTTATCAGAAATTCATCATATTTACACAACAATTTCTTTAACTAAGTATTATGTTAACTTATCTTAATCAATTTCTCAAAAGCAACGCCATAACTTATGAGATCAATTATCTGTAATCATATTGGTCATGATATCTGCAGTTCAACTTAATTTAGTTATTCTTTCACTACTTAAAGTTATCTAATTATGTACCAAATTCTATTATTTTCTTTAAAATAATGTATTAAACTTTTTACAGGTTAACTAATTTTCCCGAACATATCAAATTTTTAACGTCGAATGAAAATACAGTCGAGTCGCGATTTTACGAATCGCGATACTACGAAATAACGGTGTACTACGAATTGGGCGGCCGGTCCCGTCCGAATTCCTTCTTTATTCAATATAAAAAAGATGCGATACAACGAAGACGCGATTTAACGAAAAATGCGATATAACGAATAATTATGACAGTCCCTTCAGCTGATTTACAGTGTAACAAGGATGCAATTTAACGAATTTCGGTCTGACGGGTGATTTTCACACCTTTTCAAGCGATATCCGTGATTTGTATTGTTGAGCAATTATCGACCCAAGCTGTTGTGACACGATATGCTCTGTAAGCAATCAGCGGGCGTGTTTGCTTGTAACAAACAGTTTGAGTGATTAAATGTCAAAGGTTTAAACTTGTATATAATCTAAAACAATTGTGTTGATTGTCATTCTACTTCTGCAATTTAATTCTGCATGATCTTATTCCTATGGCGAATCTTAGTTAATATTTCAGTAAATTGATATCGGCATTCTGAGCAATTCAGTGAAATCCTCGACGCTCGAGCTCCCTCCTCCAACTCCTCTAACAGCGATGACGAGTTGGATGTACCAGCCCCCCCTCGCCATACACTTGACGATGCCCTAGACGCACTAGATATCATCCAAGAGTACTGGGAATCACAAGCTGACAGTGAGATCCAGCTCTCAGCTGTAGCGGCGATGTCTAAAGAACTGATGAACAAAAAGATTCGCGTTATGTGCGATCGAAAACAGGCATCACTAGAGAGATTTTCTGGACAGGCGATTGTTGAAAGTGTGATTGATGAGGGACGTAATGCTTTGTAGAAACTGTGAACCTGAATGTGTTTTACGTTATGCATGTAATTGAAGATTCATGATGTGCTTTTTTATGTAATTTTTATGTAATTTAAAAATGTGCTATTTATTTAAATGTATTGATTGATCCATGATTTCACAATAAAATACATCGAAATGTTCTATTTGCCTTTTTATTTATTGACCTTGACATATAACAGCAATAACACATTACGTCATATAACGACATTGACGATTTGCGACGGTATCAACAACCAAATGTCAAAAATGCGATACTACGAAAAATGCGATACTACGAATAATCGGCTTGGTCCGATGCCTATTCGTAGTATCGCGACTGGACTGTAGATACAAGGGTAAAAATGATATTAAGCGAAAACGAAGCTGGTAACGTATAATTTTAATTTCAAAAGATTGATTTGAAATAAAAAATGTAACCAATACAGTTAACAAATCAAAAATTTAAATTATAATAATCAACGAAAACTGTGTTTTTTAAGCAAAACGCGGCGCCATTTTGTCTCTGACTTTAAAAACGCATTTAAGTTTGTTTAAAGTAAGCCATGGATGAGAAAATTATATGTTCGTGAAGCCATTTGTTAGATGCACCAAGTGATGTAATTTCGCAGCAATCAACTTAAAATTGACTGAAAAAAAACAACGGTTTTTGTTGCTCTATCGCGGGAACTTTGACAGATGTCTCAAAGTGACATTAGTAGTATATATTTAAGGCTTTTAGTTTCCAAACGGCTCAAAATTCCTAAAAAAGTAAAAACATTTTCAAATCAGGCATATGCAAATTTTCATGAGGAAATCCGGAGAATAAATTTTGGGGCACGTTCAATCTTAACGTATGTTATGTTAACGTATCTTACCGACATTAATGTGATTTTATAATAAGATGAGTAGTTAACTCTATTCGAAGGTGGAATATCTACCAATTATGTCAGTATGAGGTAGGTCTATTGTGGAAATATCATTTTGCCTGCTTGCTTTACGAGTTTAGGTCTTAAAGCATTTAAGAAGTTAACGTATCTTATGAAAAGTTAACGCAACAATGTTAATTTTCATTTTATGCTTATTCTTGTGTTTCCACGACATATCATACACTATAAAAGCTATTTTAATCACATAATACCATTTCTTAGGAGTTTATATTTGTATAAATTAGGTAAAAATGCACATATTTGTACCTGTTCCAAGTTGTCAAAATCAGTTAACGTATCTTACCCAAGACTTGGGGACACTGGCGATTGATTTGTAATTTTAACAGATTTGAATTTCTACTATTGGTAGGTTATTTTTTCATTTATTTAGGCTCAACGGCCATTGGTTTAGGTGAAATATGATGCACATATCATACTTTATAAGCAATATCTCGTAGTAAATAATAGAACCCAGTTCAAGGACAACGCAAAATCTGCTTATTTTGTCCTATTTACCCAAATAAAATATCAGAAATAGATATTTCATGGCGGTAAAAAGGTCTTTAAGAGGTACATTTAGGTTTGAATTATCATTTTATGACAAAACATCTCAATTATAATTTGTTTCCTGAAAACTGGGGCCTAGGGACAGTGAAAATGTAAAAAAATGTCCACTTAACTGTCATTGAGTGCTTAATTTGCGAGAAATTAAACCATTCACGGAAACTGATTTCTCGATACGCACTAATTAATTTCCCGCGGTTGGTTCGTTTGTAAACAACAAAAAATCGTATTTATTTTACATGTATCATCGAAAAAGCAAATACAAATATTTCAACCGGAAGCTTAAATACACAACAAGCGTTTGATCTCCGCACAAATAAATAGTATCTATTTAGTTATTTATATAATCTGGAAAGTTGATAGGAAAACTTGCATAAGTTTTCTTTTCACATTGAAACGGTTTTCACGTTGGTAAGTGAGTTTCTTTATCTATAAAAGACTAAATCTGTTAATTATCACCGCTGACAAAGACATCAAATGGGATTTATTTTAATTAAAATGAATCTAAAATGCTTCTGAGAAAGGCGTAACACGTTTTTCGGCAATATTTCAATCTTCCTGCGGCAGAATCTTACAGAAAAGAAATTTATCAAATTAATAAATAATGATAAGGTTTTGTGCTTTTATTCAATATAACTACACGAAAAGGTATTAAATCAAAACATCTGACTGTCACTTGATTATATTGTTATATAAGGGATCCCATTGTTTTGATTTAAATGTTATTGATACATGTAGCAGATAAATTATTTACGAGTATATCGTTTTATAAGGGATCCCATGGTTTTGATTTAAGTTCTTTTAATAGCAGTTAACTTCACATATTTGCGCATGATACTCGGGTACCATATATACCCCATTACTTTATAGCACCTCACATACAGGTGTAATATCGAAATTAGACCCGTAACTTACCACATTTCTTAGTATATATATTTCTATGTATATATATATATATATATATATATATATATATATATATATATATATATATATATATATATATATATATATATATATATATATATATATATATATATATGTATATGTATATGTGTTTAAAATGAAAATCTGACGGGAACAGTGTGTTTAAGCCCACAGTTGCATATATATTTGCCATTGAGCGTTCTGATGCGGTGAGATATAAATACACTAACCGAAAGGATTTTTTACAGGCAAAGGTAATGAATATAGCAGAGAAAACTAAGATGATGGAGCCAAGTAAAGTAAACAAGACGATAAAGATAAAACCAAATACACGGGATCAATCAAGTTACAATAAAAATGGCGATAAACATGTCAGAGAAAGGAAAAAACAGATAAATTCAATGAAAAAGACAACAAAAATACATCTGAAAAAGGAAATGAAGAGGAAAACTTGTAGTAAGAAACTGTCAGACAACGAGGAATCAAGTGTAGATGGAAATGACGAAACACCTGCTAGGAAAAGGAGAAAACAGGTGACAGCAGAAAAGAAAAAGACTCACAAAAAGAAAAGTACGGCGAACAAATTTAACACAACTCGGACAAATATGATTAAGTGTGAGCGGAAAGATAGAACAAAGCCAAGAAAAGTGTTGAAGAAAAAGAGAGTGAACATGAATAATAAAACGAAAGAAAATCAGATGATGGTTTATGAAAGGAAAGCTGATTCTAAAAGCGATGATGAAGTTTTCATCACTAACCTTCAAAATGTAATTCTTGAATATCAAGATTTCTTTGCAGTAGATGAGGAAGATGAGGAGCAAGACGAGGATGATCTAGCGTGGTTGGAAATGAGTGAGAGGCTGAAATGGGATGTGGAACAGCAGTTTGAAAACCCCGAAAATCCTGAACATTACCCCCACGATACTATTTTCACACAACATTTTTTCGATTATGTGGAGTGGAAGACAAACATTTCTAAGATAACTTTAAGAATTATTTGTAAAACAAAGATGAATAGAGGCATTTGCTACATGGGCTTGGACGAATCCCAGAATCGAATTCTTAGGCCAATTATTAGCACACATCATGGGGCATGTTGCTGGCCTAAAAAGAAAAGCGAGAATGTTGAGGTCGGATCTTTAGTGGTGTATACAGTCTTGTATCACCCGGATAAGTCCGACAATATCATGATCAGAACGGCATATCCCCATCGAACAGAGGATATGCTTGTTACGGATGATATAGATATCGTGCCTGGCACCGAGTGGTCACCAGAGTCGCTTATTCCTTTGTCAAAACAACGCGTTTATGAGATATTTCCCGAACATATGATTATAAAAGATCGGTACATTAACATACATGCCAAATGTGCATCTGTAGGAATTCTTTTGACCAAAGAAAACCTTGTCCAAATGTACATGAAGAAAAAAGGAGATCAGGTTAAAAATCGGGCTAAAATCAGAAACTGTGGATTAAATTTTGATTTCCCCGTCACAGCCATCGGTCACGATAATCCTGATGTAAAGAGAAACAGAGAGTGCCTTCTAATTTTGGGTTTATCTAGACCTTTTGCTGGCTATAGCAAGAAGAAGAGGTTTATTCCACCAAGATGTTACATACTAGTTATCGGAATCTTGATTTTGGGAAAATAGTAAACTAACGTTGAAGATGAAAGGTTTAATACTATCTGACATAAACGGCGATTTGTTTAATATGGAGCCCATATCAAATGTTGCATTTCAAGAGCTTATCGAAAATGATAACTCCCGGAAATGAACACATTTCAATATTAAAAGAAAAGACAGAACAAGAGTAAAACAAGCTTGGACTAAAAAACTAACGGAAAACAAAGAAAAGGCTATTGCAATCAAGGGACAAACTTATTTAAATTTCTTTTCCTGTCGTAATACCAAATTTAATTTCATTATTACAATCAGTGAAAGTGCAGTACATCATTATTTGCCGTATAAGAACATTTAAAATATTACTGTGATACTTAATTAAAGGTATATTATCACCATACTAGTATTATAAGAACCAAAATTAAAATAAGGCCTATTTTACAGGTATGATTATAAATATAATATTGTATACTGTTACATGTAATAATTAAGTCTAATATTCTCCACGTTCAAGGAATACATGTATGTCGCGCGCAAAGACCAGTCTAATATATCCAATCTCAAATAAACTGTAATTTTAATTGTATAAGTTTAGTTATTTACTTTAGTTTAAAAACTATTTATTTAGCATATAGCATATTACAAGTATATAAACGAATATTGTCAAAATTAGGTATCAGAATCTGGAAACAAGTTTCCGAAGAAATCTTAAGTTAATCAATATTCTCATTTAGAAAAATATAGGCGGTTACATACATTTAATATTCAAGATATGACAATGAAGCATAAAATTTGTAAATCAATTTGAAGTTGTGTTTGATAAAGATTATTCTTGATGTTCCAAATCAAACTAGTTTAAGTAGAGTTTTTATAAACGATTATTTGTTTTAATAAAATGAAAATAATTATCTTTTAATTTGTTGTTCATTTTTGTTTTTTTCTCCTTTGCACGTCGATCATCCCCATCTGTCCAGTAACGTAGCAATACCGGTTCAGAGGCTCATGCCGCGAAACTTCTAGAGGCAAAAGTCAATTCCTGTACTGTAGTTAGTTACTTTAGAATAAAACATATCTTTTCAAAGTCCTGAATTTGGCAGACTGTCGATAACAAGACACAGACTCCGTTAGTTTAAGAGCTATGTATTTATTTTAGAAAATAATCATGAGATACCGAAAAATTCATTTTGGTGCCAATTTTATAATTTTTAATTAAGAGCTTTGATACATTGATATTAATTACAAAGTTCTTGTTTACTCTGGCGAAAACAATATATAACGTGTAAATCTTCTCATCATTCGCGCCAATAAATTTAAAGATTCACAAAGTCACTGAAGTCAGATCAAACAAAATGTTAGATATGATGACGGCCCATATATACTTCATACAATCAATAGTGGTTTTCCCAGAAAACTGTTTTTTAAACTGTCAATCAGAAAGCATGATTCATAACGCTTTACATTTGGGTCCTAAAGGATCTACAGATGCCGTTACAACGAAAATGAATCAAAAATAACATTAATTACACATACACTCAACAGAAGTTCTAATTGGTCACTTTTTGTCCGTAATTTTTTATTAGAAAGACATTGAATTCACTTTTTATTAATGATCATATGCCAACATCAGTTTTCAACTTAAGGTTTAATCTTGTAATAATTGACTTTGGAACAGTTTGGCAAGAGTTACCCTTAAATTTGCTAAAAATGCATTTCTTGCATAAAAATGTCAAGCACACAGAAATTTGCTTTTAATTCATTGTTTTGTTTTAATAGGACCCCTCATTTGTAGGAAAAACAGAAAACATGATTAATCAATAGCACCTTTGTTTAAATAAACCCCTTTCAAAGTATCCAATTTTAAAATTACCTCCATTTTAATTAAAGACTGTTCAAATTTTGACGCTGCGCTGTAAGTAAATGGTATTGGATTTGTTTAAGAAAACAACCAATAAAGATTAAAAAGACATTTAGATAATTGATTTCTAGACATAACAGTTCTTTCCACATCCTCTCTTGACGTAGGGAAGAAACGAAACTAGCATACATTGTAAACATATACAATGCATGACCAATTAGAACTTTTGTTGAGTGTTTATATGCAGTTAAATATGTCTTAAGCTAATTATCAAGTTGAACTCTTTCCATGTTTAAAACACTTAGTATACATAAACACAACGTTCGAAACTCCTCGGTTATTATGGCGATCATCGTGTACTTCTGCGATTTTGTTGGCGGCATCTTGATCGGTTCGGAAAGTTGTTAATATTTAAACACGTTTTAGTCACTAATTGTCAGATCCTGATAACGTAATGGTTTTCAGGAGATGATTTTAATCAGATTGAAGGATTCACACTCTTTATTCAACAACTTAGTGGTGTGTGAATAATGGTGTTTTTTTTCCAATTTCCGGATGAAATGCACTTTTCTCAAGGTGATGTGCTAAAATCTGTCTTAGTGATACTGAAATAAACAAAAATATAAAATAAGCGATACGTCATGTATTACAAGTAGTAAGTAGTGCCCCGTAATCTTGCGCGTCCGGTCATCTTGCGCAGTAGTTAGCTGACATCCCCAAAAGTGCAATTCCATTTTGTTTGCAAAAGTTAGTGAATTCAGACCACATTTATGTCAGTTCCCGCCAATCTGTCAAAAAATGTCAAGGTCATAATCCGCGCATGATTTTTTCCTGCAGAAGCGTAAAGTGCCTTTATTCTCGTATCACATAAATAAAAAAATAAATATAAAACTACAGGAAATTTTATGGTTTGTCGAGACTCTTGAATTTTTTCAAATATTTTATTGCTGCTATGTCATTTCTCTCAGGTGCGCAAATTGACCGGACATTTAAATGGTAGGATAAAACAGTGTTAAAGGGTAAAGAGTGATAAATTCTCAATAGTTTAAGAGTCATGACCAAAAAAGTTTTTGTCATTACATGCATGAAAGGTTTTTAAAAATAGGCAACCAGTAATGGAATATTGGTCCATTTATGATCGGTAAAATTTAGGCGATAGTTCTTAGGTGCGCAAGATTACCGAACAGTATCGTACATGTATATGAACAGGAGGTAGTTTTATTATGCGTTTTTTCCTAAAAAAAATTCGTTATTTTTTATTTATTTTGGTATGACCTGAAATAGTACAAACTGTTACCAAATGTACAAACGCAATTTTTGTAATTTGTGATCGAATAAGTACGACTTATAACAATCTTAACATCTTATCTCACTAACAAGGTCTATTTCATTTCTTATCTATCGGCTCATAATGGAGAACTTTTATTGTTTTAATTTCGTACTCTTATTTGTATGTTTATCGTTCAGTAAGTCTTTTAATTCAGTATAATTTTATATACATTTTTACCGATAGAACTCTCTTAACCTTTTCGACATGAATAAAATCGAGAATTTAGCAAACAAATACACAACTGTTCGCGATTGTTGAAACAATATTGCTGCCACCAGGGATGAGATTCTTCTGCATTTTCTTGAATCGACATTTGTTTCGAATACTGGTTTCAACCCACTAAGCAATCATCGAATGTGATTAATAAAAAATGGTGCAAAAACATAAGTTAAAAGTCAACCTGTATTAAAGTTGCAAATACTACATGCATCCTAGATATTCTTCGCAATTATCGAGAACTTCATCTGAATGTGTACAAATATTCTTCATCTATATTTTTACTTATGGGCTTTATTTATCCAAACAAAGCACAGGTTTAACCTTTTGGAAGTGTTATATTTTTCAAATTTATCACTGTGAACGTGCTTCTTCGAGTACTAGATCAGGTAAAGCGCAGAACTTTCATTCATCATCGGATATAGTTTGCATATAAGATGGCAAATAGGACATTTCATATTTTTTAAACATAAACTAAATGAAGTATATTCTTACAGGATCTGTATTCAGTCAGTGTCCAACTGGATGGCTACATCACGATGAATCATGTTATCTGTTGTATGATAAAGACAAATTTGACTGGATCGAGTCACAAGTATGTTAGTCGCATCGTTATTGTTGACTGGATCAAGTCATACAATGTATAAGTGTAAATCATAGGGTTAAATAGATAAAACCACAGGCATAATAACCCCGACCGAGTTAGGGGAATGTTAACCATAGGTATGGAAAGCCAGAGCTGTCTTATATTGTTGTTTTCGAATGTATTCAACCGCTTTGGTATTATAACAGTTCATTTCTATAATATATAAAACCAAAACATGCATTTATTGAACCAATACTCATTATATTAATCCACGCGTACAATATATTATACGGACTCATCGATATATGAAACCAATATACCTTTATGTAGATTCAGCCTTGCTATGTTTGTATTGGAAACTGTATTGAATGAATCCAGTATGTTCAAATATGAATTCACATTTTAATATATACAACCAACTGCCTTTGTATAGAACCAACTTGCGCATATATAAATATATTTTTGAATTGTATTTAACGAATGTGTTAATATTTAAAACCGAATTAGACATACATAAATCCAACTGTCCTTATGGGGAACGAGAGTAGCATTATATTATATCATTTTCACGATATATGAAAGTAAACTGTTCATATATAAAACCGAATAAGAAATATATATGTTCGTTTTGTAATTGTATGAAATAACGTTATGCTTATATTGTTCTGATTTATCAGTGCATGCAACCAACCTTCCTTATATGTAAGGTACAAAGATGCGATGTATCGGTTCATAGTGATATTGTGTTTAACGACTTCATCTCTATATCACACCAAAGTAAACATTTGCGAATCGATCTGTTCTTGTGTGGAACTAGAGTAGCATTGTGTAATATCATTGTCACAATCTATGATAGTTATAATGTATGGTATGAAAACAAACAATCAATGTATGAAATCAGGTGTCCTTAACTGAAACCGATTAAACAATATATAAGATGGCTTTTGGAATATATGATACAACTTCATCAATATATTAAACCAAAATAGCTATGCTATTTAAAACATAACTTTCGATGTGTTCAAGGAACGTGTTTATACACCACACTCACATTTTTTTTCGCTTGATTGTTAGCATTTGACAAGTTCAGGACTGTCTTTTGCGGCGTCTTCTGCATGCCTAGCCGATGTCGAAGTAAAATACATCTCCCAACGAATAGTCTCGTCAATATAATGACAAGCCGGTTTCATATAACGAAGAACGGTACGACACATTGTCGAAACGGATATATATAAAGAATTATTGTATCCATACATTGATCTTACGTTTAATATAAGAACGTTTTCAGTTAATATAATGTTAAATGAAATAAAAGCAATGCATTTCGGTTAAGTATAATGATAGCTGCTCTTATTGTATATCAAACCGAACATATATATTTCTTATTCGGTTTTATATATGAACAGTTTACTTTCATATATTGTCAAAATGATATCATATAATGCTACACTCGTTACACACAAGGACAGATTGATACATATATGTCTACTTTGGTTTGATCAAAAGATGCAGTCATTAAATACAATGTCAATATGAACTGATATATTGCAACATTGGTTACACATTTGAATGGTTGGTTCAACGAATGATGAATCGAAATAATATAAGTATTACTCGATTTCATACAAGGACGAAGCGAATATATATATTTCTTCTTCGGTTTTATATATGAACAGTTACTTTCATATATCGTGAAAATGATATAATATAATGATACTCTCATTCCACATAAGGACAGTTGGATTTATGTATGTCTAATTCGGTTTTAAATATTAATACATTCGTTAAATACAATTCAAAAATATATTTATATATGCGCAAGTTGGCAGTATACAAAGGCAGTTGGTTGTATATATTAAAATGTGAATTCATATTTGAACATACTGGTTTCATTCAATACAGTTTCCAATACAAACAAAGCAAGACTGAATCTATATAAAGGTATATTGGTTTCATATATCGACGAGTCCGTATAATATATTGTACGTGTGAATTAATATAATGAGTTTTGGTTCAATAAATACATGTTTTGGTTTTATATATTATAGAAATGAACTGATATAATACCAAAGCGGTTGAATACATTCGAAAACAACAATATAAGACAGCTCTGGCTTTCCATACATAGGAGACTGGATCGAGTCAACTGATGAATTGATTGATTGATTGATTGATTGATTGATTGATTCACAGGCATGTTGAGTGGTGGACAAGCAGGTATGTTAACTATTTTGTGAACAGAAAAGACAAGGTCTCGTCGGTGTTTATGCAAATTTCCTGTAAAAACTCTGACTGTTCATAAATAGATGAAACTCAGAAAACGAAATATAATTCTTAAATGCTTAGAGTTAACTTATTGGACATCGTTCATCTTGATATCTTCTGTTTACCAAAATGTCTATTTAGGTCAACTCTATAATAAAATATTCTTAAACATACAATGGAAATATGACTTAAATGCCGTACTGTCTTTTCTAGACGATATGTGCTGGACATAAGGCGCACTTGGCCCATGTGAAGGACGAAGCTGAGAACATTTTCATCAAAGGTCTCATCATGCAGCATCTAAGTGGACGTATGTATGAAAGAAGTCCAACATAGCTGCCGAATCATACAATTCAAAATATTTATTCTGATTATGTAGCGAGTGAAAAAGCCGTAATCATTACATGCTTTATTTGACTAAGCCTGTCATGGGATGTACAGTGTAATGAAAATTCAGATATGTGGTCAATGACGTGAACCTGGGATACAAAAAGCTACGAGTAGAAGTAACAAGTTTCCTTGTATTTCGAAATTTTACTGTTTATTGGTGTAAATATTGCGTTGCGCTCAACCTGGGGCTGGCGTTGTGTGTAATTAATATGCATTTTCATTTCTGCCCATAAAAGTCTCAATCAAACCGAGTCTGCAATATTTTCATATTTGTCGTGTTCACTTGCTTTCAAAGATCATCGTTTAGTATGGATCGAAATTGTACAGTTTATTGCTGTAAGTATTAAGTTGCGCTCAACCCGGGGCTGACGGAGTGTACTAATATGCATTTCCATTTCTGCCCATGAAAAGGCTCAATCAAACCGAGCCTGCAAAAATTTCATATTGTGTCGTGTTCGGTGGCTTTCAAGTCTCATCGTATGGAATGGATCAAAATTATACTTTTTTGGTGTAAATTTTAAGATGTGCTCAACATGCTCAACCCGGGTCTAGGCGGCATGGGCGGTAATATGCATTCCATTACTGCCATTGAAGAGGCTCAATAAAACGGATCCTGCAATATTTTCATATTTGTCGTGTTCGATGTCTTTCAAAGATCCCTTTCCATCTATTTCACCGTTACAAACAAAACTTGTTTGAGTTTTCTTGTCAAACAAATCTAAAAAACTTGATAAAAGTAGTTCGGCAAAAACTTAACTGTGAAAAATAAATTTGAAATTCTGCAGATTTGAAACAGTCTATTTTATTTCAGTGAGAAAGTTCTATATGAAATTTTACTTTTTTCTGAAAAAAGAGCAAGTAAATGTACTATTGCAAACCTCTACACATTGCCTTCGACGTGGTTTAAACTTAGAGATCTTCTTACATTTATATCTGGGACACGGTACTGGGAACTATATCTTCAGTCATAGTTTTGCATTTTGTTTGTTACTTTCTTCGGAAAAAGACTTACAATTTTCTCTGCTTTTCTTATATTCATTAAAATTGCGATTGTGTTTAACACGTTTTGGCATTTGTATGCTCAAATTTATTACGTTGTTTAAACGAATAACGTTAATTACTCGGAGAAACATTTTTCCGTGAAGCGACCTATCTTAGATTTTGTATTGCACGAAATAATGTAGTTCTGAATTGAAGAGACATAATACAGCTCAATATCAAAATGTTTGAAAATCCTGATAAGTTATGTCAAATAAAAATTAATATGTTCATTTTGTTCATAGACTCTGATGCACATGTTTGGTTAGGAGCAATGGACGATGTTGTTGAAGGTCAATTCACCTGGTATGGTACGGATCTTCCGATGACCTTCACAGATTGGGGACCTGGCGAACCTAACAGTGCCTCATATAACTTGGTAGAGGATTGTTTGGTATGCTGGGCCGGTCACAACTGGAAATGGGCGGATTTCGGATGTCATCAACCTTGTTATTTTATTTGCGAAAAAGGGTAATTGAAACTGTTGACAATTATTGTAAATGTCGGATTAATTAGTCATGTTAGTGTAAGAACCTAATATGCTTAACCAGAATTAACTGATATTTCATAACTTTACAAGAAATATACATGTAGTTTTTACAACGTTTTCCGACAAGCATATAACATAAAATGAATACAAAATCAGGGCCTCGGTATGCATAAACATCATATGCCAAACCTGAATTGATGCAAATAGTGTAACAAAGGATTCAATTATTTTGTAAGAATACAATTCTGCTAATACATACGTTTTTTTTTTAAATTTCATTTATTTCGTGACATGAATAATGTACGCCGGTTGAAGTTTCAACAATAAAGAAAACCAAATCGCGTTTTAGAACTCAAATTTTGTTCTATCTTAACGTGCTGATTTTTCTTTTCAGAGTAAATGACATTGGGGAAATAGTTGGATGAATGTCAACGGATGAATTATGTTCAAAGTGTGCAAAACGAAATTCAAAATAAAAAATCTATAAATTGATTTTGTGTATTTAAATGCTAGACTGATTTTCTTTTAATTGCATATTTCACCATTATTACTATGAAATTTGAAAAAATGTATAATTTCATTGCAAAACAGAACATAATCTTATTTAACACCAACCTATAAGGGGAAGAAGTAGTGTAATCGAAATCGATAGTTTAGTACAGGACAACTTTGCAAGCATATTAATCGACGGCTATAACAAGAATGAAGCTGTACCATAAAAATAAGGAAACATATATAAAAATATTTATTATACATGAACTAGTGACTGGTCTACGTTTTTGTATGTTTACTTAAAACTTATTCGTCCTGTGAACATGGTGAATTTATAAAAAGAACATGAAAACTAAGTTAAACCTTATCTTTACAAGGTCATTCACCACTACAGATTTATTTCTTTTCTTATCTTTCTATTCATAATGGTGGTATCTGTTGCTTTTAATTTCATAATTTTATTTGTGTGCTTAGCATTCAGTAAGTATGGCATTTCATGACATTTATTTTGATTTATTTAAGACAATTGTTTGCAAATATTTAATACGGTTTAATATCATTGAGTTAGGTATGATTTTAAATATCAATGTTGTTTGTACCGTGTGGCGCCGTAAAATGTCTCTCTCTACATTCAATAAGTGCTCTTATCAATTATATAGCCCTATAAAGGCCGTTCAGCGTGATACTGGTGGAATCTGTTTATTTTAAGTTTATACTTTATCATATAGCATATAGTAAATACGGTATGATATGTCATGATATATATTTTGATATATTAAAGATCAACAATTGTTCGCAAATTTTATTTAGTTGAAATATCAATAAGAAAGGGTGGAAATCAGTTAAATAAGGGTTACCGCCCTCGAACGGGCAATTCCAAAACTAGTTTGCATCCTGGGTTGAAATCAGGTGATAGGGTTCACCAAACTTACACTTGACACACAGGTTCTCATAAGAACAATCAAGTACAAGTTGTCTTAGTGAAATAGCTCCAACACACTCATCAACTCGACATTGTTGCATGCAAAAGCACACACACACATATAAAACATAAGAAGCTAAAAAAGCAAAAACCAATAGCAAAGATAACCTACACATTACTGGACGGCATGAGAGATTTTCGCCGAAAAAGAGGAACCGTAAGGAACAGATTCAATCAGACCCAGAAAGTTTCTTGTCATTACTGGGGAATGTCGTGGAGAAAAGTGATTTTTTGACATTTGTTACTTGGCACTATTTTTGGAAAAATAAATTACAATTACCTGTTATTTTCTTATTACTAATTTAAATTATATTATATTGTATTGATATATATCATTTAATAGTTTTATTTCGCTAGGGTTTAAATTCACACAATTACCATAGCACGAAATGCTTGAACTTTAAAACATCGCGAAATATAATGATACCACAGTATCTAAATGAAGTATATTCTTACAGAATCTGTACTCAGTCAGTGTCCAGCAGGATGGCAACATCACGGCGAATCATGTTATCTGCTGCATTATCAAGACAAATTTGACTGGATCGAGTCACAGGTATATTTGCCACAATTTTTTATTCGATTGAGGCACTTATTTTTAAATGAAGTGGTTGAATAGAAGGTATGTTTGCCACAGTTTTTTGTTCGATTGCGGCACTTATTTTTAAATGAAGTGGTTGAATAGAATAGAAGGTACGCCAACCACTACGTACGTGGCTAACCTACTCATATCAAATTCATGTCCGATTTGCTAAATCCATACGAAATGTGCTAATGTCATACCTGACTTGCAATAATGTGCAAAACTAACGGATAAAACACCGACAAGTTTAAAACACGTTCAGTTTTCAATTCCACAGACTATTTCATACCCTGTGTGAATTTGATTCTTGGAAAATATGTTCTATATGCATAAATAGATTTTGTCTTTCTAAGATGATATGTGCTGGTCACAAGGCGCACTTGGCCCATGTGGAGGACGAACGTGAAAATATTTTCATCAAAGGTCTCATAACGCAGCATCTTAGCGGAGGTATGTAAATATGCATGTAAAATATCCAACATTGCTGCCGAATCATGCAAAACGCATTGGTTCCTTCTTCATCTGTTTGCATTACAGGAAGTTTGCTTTTATAATCGATAATATATAAATATTTTCTTTAAATGATAAGAATTGAAAACAAACTGAATTTTGAACTTCAAAAATATGTGTCACATGTGTTCCAAAATTTGAAAATGGTGCAAAATATGCATTGTGTTAGGTAAGTTTCCAAATATTATGGCGATTTCATGTGAGCAGAGGCCTCGTCAAAAATAATTCAAACAGTTTTTCTGTTAAGGCATGCAAAATGTATATTCAACATTTGGGTTTAGTGGAGAAGTGAAAAGCACAATAAAAAGCTCACTCAACATATGCTATGATTTTGATAAAAAATCAGGTTGATTTTTATATTTTCCTCATTTTAGGTTGTTTTCATGGCATAGTTCAAAGCTTTAATATTTTGCCGATCTTAAACTAATAAATACAAAGTGCAACAGTTTATGTATTTAACAACATTACAAAAATTTACAAAAATTAAATATAATATTTAAGGCCAAAATAAGGTCTTCGTAAATCTGCTCCTTTGTCTGAAATATTAGGCAAGTAAATGTACCATTGCAAATTTCTCAACATCGCTTTTGACATCGTTAAAATCGAAAGTCTTTTGCACATTTGTAATACAGTAGAGTAATAGTTCTGATTTAAGGTCGGCGAAACCTAGAACCTGGATTAAACCCAAAGTGGCAAATTGTTTTGCCACTGACCGTTTCAAGGCGGTAACTCCTCGGGTTCTCACTTTCGTTGATTGTTTGTGGCGTCTTTGATCAAACAGATCTTTGTGTAACCACGCTCTCTTCTCCTGTCTAAGTTTTGGTTGTCTGGGGAGGATGTGGCCATTCGTGATTCGCATATTTCTCTTTCTTTAGACATTAATGCAGCTCTATATCTAACTGTCTGAGAATCGTTAATAACACATTGAAATAATCATATCAGTAATTGCCACAACCAGAAAACACAGCCTGAAAAAGTAGAGGAAAATGGAACATGGGTTTATCGAATGACAAATTCCAAACTAGGGAACCCTAGGGGTTTCCGCATTGGCAAAAAGTTGTGTCTACTTCTTATACTGTCAAATGAAAATGAATATTTTCAATTTTCTATAGTGTCGGATGCACATGTTTGGTTAGGAGCGATGGACGATGTTGTCGAAGGTCAATTCACCTGGTATGGTACGGATCTTCCGGTGACCTTCACCGATTGGGGACCTGGTGAACCTAACAGTGTTCCATTGAACCTGAGAGAAGATTGCTTGGTATATTGGGCAGGTTACAGCTGGCAATGGGCGGATTATGAATGTCATCAACCATGCTATTTTATTTGCGAGAAAGGGTAATTGGAAATATTGACAATTGTAAATGACCGATAAATTAGAACAAGTATCTTTTCTCAACCTGCATTTACTAAATTCCATATCTGTACAATGGATATTTTGTTCCTCATTTATGTGTTTAAGTATCACAGTAGATTTGTTCGTGCCGTATGGCTGCCATAAAACGTCATCCTGTACATTCAATCAGTGTTGTTATCAATTACGACCAGTGGATGTCATTAAGCAAGTAATTTATATTAAATTTTGTGAAAACATTAAATTGCGCTCATCCGGGGGCCAGGCGTCGTGGACAGTAATGCAGTTAAATCTTATACCGAACTTGAGTATTTTTAAAATAAATTTCTGTTTTTCAAGTATTCGGATTTTGCTCCACCTAAACGAGCTGGTTTTTCTTTTCAGGGTCAGTGACGTCGGGGAAGTAGTTGGATGATTATCAACAGAATGCAAATTTTCAAATTCTCAATATTGTCCAAGATAATTCTTTGAAAATGAGGCAAGCCACGGGAAAAGGTACCTTCGGTCATTTTTTGTGTCATTTTTGTTGTTACTATATTTAGAAAGAACTTTCAAATTTCTATTATTTTCTCATAACAAAACAATGATTTTGTTACACATTTTGACAATAAAATGGTATTTTTACCGCGAATTGCATAATAATTAATGTCGTCTGCTCAACTTTATGACGTCGTTTCAAGGATTGACGTCAACTGCCCGAATGTACATTTTCCCGTGGCGTGCCTCAAATATTCCAAGATTGCAGAAATGATGCAAAATAAAATATCGATCAATTGAGTTTTTGTAATTTAATGTTATAAACAGCAGTGTACAAAAATTCCAGTTAAAATTGTATAATTTAGATTATAAATATATCATATATTATTAAGGGACAAAATAAATTTATTATTTCATCTATATTGTAAAGTGTAGACTAAATAAACGCTAATTACAGGTAAATAAAAAATACCTAAATAGTCTACAAAAATAGCCCGTACAAACCTAATCATGATCAACCGTCCAATAGTTTTTTGGAAGTAAGGCCCTTTGGGAAACCTGTTTCCAATTTATGAATAAATTACGATTTCTTTATAAGTCTCTCCATGTTGTTATGAACTTTATCAATTGACTTGAAACTAAAGTCATTTAAACTGTGATCATTTTGACTTTAATGTGAAGCAACAAGTGTAGGAAAAAGCAGGATCTAATTTATAGCTATTGATATCAAAAAGGTATTTGTTCATGCGCTTAGACACCTTCTGACTGGTATGGCCAATAATTTACTCATCTTTAACAAGGTATTAAAAATAACATATGATATTGTATATTCAGTATTTTAATTTGATTTCAACTCTTGATGATATGGGAACTAGTAAAGCAATCACTTTCAACATGTTCAAGGATGCTAGAGCAATGAGAACATCAAGGACGATTGCATTAAACAGATGTATATTAAACATTGTTTTGAGATAGAAATTTAGTTTTTACAATAATTTTAGAACTGGATATTGAACATTCTCCTCCTGGGTTTAAGTTTTCGCCTTTGGTATTTTCTGCTATATGCAGGATTTATTTTCTAATCCCCGGTCAAAATTCTATTCAATTCTGTTCCGCTGATTGTTTCTCGAATAAGGCAATTTCCGTTTTTGTTGATAACAACACAATACAACAGCAGATGCAAATAACTTTATTCGGAGATTATTCGATAAAACACCTATATCTGGAAATCATTCCTCGCTGATCATGGAATTGTGTTAATCTAAAATTACCGCATTGAGTGTTCTATGTTCACAATTGTTTGGGATGGTTAAAATTTGTACCGTTTTCTGGTGTAAGTATTAAGTTGCGCTTAATTCGGGGCTAGGCGGCGGGGGCAGTAATATGCATCTGCATTACTGCCCATGAACTGGCTTAATCAAACCGACCATACAATTTTTTACATATGTATTGTGTTCGGTGGCTTTCACAGTTCTTTTCCATTTATTTATGTATCACATTAATTTAGCGTTGTTTGTGCGTGTGGAGGTTTTAATTCCCCTTTACATTCAATCACTACTTATATCAATTACCAGCTTTGAAGGCCGTCAAGCACGATACATATATTCATGTTGCAAGATATAAAGATAAGAAACCATATGGGGCGCGTCGCGGGAAAAGATACCTTCGGACAGTTGACGTCTATCCTTAAAATGAAGTCATAAAGTTGAAGAGATGGCATTACTTATTATGCATTTCGCGGTAAAAATACCATTTGATTGTCAAAATGTGTTAAAAAATCACTTTTTATTAATGAAAAAATAATAGAAAGTTGTAAGTTCATTCTAATAAGACAATACATTTCTTGTATTTCCAACACAACACCGATACAAAACGGATACGATAATGAAATATATAAAGTTCTTACATTTCCAATTCATAATACTCGTAGATAAACCGGATTTTATATAACATACACAAAATCTTACATATCATAAACAAGACACAAAAGAAAAAACACAAAAATTGAAAACAAACAACAACAACACAAGCACAAACAACAAACAACATATATTAACAATCGACTTTAATTCAGAAGCGTAACTGAAACACATGACTCAACTACGTTCCCATTTGTTGAACAACAAATACAATCATTTTTCCGAAATCGCAATCATTTTTGATGCTGACATAATTATGTTTTACTACCGTGACCGAACAAAACAAAGTAAATTCATAGAAATATGGAATCTTCTAGAAGCAGCATTTGAAACTGTTGCTCCGTACACAAATACATATCAGGAATTGCCACATTCAGAAAAAACATCCTCCCCACACATTCAAGAAGAGAGAGAGAGAGAGAGAGAGAGAGAGAGAGAGAGAGAGAGAGAGAGAGAGAGAGAGAGAGAGAGAGAACGAGAGAGAGAGAGAGAGAGAGAGAGAGCATGATTTATTAAATGATCAGTGTCATAAATGTAACGTAACATATTTATGGCGGGTAACGCAACGCAGCGCCGCTCCTTAAGCTATTATAACGTTGACGTCACTTATATATTTTGTTATTGTTTTTGATGTTACTTCACTTCAATAAAGGATACGAACCTGTACAAACGCTTTTCTTCCACTATACCTTCTCGACATTTTTGGTGCCGTGACCATCTTGGAAATGAATCTTCACAAGCATACAGCAATACGTGACGCTCAGCGAAGTATTATTCGGAGACTTTTGGAGAAGATTGAACTTGCGAAGTCCGAAACCTCGCTCTTGGAATTTGGCACCATATTGGAAACATTAGAGGCAAAGTCGAAGGAATTGGAATCCCTTAACGAGAAGATCCTGGGACAAACTGATCCTGAGAATTACGAAGAAGAAGTCGTTACAACAGACGAATTCAAACTTGACTTGGAAATTCAGCTCCGTCGTCTCAAATCGTACCGAAACCAGCGATGTACCGAGACCCCTTCTCAACCGGCCTTACTGGAAAGGAGATCCGAGCAAACCGAGGTCCGATCCCTACCAGTAAACGATACATGTATCCCCACCTCGCCGGAAGAGACCCAGCACTGCGGAGTCGGTATGAATTTCAACGCACAGACTGTAAGTAATCTTTCTTTTAACAGTGTCCAGTCCTCCCAATTCCACAGATTACCGAAACTTACACTGCCTACGTTTGATGGCAATATACTCGAGTGGCAAACGTTCTGGGACTCTTTTGAAGCCACTGTCCACCTTAACATTAATTTAACCGAAGTGCAGAAGTTCAGCTACTTAAAAGCCCAACTTATTTCAGATGCTGCTAGAACAATAGATGGTTTTGCTCTTACAAATGCAAACTATGCCCGAGCTCTAGAACTGTTGAAATCTAGATATGGCCAACAGCATAAAATAATTCACGCAACTATGCAGGCTCTAATGCAAATTTCCCCACCCACTAGTTCCTTGCATAGCCTACGCCATTTCTATGACAAGATGGAGACCTACATCCGAGGTTTGGAGTCTATAGGACAGTACCAAGACACATACGGTAGCCTATTAGTACCTACAATATTAGATAAACTTCCGACAGATATTAGGCGTAGTTTGGCTCGTTGTAATGGAAACAACAGTTGGCAGTTGAATGATTTAAGAAAGGCTATAGGTCGTGAGATATACATATTAGAAGCGGGCGAGGGTGTGGGCGAATTTAGATCGGACCATCATATGACCGCATCTTTCTTCACCGGAAGTAGAACCAAGGCCAGGAATCAACCACGGCATACGCATAACACGACACAAAACCAACGACCCGAAATTAAGTGTGCATTTTGTGATATGCTGCATTCCGCTATAGACTGTCAGAGATACGCTGACTGCATCCAGAAGGGAAGTCATGAAATACCGGAAGTTATGTTTCAACTGCCTGGGAAAGCATCAAGTCTCCAGCTGCCCTTCTCGACGCCGATGCCAGAAATGCAGTAAGAAGCATCATACCAGTGTATTTCAGAGCCATGCCACACAGCAGCCGTCTGTATCATCTGCACCGGAAGTCCACCAGCCTGGCACAGCAGTACTTCATTCAATCACAAACCAGAAACCAAATGCAGTGCTGCTTAAGACAGCTATGTCGACTGTTTGTTCGGATAACGCCAGCGCAGATGCAGCCATTTTACTAGACGAAGGTTCACACAGGTCATTTATTACAGAAGAACTAGCGACCACACTACAATTACAAAGATCTGGCATAGAAACAATCAGCCTGTCAACCTTCGGAGGTACTAGAGACGCCGTGCAACATCTAGAGAAAGGTACTGTTTATGTTGTGACAGAAACGAGGCATAAAATACCATTAAACGTGCTCATAGTACCCACTATTGCGAGAGCAGTAACCAACGTCAACACCCCCGGCCTTGCATCTCTACCGCATCTGCGTGGGCTCAAACTTGCCCACCCTGTCAGTGATACCGAAACTTTTATTATTTCGCTACTCATTGGTGCCGATCATTACTGGGACATCGTAGAGGACTACGTTATTCGAGGAAATGGGCCTACCGCCGTAAGATCGAAACTGGGGTACCTGCTATCCGGTCCAGTATCGGGTGTTAAGAAAGATAATCACGTAAGCAGTTTCAATGTGATTACCTCCGCTGCAACAACAGGCATTGACTTAGAGTAATTCTGGAATTTAGAAAGCATAGGAATAATGTCGCCCGAAAGTTGTGAGACTAAGCCAAATGTAGATCTTCAACACTACCAAGAGTCATCTATAGAGTATACAGACGGACGATATATCGCTGCGTTGCCATGGAAAAAAGACCACCAACCGCTTCCATCGAACTACAGTATTACACATAGCAGAACTTTGAACACAATCAAAAGGCTTCGTAATGAACCGGAAACGCTACAGCAATACAGTGATATCATAGCCGAACAAGAACGTAAAGGATATATAGAAAAGGTTCCAAATGCTAAACCAGAACAGGGACACTATATACCCCACCATTTCGTGAAAAAGGTATCCGCGACTACACCTATAAGAATAGTGTATGACTGCAGCTGTAAGCAGTCACGTGATCAGCCAAGCCTCAACGACTGTCTAGAGTCAACACCACCAATACTCAATGACATAACAACTCTCCTGGTTAGGTTCCGCCTTCATAAGAACGTCGCAACAACCGACATTGAAAAGGCGTTCCTCTACGTTATGCTTCACGAAAAGGACCGAGACTTCACGCGATTTCTGTGGTTATCTGATCCCAACAATCCAGACAGTGAACTTGAAACATATCGTTTTAGATCGGTATTATTTGGCGCAACGTGCTCACCCTTTATGCTCAATGCCACTTAACTCAAGCATCTACAACTTCACAAACATGTTACCGCAGCAGGTGTGATCGAACGAGATCTCTACGTGGACAATGTCGTATCAAGCTTTGAAAATGAGGAAGAAATGTTTGCATACTACAAAGAATCCCGCCCACTAATGGCGTCTGCAGGCATGAATCTTCGTTCTTGGGCATCAAACAGCGCCACCTTAAGACAGGCTGCAGCAGACGACAACGTGATGGACACTGATGACGTCACAAAGGTTCTGGGTTTACTTTGGCAATCAAAAACAGACTCTTTGTCTTTCACGCGAAGAGAAATACCATCATTAGAGCGAGTCACGAAAAGAATCATTTTGAAGTTCACTTCACAAATTTTCGACCCACTTGGGTTGTTAGGGCCAGTAACCCTGCGTGCAAAACTGCTCATGCAAGATCTGTGGAAAAGTAAAGTTGATTGGGACGCGCCGCTTTCAGACGATCTACAGAAAACATGGAACAACCTTGCAGAGGACATTAACACTGTCACTACCATAGAATTTCAGAGACAGTTATTGAAGAGTCAGAGCTATACAGAGCACGAGAAACCGACATATCTGCACGTGTTTGTTGACGCGAGCACACACTCATACGGTGCAGCAGCTTACATTTGCAATGACGTCGAGTCGAGGTTGGTTATGTCAAGAAACCGAGTTGCCCCATTAAAGACGTTAACCCTACCGCAACTCGAACTTATGGCCGCTTTGGTTGGCGCTAAACTGGCTACGCACTTGCAAGATACGTTAAGACAACGCATACAACGTTCTGGTCTGATAGCCAAATCGTACTTCATTGGCTTTCTACTTCAAAACCACTGAAGCGATTTGTCATCAATCGTGTAACAGAGATCCGCACACTCACTGACGTCAGCAGCTGGCTATACTGTCCTACACATGACAACCCAGCCGATCTTGTAACACGAGGCATAGGTGTAAGCAAGTTTTTGCAAAACGACCTTTGGTTTAAGGGACCAGCTTGGTTATGCTACCCTAAAAAGTGGCCCACCTGGAAAGGGAGCAGCCTTGTACTTCAGACGCTAGCCGAGGAAGAGAAGACGCAGTCAACTTCCCGCACGAAAACGGAAACCAGTGTTATCGTTCCCGTCATTGATTTTGGTCGACATAGTCAATATAGTGTAACACCCGTGCCCGGTCAACCTGTTATCACGGATAGGTCAGGTTTCTGGTAGCGTCGATGGGCAGGTGTACGCTTGACTGAGTGGACAAGGATGTGGGTGGGGACGGGCGTAGTATTTATAAACCAAGACAAGGAGCAGGAAGGCAATATAACGTTTAACTTAAGTTTTATTTTCTGTTCAATGCACTAACGCAGATAATTAATTATGTACGTAAGGCATAAAATAAATAATAATGCAAAAGTCCCGTGAGGTTTGACAGGAGTATCCGAGCGTTCCCCGAATATTCAATAATTATTAATAAATATGGGATAAATAAATTAAATGCAATAACAATTGCATAAAACTTCTATAATAATTACCACTAATATGTTTGGTAAGGCGGGCAAGTTTGGTAATACCAAGAAATGGTCAAGTCTACTACAGGTAGTACAGAACTGGTCTGCTTGGACTCTGGTCGCGGAGTGAGGTGCAGACTAAAAGACACCTCACTTTAAATAGTACTCGGACCTCATTACCTCCTATCATACCTCACGAGGTAAATTACGTCACAACAACACCTCAGGAGGTAAACGTTACGAATCATCATAGAACTAAGAGGATTTTACCTCATGCATTTATAATTACGTCACAAAACACCTCGGGAGGTAAAATAGTCTCAGCCTCATAGAGCAAAGAGGATTTTACCTCGCGAGTTTGTAAGAGGCAATGGATACCTCACAATACATGGAAATACAAATCGAAACGGGCATTTAAGCAATAAACTGCTTTAACAAACATAACAATTACTTGGCCTTAAGAAATCTGGCATACTGCCGATTAAATAACCTAATATCTATAATTATCCTCGCGGAAAGGCGCGCATGCGCAATGACATAATTATGGACGTGGAGAAAACGAAAGTACATGCTTTGCAAATTAAGTCAAGAAATACACGAAAATGAATGCATGACACTCGTTGTTGCTGGTCGCTAACCAATAATCAGGTATTCCTGTATTGTAAGAATAAAGAAATGATTACATAGTTCGCGTAATTAGGCTATAATTAAGCAAAACATTGCCAACGGACAAAAACAATATACATGAGGATTGGAATGCAATATTTCCCACGATACTAGAAGTTCAGACCAAAAGGCTTGTAATGCATAATAACTGTTATTATGGTTAAATGTAACTATAGAAATACAATGAAATAGATAATTTTCACTAAATTTGATGGACCTATGCATTTAAATTATAAATCCAATTTAATTAAAGAAAATGTCTATTATAAATAAACAATTCTGTTAAAATCCCAGTGAGGTATCACACTACCCTCCCTCTCCTCTGAATTTCGTCCCCGAAATTAAATTTACTATAATTTTGAACCAATAATTACATATTTACCTAAGGATTTATCACCATAGCATATTAACCATGTATTATAAACAACATATACATAACTGTTACAGCAATAATAAATAAACAACTAATGTCACTACACTGCAGCACTATTCACAGTGAGTTGTTCAATATTTCCATCACAATAATACTGTTTCTCTTCATAATATGACTTGAGGTCAGTTCATGTTTAATATGAGAATAATTTCACAAGTAAAGTCACACTATAAATTTCACAAGTAGTTAACTTAATTATTTGTGTCACTATTTATTAAAATTCACTGTATTAACACTAATTATCAATGTCACTGTTGATGTTATAACACTGTTTGAACTGTAATTACTATTGTCACTTTTGAAGAAAATGCACTGTTTGAACTATTTCTATGAATGTCACTGTTTATAAAACAAAATGTCCATTACAGTGGGGACATTCTATTTCCTCGGGACTTGTGGCGCACTCGCGGGAAATCTTCGGAGGTGTAGCCAGTGATACTGTAGTGGTCATAGTATAAAGCCTTCCCCCAGGAAGGGTTGCGGTTTCCTTTCTGGTAATACACCAATCTTGACAATCGAAATCGACCGATATATTCCCAGCTAGGACAGCCTCCTTTCCTTGCCGGCTCGCCATTTTTGACAGGGCATCATTGAGATAGCTTGAAGGCGCATCCTTGAAAAGCAATCTAGGGTCGATTGGTTTGACTTCCTTGGTCGATGTCAAACGACGGGGTGGAAAATTTGGAGCTTGGAAAGCCGTTGGTAACAACTCTGGTATATGGATATGGTACAGATAACAGTGGAATCTGGTACTGGTTTTTTTTCTACTGGAACTGCAGTCATTTAATCATATGGTTTTAGAAGATTGTGGTGAACATTTCTGGTTCTCTTGGCATTTTTAACACGGACAACTAGATTTGAAATACATTTCACCACTTTGTATGGACCCTCCCACCTCTGGGATAGCTTAGGGGAACGCCCTTTTACTCTTGTCATGACCTTAACCCATACATTGTCACCTGGAGCATATGGAATAGTGTTAAGTCTCTGGTCATACGAATGTTTCTGACGCTTCGCGGCTAATAACATTTGACTGCGAGCATTTTCATGGCAAAACTGTAAACGCTGCTTTAATTTAATCATGTAATCATCTGGTGACAAAAGGTCTGGTTTGTCAAGGATTTGTCCATGGATAAGGTCTAAGGGCAAGGTGGGGTCATGTCCAAACATTAACTGGTAGGGTGTGTGTTTGGTACTGGCATGTACAGAGGAACGGTATGCCAATAGGAGTAGGGGTAACCACTGGTCCCAGTCTCTCTGGTGGTGAGAAACATACTTGCTTAGCATCTCCTCAATGGTTTTATTAAACCGCTCAGTCAACCCATTGGTAGCAGGGTGGAAAGCTGAACATCTCAGTTTCTCTATACCAAGGGAGGTACACAACTGTTGAAACAATACAGATTCAAATTGTCTCCCTTGATCAGTTAGCAGCTGTTTCATTAAACCATACCGGGATATAAATTCGCTAACTAAGATAACAACAATGGTCTCCACCTTCATATCTGGCATTGGATACAATTCAACCCACTTTGTAAAATAATCTGTAACAGACAGAATGTACTTATTTCCTCTGTCAGACAATGGCATGGGACCTAATATGTCCATCCCACATTTTTCAAAGGGAACACCTACAACAGAAGACTTCAAAGGAGCTTTCGGGGTTTTCCTTGGCATTTTTTGTGCTTGACATATAACACATTTTCTGCAATAAAGAGATACATCTTGTTGGGCATTAACCCAATAAAAATACTGTTTTAACCGTTGGTAAGTTTTCTGCTCACCAAGGTGTCCTGAAGTCATATGGTCATGAACATAATGCATAACCTGTTTTCTACACTTAACAGGTACCAAAATTTGGTAAATTGTTTCATCAAATTTGTTTTGGTGTAATTTACATATAACACCAAATTTAAGGACTAAGCTTGGCCAAAGTGACCAATAATGCTTAAACTCACTACCTAGATGAGAAACATCTTCCCACTTAGGTCTAAAATTTTGAGACAGATACCTATGCAATACCCTAAGGTTAACATCTTCACTCTGGTAAAGTTGCCAGTCTAGAAATTCTACACTTTCCCAATTATCCTTACAACAAGAATTCCTCAGGGGGTCTACACTATTGGAAGTCTTAATATCTAACTTCGGCCTCTCTAGGTCACAATGACTAGGAGTGATCAGGTCCTGGCCATTCAAAACTCTTTCCTTGGCTATCTCTTTCGCCATATCTGTCACATCCACTTCTTTCTCTTTCTCTGGTCTGGTAACTCTTAATTGTTTCCGGGTCATTACTCGGCACGAGGGTATGCATCTGTCATCTGAGGGTTCTTGGTCTTCTTGTTCTCGTTTTTCACAATAGGTACAGTTTCCACATGGTCTTCTTGATAAACTGTCAGCATTGGTATGTTTAGATCCTGGTCTGTGCTCAACATTAAAATCATATAAACTAAGAGTGTTCATCCACCGACTTAGTTGTCCCATGGGGGTTCTAAACTTAAGGGCCCAAGATAATGCGGAATGGTCAGTTCTTATAAGGAAATGGACTCCATATAGGTAGTTGTGAAAATGTTGCACAGCCTCAACAATTGCCAGTAGTTCACGCCTAGTCACACAATATTGTCTTTCAGGTCTGTTCAGGGTTCTACTGTAATACGCAATCACCCGTATAATACCATCTTGTTTCTGCTGCAGGACTGCTCCCAGGCAGTAAGAACTACAATCAGTATCTAATATATAAGGATCGGTAGAGTTGGGGTAACCTAACACTGGGGCTTCTATTAGAGCTTGTTTTAATTTACAGAAAGCAAGGTCACACTCATTAGTCCATATGTACTTTGCATCCTGATGAGTTAACCGGTGTAGGGGACTGGCTATATCTGCAAACCCTTTAATCTGGCGCCTGTAATAGGATACTAGACCTAGGAAAGAGGACAATTGTTTTGCTGTTCTTGGAGTAGGCCATTCTTTAATGACCTTCACCTTTTCGTCATTGGCAGTAATACCCTTTTCATCAACTATGTGGCCTAAGAAATGTAAACGGGTCTGAAACAAATGGCACTTCTTTGGCATAACCTTAAGGTTGGCAGTCTCCAACCTCTTAAGGACTTCCTCTAACTGCAATATGTGTAAGTCAAAGTCTCTAGTAAAGACAAGTATGTCATCAACATAAATTAAAACAGTTTCATATTGTAAACCGGCCATAATAAATTCCATTAGGCGTTGGTATGTGGCTACGGCATTTGTTAACCCAAAGCTGAGGACTTTGAAACGGTATTGGCCTTTTTGGCAAACAAAACTGGTCTTGTCCATGTCATCTGGGTCCATTTCTACTTGGTGAAACCCAGAGGAGCAATCAAGTGAACTGTAGAATTTGGCACCACTTAAACAATCAAGGCAATCTTGGATTCTAGGCAAGGGGTAGGAATCCTTAAGGGTGACAGCATTAAGCTTTCTGTAATCAATGGCTAGTCTAAGGGAACCATCAGGCTTTTTAACCGGAACAATAGGACTAGCCCAGGGACCATTGGATTTCTCAATGATTTTTGCCTCCAAAAGGCGGTCTACTTCCTTGTTTACTTCTTCCTGCACAACTTGGGGTAGCCTTCTGGGGTGCTGTTTAATTGGGGGAGCTAACCCAGTATTGATTGTGTGCTTAACTAAACCAGTTTTGCCCAAATCAGATTTGGTCTTACTAAAAACATGCTGATATTTGTTCAAAAGGTGAGCAACCTTTATCTGCTCATCAGGTTGGAGGTAAGTCTTACTTTCCTCAAATACTGGTAACAAGTGATCTGGTAACTGGAGACTGGAATTACTGTCAATGGTTACCCGGTTGACTGTAACCGGTACCTCACCCATTTTGTCTGGTATGGTTACTTTGTAACAAAAAGCTATGTTTTGGTTTTGGTACAGCTTAATGGGATGGGGGTTGGTATTCACAAGTCTTACAGGCATGGTGCTGGAATTTGTGTTTACCACTGCTTTGGCAATAATAACACCCTTGGTCAAAAGGCTATCCTGGTAATCATCAGTCAGTCCTATGGAATAAGGAGGTAACTCTCCTTTGATTTCACCAGTTAATACTGTCTCACTGGTAGGTGGCAACTCTATGGTCTCTCTCATGCTAACTTTGTATATGGATGGCAATTGGCTCTCTAAAAGGCTCTGCAAAGATTTACCTTTATAATGAATTACACCTGAACCCATGGCTAACAGAAAGTCATATTTATTCATAAAATCCCAACCTAATATACACGGAGTGTCAACCTCTGCAACAAGAAAATTGTGATAAAAAACAAATTCATCAATTCCTAACTTTAATGTCACAAACCCTTTACTATCAATGGTACCACCATTTGCAGTCTTAATAATACCTGAAGTAAGGGGAACCCTGATTCTACTGCTTTCAGGTAAGATCTCAAGTCTCTTGGGATGTATAATACTCAAGGCACTCCCAGTATCAATTAAGGCATGCATTTGCAATTTGTCACCTATAGTTAAAGGCAAAAAATAGGCATTTCCTTTACAATTATTTGTATTGGGCCCAATTTGTTTTTGAAAAGCTGAATCCTGACCCCCGGTTTCAGCTATTGGCCGTTTCCCTGGTTCTGGTTACTCTGGGGATGGTAAGGGTAAGCACTTGTATTAGGCATATTGTTGTTGGCTGGTATGGATGAGGAGCTGGTATTGTGGTACCTATTATATGGGTGGTTCTTAGGATCTTTAAGGGATGGGCAGTCTTTTCGCATATGACCTAATTGGCCACATTCAAAACATTTTCGGGTTTGAGGGTCCACATGTTTTTTAGGCTTTGAGTTCTCTTTATTTTGGACACTGGTTTCAACTCTGGCCAGTCTGGCATACAGGTCTTGGGTTTGATTCTGCATGGCTTGTTGTTGTACCTGAAATTCAAGTTCTGCAATACGGCGTAACAATGGCTCATTATACTCTTGTACACCCCTGCAATAAGTGTTAGAACGATTGAGATTTGCATCGGATTCTGCGGCAATTCTGATTGCTTCTGACATGGATTTTGGGTTTCCAACAATTATGGCTTGGCGCAGTTGGGAATCATTTAGGGCCTCTGTAAAGAAATCTAGAGAAATTTCATCTTTGGCAGTAGGGTTTAATTCTGGGTATGCCAAACGAACCATTTTTCTTATGTCCCTGGCTAAATCATCAATTGTCTCATTTTTACGCCTTACTCGGCCGCGAAGTTTGGCCAAGTGCAATTTTCTCTGGTTACTGGGTTGGAATCTCTGAAATAGAGCTTCAACTATACAATCATAGTCTCTCAAGGAAGAGGAGGGAATGTCATTTAAAATATCAGCTGCAGTGCCTCTCAAGCATACAGCTAGTTCCATGGCTTTCTTGGTTTCTGCCCAATTATTCATTTCAGAAATCATCTCAAACTGTCTGAGATAGGCACTCAAATCTGAGGAACCATCAAAGGTTGGTGGTTTCGCACTGTTTGGTTGCACAGACCTACGTGGATAAAATTCTAAATGTCTATGGTTATCAGAATCAACTGTTGCTACTTCTGGTCCTGATTGGGGTAGTCCCGAATACATCCTCGACCCCCTACTCTCAAAAATGGAGTGTCCCTTAGGGCCACTATATCCTGGTACCGGCTTACACACGTTTGGGCCCAAACGAGTTTTATCTACATCAGAAACCATTCCCAGACCCCCCGGTACCGTCAACCCACCACAGGACCCGCCCAACGTCTGCCCTGCAGACGTAATAAGTCCACCATAGGATGACCTGATAGTTCGCCCCCCAGGTCGGATAATGTCCTGGATATTTTGATCACTGTCAGACTGGAATCGCCCGCGATGCCAAAACACTTCACCGGAAGGACTACCCAACACACAATCAGAAGCAAAAGGCTGCTGGTCAAACAGTTGTGACCCCTCTCCGCGACCAGTCATTTGTTTGGTACTATGGGCTCCTTTAGGCATGGGATCTGCCTTGGAATTGTCAGGCATGGTGTCACCCTTGGCATTGTCATCTGGTAAAAAGCTGGGCTGGTATGGATCATGGACTTGAATAATTATGTGGCGGTCATCAGTGTGGTCATTGGCTTGGTCTGGCCCCTCGGTTTCGGGCAAGTCAGGGCCTAGAAAGTCTCTATCCATTATTATCTGGCTACTATGACTAAATTTGGACCGAAACCTAAGAGTTGGACCCGAAAACTGTGTGGTCGGTAATGACGACTTTGCTTGGAATCAGCAAGTCCGATTTATTCAAAGATTTACGGAAATATGCACGATAAAACAAAAATTTCTGGTACAGGTCAACCAGTTTTTATAATATTTGACGGAAATTATTCAAAAACTACAAAACAATTGCTTATTTGGGGTAATTTATTTGATTTTTGACCGTGGGAAAATTTGTATCTATGTAAACAACTTCCGTAGCAACGGTAATGGCGGATTTCTCTCCCTTGTTGTATTACTACGCTTCAAGGTCACGGATCGATGTCTGCTCAGGCAAAGCAAAGGTACTGGAATTTTTGGTTTGTTTCTTATCCCTGGTAGCTGCCACCACTGTAACACCCGTGCCCGGTCAACCTGTTATCACGGATAGGTCAGGTCTCTGGTAGCGTCGATGGGCAGGTGTACGCTTGACTGAGTGGACAAGGATGTGGGTGGGGACGGGCGTAGTATTTATAAACCAAGACAAGGAGCAGGAAGGCAATATAACGTTTAACTTAAGTTTTATTTTCTGTTCAATGCACTAACGCAGATAATTAATTATGTACGTAAGGCATAAAATAAATAATAATGCAAAAGTCCCGTGAGGTATGACAGGAGTGTCCGAGCGTTCCCCGAATATTCAATAATAATTAATAAATATGGGATAAATAAATTAAATGCAATAACAATTGCATAAAACTTCTATAATAATTACCACTAATATGTTTGGTAAGGCGGGCAAGTTTGGTAATACCAAGAAATGGTCAAGTCTACTACAGGTAGTACAGAACTGGTCTGCTTGGACTCTGGTCGCGGAGTGAGGTGCAGACTAAAAGACACCTCACTTTAAATAGTACTCGGACCTCATTACCTCCTATCATACCTCACGAGGTAAATTACGTCACAACAACACCTCAGGAGGTAAACGTTACGAATCATCATAGAACTAAGAGGATTTTACCTCATGCATTTATAATTACGTCACAAAACACCTCGGGAGGTAAAATAGTCTTAGCCTCATAGAGCAAAGAGGATTTTACCTCGCGAGTTTGTAAGAGGCAATAGATACCTCACAATAAATGGAAATACAAATTGAAACGGGCATTTAAGCAATAAACTGCTTTAACAAACATAATAATTACTTGGCCTTATGAAATCTGGCATACTGCCGATTAAATAACCTAATATCTATAATTATCCTCGCGGAAAGGCGCGCATGCGCAATGACATAATTATGGACGTGGAGAAAACGAAAGTACATGCTTTGCAAATTAAGTCAAGAAATACACGAAAATGAATGCATGACACTCGTTGTTGCTGGTCGCTAACCAATAATCAGGTATTCCTGTATTGTAAGAATAAAGAAATGATTACATAGTTCGCGTAATTAGGCTATAATTAAGCAAAACATTGCCAACGGACAAAAACAATATACATGAGGATTGGAATGCAATATTTCCCACGATACTAGAAGTTCAGACCAAAAGGCTTGTAATGCATAATAACTGTTATTATGGTTAAATGTAACTATAGAAATACAATGAAATAGATAATTTTCACTAAATTTGATGGACCTATGCATTTAAATTATAAATCCAATTTAATTAAAGAAAATGTCTATTATAAATAAACAATTCTGTTAAAATCCCAGTGAGGTATCACACTAGCAAATATTTGAGAATCACAGCTTACATCATGAGATTTGCATTGAACTGCAAGAAACAACGCAATGACCGGAAATTCGGACCACTGACTGCACGTGATCTCGAGCAAGCAGAGAAAGTGATTATACGCCACTGCCAGCGCTTGGCTTTCCCGGAAGTGATGTCAGAGTTAAGGCTACATCGCAAAACACAACCGCTGATTCGACAGTTGAGTTTGTATCTTGATCCGGAGGGCCTGATCCATTGCGGCGGAAGAATAAAAAACGCCCCTGTTGAGAATGATGCAAAGTTTCCGTTACTGCTACCCAAGAAACACCTTTTAACCTGCTTGATCGTCCGAGACGCCCACCATCGCAACAAACATTCTGGTGTAAATAGTCCCGCCACGTTACTACGTCAGAAATACTGGATTCCAGCTATGAGACAATACATTCAGTCGGTCATCCGGAAATGTGCAACTTGTCGCAAAGTTCAAGGAAGACCGTACAACGCCCCTGACCCACCCCCACTGCCAACAGTAAGACTAACAGATGCACCACCTTTCACTGTAACCGGCGTCGACTTTACTGGAGCCCTCTACATCCGGCAACCTGACCGAAAAGAAGAAAATGTGTACATATGCTTGTTCACTTGCGCAAATACCAGAGCAGTACATCTTGAAGTTGTAACCAGTCTATCAGAGGAAGCTTTCATTCATGCATTTCGAAGGTTCGCCAGCAGGAAGTCGTTACCAAAGACGGTCATTTCTGATAACGCCACCACATTTCAAGCGGCATCAAACCATCTGAAAAAGTTGTTTGAGTCGGAGTCAGTAAAAGCTTCTTTCAGCGACATGGGAGTGGACTGGCAGTTCATACCCAAAAGAGCGCCATGGTATGGCGGCTTCTGGGAAAGGCTTATAGGGATCACTAAAACGGCACTCAAGAAAACTTTGGGACGGGCCTATGTGAATCTAGACACCCTACACACAGTGATCACCGAGATAGAAGCGCTAATCAACGACAGAGCTTTGACATTTGTGTCGGCGAGTATTGAAGACGGGGAGCCGCTCACGCCATCTCATCTGCTACATGGACGCCGGCTTACATCACTTCCCCACAGCAACACGCTAGCAACAGGAAACGTAACGTCAACCAGAGCTGATATACAACACTTGATTGAGCAGTACTGGAGTCGATGGAGGTCAGAGTACTTAACTTCACTACGCGAATTCCACCGAAAATCAGGAAAAAACCCCAGACAATATCCCCTGGTGAGGTAGTACTGGTGCACGACGACACGGGCAGGTCATCATGGAAACATGCCATTATAGAAGAGACGCTTCCGGGACGTGACGGTTTAGTACGTGCTGCCAGAATTCGAACTCAGAATGGACAGTGTACAACAAGACCAATAAACTGTGAAACTGTATCCATTGGAAGTGCTTAGTGACTCTTAATTTCGTAAATAATCAGTGATAAAGCCAAATGCTTGACGAACAGATTTGAGACATTATTTATGGTGATTTAAAAAGTGTTGCGTACTATACAATGAACTCATTACTTTTACTCAGTTTTGAATACAAATAGAGATGAGTATTTTAAATGATTTTGGGATGTTTTGAAAACGCATAATTCTACATGAACAAACACGGATTTTTCAGTTTTGTGAAACCAGAGACTTTGAGAATTAGGCCTTACTTTTTGTATACAAACATATATTATAGACAAGTTTATGCTGTTAGATGTCAACTGTGTACTTTTTGTAATATATCCTAACATTTGTGGCCCCGGAGTGTCATGAATGTAACGTAAGGTATTTATGGCGGGTAACGCAGCGCCGCGCCGCTCCTTAAGCTATTATAACGTTGACGTCACTTATATATTTTGTTATTGTTTTTGATGTTACTTCACTTCAATAAAGGATACGAACCTGTACAAACGCTTTTCTTCCACTATACCTTCTCGACAATCAGTTTAAAAAAAGACACCACAAACAATTAACAAAAATGAGAACCCGATGGGTAACCGCCTTGTGAAAACCAATAATCATTTTTGTTTATTGTTTTTCTGGTGTCTTTATTACCGGGTATTCATCATTTTATAAGCCAATGCTCATATTATCCTCTGTTTGGCTGTGTGCAGTTGCTGTGTCTTCTAGATCCTGTTATGCATATTTCATCTTTATAAAATATAATCATGGTTTTTACCTTGTTCGTTTTAAGATATAGTTCAAATTATTTTATAGCACCGGTTACAAGTAGAGTCTTTATCAGGTTCTCGTGACTTGAAGACCGATTTGGAAAGAGAACACGGTATTTTACCATCGAAAACCCGGTTAACTTTGCGTTAGTGTTCTGGAAACTTAAGTATTGGTTGACTAATGTTCATACGTAGATTCTTAAACGTCATCAACTTAAAAATTACAAATTAAGGTTCAGTAAAAAAAATATACTAATACAAGGGCTATAAAGTTTCAATTGAGATCATTACTATTTCCAATGCAGTTTGAGAGAAAATATTTCTTAGGGAAAATGTTTTATTTACGGTTTCGAAATCTACTTGTAAGAAATATGACTTGAGCATTTTGCTACAAAAGTTTGTTGATTTAGGTTTGCCACTTTAAGGCAATAAAATTATATCATTTAACATAGCATTTAATATGTAAATTATAACTGAATATGGTAAATGTAGAAAGCAATTCTTACGAAGGAACATGAAAATTTAAAATTTGTAAAACTGTTTGCTGATGAATGATAATTTAATATTACTTGCCCGTCACGTGACTGTCTAGTAATCGTTAGCAAACTATACACCATTTAAATTGAAATTTTACGATATATGGCTCACTGCAGTTTTTTACGCTCTGTTTGGTTTGCTTTAAATTTAAACAAATTTACACCTGGTCTTAACCAGTGAAATCGTCTCTATTGACGTAACGAAGACTATGTTTACTTCCGGGTAGTACTACGTGATTGCAATAGAAGTGGTTTAGTTTAAACTTATTTAATTTACATCAATTGTAAAACAAGTTATTCCAACATATTTATCTCGCTCAGTGACTGCTTCCTGGGTTGCCAACCAGTACTCTCGCCAAATGTGGATTAGGAAGACTGCAAACGAAGTGTTATTATGCCGACAGTTACTTCACTTAACACTTAAGGTACTGTAGTTTGGTTAAAAGGATTAATAAAAACAGCATTATCTTTATTTTGACAAAGGAGTGCAAGTAAATTTGTTTCAGATTTCATTATTGATTTTTAAAGCGACATTAACAGGTCAATTAATAAGTTGACGTGAATTAATTGAGTTAAATGGGAAAAATATATTTTCCAAATAATTAATATAGTTACTTAAAATAAAATTAAAAATGAAACTTTTAGGTGAATTATCGGAATTCTTGGTTAAAATGAAATTGAATATGAAACTTTTAGGAGAATTATAGGAATTCTTGGTTAGATGTATAAAGGTTTGATTGTTTTATAGATTACAAATAAGTTTTTTTCAAATTTTAGTGTGTTTTAATACGATATTACAATTAACCGGCACTTTTAACTGATTTTGTATACGGTGCCAGTCACGTGCTGCTTTGCTTGCATAACAATTACTAAAATATCATAATTATTTACAATTTTTATCTAATTGCATATATGAGTGAGTTGAATATTTTTCAAGTGAGGTATTCTCACTAAAGGAACATATTAATTTGTTTGCTGATGAAGAATATTTCTATGGAATATAATCTGTCAGGCACGTGACTGTCTAGTTATCGTTTATGTACTACCCGATGAAAATCTTGCTTGATTAAGTTTTCTTTTTGGGATAAAATAACTTTTTGCTTTCCCAGGATGGCTACAAATACTGTGTTACAGTAAATTCCATACAGTTTTCAACTGTGCATATTGATTAGACTACCATGTACCATGACGATGGTAGGAGCGCAATATTTACAGGTCCTAATGTTATAAAACTGAGGATGGAAACCAGTCTGAAATCTCAAGCAACTAATTGACTGAAAAGGCGACCGGTCGCCATTTCAGCCAGTCATATGCTTGAGAAAAGAAATTCATAGATTTATGATATTGTGTAAGAGGGCGATGAGGGGATTGTGCACGTCATTTCATGGAAATGTCAAGAAAACAGTAAACAAACAACGTATAAACTGGATATTTGTTTTGCCACTGACCATTTTTAAGCGGTAAACCCTCGGGTTACCTTTCTGATTTATTGTTTGAGGTGTCTTTTTTGATATTGATTATTGTATTACTCATGTGCCCAAGGTTATAAAGCTGAGCATGGAAACCAGTCTCAAATCTCAAGCATCTGATTGGCTGAAATGGTGACCAGTCGCCATTTCAGCCAATCAGATGCTTGAGATTTGAGACTGGTTTCCATGCTCAGCTTTATAACCTTCAGCCCAGATCTGTCTTCCTCATCATTTGTTAGTCCTGTCGGGAGGTTGTATCTTCTGGATGTTGTCATTACTGATATGCATATTTCACTTTTTTGGCATAATTCAGAAAGTATAAAAACTTCTTCAATAAATGTCTATGTAGCTAGGGGGTGAAAAAGAAATTGACCACTTCATTTGCGTTTTGTTGAAAGGGGCACTGTCCGACCAAAAAACACACTGGATCTTCGAATATATTCAAGCAAGGTTACAATAATAAATTATCTTTTAACTCTGGTCTGAACCAGTGAAATCGTCTGTATCGACGTAACGATGAATATGCTTACTTCCGGGTATTTGTGTAGTATTACGTGATTGCAGTAGAAGTGGTTTAGTTGAAACTTATTTAATTTACATCAATTGTGAAACAATTTATTCCAACATATTTATCTCGCTCAGTGACTGACTCCTGCGTTGCCAACCAGTACTCGCGCCAAATGTGGATTAGGAAGACTGCAGACGAAGTGTTATTATGTCGACAGTTACTTTACTTAACACTTAAGGTACTGTAGTTTGGTTAATAAGATTAATAAAAACAGCATTATCTTTATTTTGACAAAGGAGTGCAAGTTAATTTGTTTTATGTTTCATTATTGTTTTTAATGCGACGTAAACAGGACAATTACATGTAATAAGTAAACGTGAATTAATTAAGATAAATGGGAAAAATATATTTTCCTAATAATTAATATAGTTACTTAAAATAAAATTAAAAATGAAACTTTTAGGTGAATTATCGGAATTCTTGGTTAGATGTATGAAGGTTTGATTGTTTTATTGACTACAAATAAGTTAACTCAAATTTTATTGTGTTTTTAATACGATATAACAATTAACCGGCAATTTACAATTAACTTTTAACTAATTTTGGATAAGAAAACAGTCACGTGATGCTTTGCTTGTATAAAAATTGCTAAAATTCATAATTATTAACAATTTTCATCTTATTGCATATAATAGTGAGTTGAATATTTTTCCAGTGAGGTATTCTTACTGAAGGAACATGTAAATTTGTTTGCTGATGAAGAATATTTCTAATGAATATAATCTGTCAGGCACGTGACTGTCTAGTTATCGTTTATGTATATATATGGATTTAATAACAGTAAATTCCATACAGTTTTCGACTGTGCATATTGATTGTCGGTCATCCTGATGACCGACATATTATAATCAACCAAACATGAGCTCTTTAGCCTGAACACCGGTTAACAGGGACACACGGTCCAGATCGGATACTTTAGACTATAGACTAAGACGCATGCAAAAGGATAGTGTATAGGCTGACGTTTGATTGCTTGATTTATAGAGAAGACGTTTAAAGAAAAGACATTAATGTAGATAATCATGTTTCTTGTATACTTAATTTATAATTTATTCAGGACGTGTAGAAATAATGCCGTTGTTTAGTACCATCAAACTGGATGAATATGTACTAACATTAATGCCTCCTAGGTCATAGCGGTACCACAGAACTTTCCTCAGTCAATGCGTATTTGTACACTTAGCAGACAAGCGACGCTTATTTACATAGTCAGTATTAATTACCAACGTTCATATAGTGTAGTTCTAGTTAGGTCCGCAAATCAGGTCAGTGACCGTAAGGAGACGGTAAGAAATGTATTCGTATGTTGATGCATTTATTAATTTCACTTGAACTTTGTGCTGATCACATTTATTGTTTTTTGTTATTGTTAAGACGATTTTCTCTAAAACTGTTACAACGAAAAATTAAATGTTTTGAATTACTTCGATGACCAAAATATTGGCATTATGTCACTGTTTTCAAGGTGTTTCACAAGTATTCCTTCTTAGCCGGAAAATAAATTCAAAGGGTAGCTGTCTTGTAGTTTATTCTAAACGATCGCCGTTTATTGTTCAACAATATTGACCTAGCACTCTTGCATTTGACCCCATATTCGTTATTTTTCGTAAATGTTACAATCGGTATAGTCCGATTTTACGCGTTGAGCCGTGAATGCACTTTTGTATTTATAGATTTTTGGAATATTCCACAAAATAGGGAAGTTAGATTGTCCTATCATATCTCATAATTTTGAAATTGAAAAACATGTAACAAAAAGGTTTCATAGCCGTGGCAGTAACGATTCTGATTTCTGATAATGTGTCAGAAGGGTTGTGAGTTCGAATCCTGTGAGCGGATCTTATTTTTAATGCCATTCTTTTCATTACAAATATGTAGACACCAACAAAATTGTCAAAAAACCGTGCAAATGTCGAGTAAGCTTTCATCTAGTCAGTTGGTAAGATGTCGCGATCGAAGCTTACTCAAAATACAGTTTTCGGACGATGCCAATACATTGTACAAAATGGTTTTGAAAAGAAGAGAATGTTATGAAGGTTCCATTAACTACAATTGTTTACAGAAGTCAGGATTCACAAGTGTCAGTGCCCCTTTGGGGCAGCGGTGAATGGGGGACGGCAAGCTGCTCAACAACAATATATTTAAAAAAAATGAACAGGAACTAAATCAAAAGGCTTTGCAAAAGATAATGATAAATTAACAATTAACTAAATAATATCATGCGGACTAAATTAATATTTAAAAAAGTAAATGAAAGACAAAAATAAAAAAAGTTACTTTAATTGGATTCGAACTTGCAATGTTTGGAATCATAGCTCGAGATCTTTATCCACTGAGCTATTTCGCGGTGACTAACTTTTGGCTGCTGAACATTTTTTAATGTCATATAAGTTAAGTAAATTAACGGTACCTTTGTAAATTGACGTACTTTACCTATTTAGGATTATAACAATGGACTTGTCCAAAAGGTCACAGCTCACGGGTCAAAATCGAACTATAGTCCGGCATTTATTCCAATACCCCTCACTGAGGTGTAAATTGAATAATATATCGGTGTTTTCGCTGATACCCGTGTTTATTCAATGACCTTTACAAAAATTAATGAAGTGCCAGGTCAATATTGTTGGACAATACATAAAGACGTTATTGCTTGTGTTGTCTATTTTACTGTACTTGTAAAAATAATGCGATTGTTTCACCATTGACTTAAGACCGAACAAGATCATAGTGTGTGTATGTGAGGTCAGACATTAGGGTAGGGGTTTCGCGAGGAACCATTAACACGTTTAAGCTCAATTTTGATTTCTTTCATGGGTACGTTCATGTTACCCTCAGTAATAGAAGATCTATTAATTCACGAATAACACAACTATGTAAGCTTCATTTTAACAGGGGGAAATATTTAAAGTATAAAGTACAATAATTGTAACAAAAATCTGAGATAAAAACATTTATTTTTGCAAGTTTGCGTTTCAGACAAATATTTGCGAATGGCGAAACAGTAACTGTCTTATTTGCGTTAAACTTTATAATATATCGACGCCACCGGTAAGCACTATAAGCGAAGCCTACAGAATTTCCATGTTTAATTATCATGTAAAGGGTATAACCTGGAAGTATTCCATGCGAGTGATAAGAAATTACCGGCAAAGTCGGGATACATTATGGCTGAGCCGGGACTGGCCAGTTCGCGCCGCTTCCCGGTAAATCAAAGTCGACCTGCATGTACGTGCAAGAGAAGACATACAATGCTACTGTAGAATTTTAAGAGATCAGTTATTATATAAATTGCCGACAGCCAAGATTATGTTCATGCTTTATTCCACAGAACAGGTCGAAGATAATGAATTCCGTGAAACACAATTATTCCAAGTATTATAAAGTTTACGCTGATATTGTTATTGACTTAAACTTTCTATCAAAAAGTTCAAACGTTTTAATCATACTTTTGGTGTTGATCTGCATCATTTCTCCAAATATTATCCAAGTGAAATGGTAAACCTGAGACATTTTCAACAAACTAGCAGTCTTTAGATATAAAAATGTGAATCCGTACATTTTTCGACCGGTACTTGACCAGCCTTTTCTCGTTTACTGTATTATTCGTTTTTTCTTAATGAAGAGGATTATCACTTCGAATTTTCATTTAAAGGTTGCATTACACCAAAATAACGCAGTATTCCTCCGTGGTCCGTATAGTCCGTTTTAATATATGAGAACATTTCTCTACATCCGAGGGTCTCTTGTTTGCAGGGATTGTGGAACCGTATTTGCGATTCCGAGTTTAAAGTATGGTTTGAGATCAGTAATTTTCTTACAAGTAAGTTCACCCCCTGTGTGTTTTTGAATAGATGGAATGCAGATCTTCGCACCAATATATTGTTGTCTAGGAAGTAAGATGACAGAAATCATATTTAATTGGCATTGAATATTGGGAATTTGTGCCCTATGGGAATACGAAATATTTTAGTTGAAACTACATAAAGTTCCATATTAAAGCCATTTGAAAGGAACATAACTCTTACAATAACGAAATAGGAGTTATCATTCTTATTGTCACTGATGGCTTTGTTCATGCAGATAATATAAGAGGCGAAAGGCAAAAACGTCCGTTATGGTAATAATTTCTCAAAATGATTCTTTTACGAAATTATTAAATTCAATCTCTCATATTGAAAATGGATTACATAACAGATTATGTTAATGAATAAAATTTTGACGTATTTCAAATTTAAAAACACTTCTATCATATACGCCATGAAGCGACAACGTCAAGATAAAGGTCGTGCGTTACATGTAAGACGTCGTATTTACACTTCAACTTCATCCTCTGCGTTAAAGTCTTATTCACCAAACGAATAATAATTCCTGATGGTATACGGTGTGAAGTATTACTTAAAGAGGCGTGGCTACAGTAAACGCTGCTCACAATATTTAGACCACAGCTACTGTCCACTGGCCAATCAGTGGCCAGTATTACCGTTGTCTAAATCCCGTAGACAACACTGGCGTTGTCGACGATGGTTCGTGAAGCACGTGCATCCCGTTTACTATCTCATATTAATAAATGGACGACCGAAAGCTAAGTGTCATACTGTGCTCGATACATGTTTGTGACAATTGTAAGAGTACAAAGTGGACGTTTAAGCATACAAACTAAATAAACATTCAACGTGTATGTGGTTTCAATTTTAAGAGCCTTCGTCAGTCCTCATGCATAAACAATAAACAAGAAATATCTTTAAAAAAGATAAACGGCGTTGATGGAAAATATTTATATATACACGTATATAAGAAAGAAAGAAATACAGAGAGGCAAAGCAGACACAGTTTAGTTATTTTATTTTACTTGTTATAGCTGTTGACGAACCCTCCCTGCCTTCTTAGTATGACCTAGAGATTAAGCGACCGAATCATGACAACTCATAAATTCATTGAAAGTGTCTTTAAAAAAAAATGTTCAAGCTGTTGCAACAATTTCATACAGTGAAAACAAGTCGATTAAAGAAGCAATGTCTTACTTCAAGTCTTGATCTACATTTATTCAGTTTCAATAAAATACCTCTTGGAGAGTTAGAAATCAAGATGAATAAATGTCCTTGAAATTTAATAAAAATAAATACAAACAGCCTGTTACAAGAGCGAAATCTACCAACTTTTACGTAAATTAACTTTAAAAAAAGTATCCGTCCTGAGTATTGAACCCGGGGCCTTCGCTTGTGAGGCGAGAGTGTCATCCACTACACTATAATGAACTTGTTTTTTGAACTTGAAATTAACAATCAGTATCAAAGGAACTAGAAAGGAACCAGAAAGAACTAGAAATATCTACACTTCTCTTTCGTTTTACACTGTGTAAACTTGTATGCAAGTGTTTACCTGACACCCAAGAATATTCCATATAAAATTGTATTTAAGCTATCAATATTGACTTAACTGGTTATTTAAATCGTAAATATGTTGTTTTTTTTTCTCCAATACAACACCCACTAACAACCAGTCGAAATAATCTTTTTGATTTTTCCGCTGCATAATAATAAAAATCCCACTAGATACCTCTCCACCCTGCTAGATGCCTCTCTGGTGTAAATAGCTACCAATCGAAATAGTTTATTTCATTTTCCCTCTGCATAATAAGAGAATACGAGTATTATTTACAACATTTCATTGGTCGAAAAACTAGGTCAAAAGTGAGCTTAGACAGCTAACGCCGAAAAATTTAAAAAAATAAAAATATATGTAACGGCAAACCGCAGTTACAATAACATTTTGCCCAAATAATCGGTTTTAGAGTATCTTAATTTTACATATATACAGTTAGAACAGTAAAGAAAAAAAGCTCGACATAAAATACCCTAAAATTCTTTTTACATATCATGTCATGAGTAATGAGGAAATTTAGTTTTTGCGAATTTATGTTGATAGAAGTTTAGAAAATTGTTAGCTCTCGTTATTGTCTTTACTGTTCTAACTTGTCTTACCATATGCAAAATAAAAATACATTTAATTTAGTAATATTTATTTGTGCAAAGTTTCATTGAACGGCATTTTCCTTTTATTGAAATTTTGATAACTTTTTTTATCAATGAACGCGCAATGAGGACTGTGGACGGCCCTCTTAATATATGATAACAAGATTGCAATATTTAATATTTACAAGTTTTAACAATGCAAAAAAGGAAATATTTACTTATACAATAAATGTTCATTGTTTTCACAATTTCACGAGAAGTTAACAGTCAATATTTAGCAGTTCCCGACTTCAAAATTTATAAACGTACAGACATTATTATTATTATTATTATTTATGTTTTTGTTGTTGTTGTTGTTGTTTTTGATGATGATGAAGATGTTGTTGTTGTTGTTGTTGTTCGTTATTGTTAGCTTACGAATTTCAAATTGACTGTTGAAAGGGTAAACTAATTAATTTAAGGATTGAATCAATATTTGATGGTTTTCATTTGGGTATGGAAAAAAGTTGGGTTGTTTAACGTGTGTGAAGCCCGAAGGGCTTCACGCGTACTTTAAACAATCCAACTGTTTTTCATACCCAAATGAAAACCATCAAATATCGATTCAATCTTTATATTTACACACATAAAAACTCTAATAAATATAGGAATTATTATTTACAGTAGCCACGCCTTTACAAGTTATACGTCACACTATTTACCATCAGAAATTATGATTCGTTATATGAATAGGACTATTCATATATTAAAAAATACAAACATTTGATTCTTTTATGGATGACAAAACTATTAAACTAACTTTAAAACTACTCAAGTTTTTAACATGATTAAATAATGACTAAAATAACAAAAACATTACTCACTAAATAGATGAGACTCCTTTTATATGAAAATGACATAAGTCTGTATAACGGCTTGTAAAGTTTGGGCAATACATTGCTTTGTGCACGAGAGTTTTGCAGTTGTGTGGTCTAAGTCGGATAGACACCTCGTGGAGTGGCCTATGAAAAATAGACCACTCCACGAGGTGTCTATCCTTTACATAGGGTGCACAATGTTTTGACGTGTGATACAAATGAGCACGCACATTTTGCCACCTGTTGCTGCGAAAAAGCGTGCCGTCTTCACTGTGTCGCCAACTTGGCTGTTCCAACAGCCATTCGAAAAAGCCGTAATATCATGATTTCTTCCAATAATTTCTGTAATAGTGAGAGTATTTATGAGTGTTAATATAAGGATTGAATGATGGGCTTCACACACTTTAAACAACCCAACTGTTTTCCATACCCAAATGAAAACCATCAAATATCGATTCAATCTTTAATTAAGCTGCAGAAATTAACGTGATAAAGTATTGAACAAATTTCTATTAACCGTGAGATTCGTAGTAACCAAGACATCAAGATGCGCTTTTCTTGGTAGTTAAGTGATGTTTGCGAACTTCCGTTCTGTTTGCATCACTTAATTCAGAGAAACATTGTGTTACTTGATACAATGTTTCAAGAACAATAGCAATTCTAAAGTAGTTTTCTAAAGTAGTTTAAGTGAAAATAAAACAATGTGTTCTGTGATAAGTAAGCCTAACAGGAAGATACTATACGATTTTAAATTGAGTAGACAATGCGGTAATGAAAATAATGTAAGATTAAACGGGAAAACAATTCAGGCTGTGATAATGTTCCTTCTGTTGTATTTAGAGTACTGTGCAACTTCAGCAATAAAACATAGTAATGATTATATAGTGGAAAATATCCAACAAATTAAATTGTTCTTTAAATTTTTTTGCTCATTTGAAAATCCCATCGCTCTCTCTCTCTCTCTCTCTCTCTCTGTCTCTCTCTGTCTCTCTCTCTCTCTCTCTCTCGCTCTCTATCTCTCTCTCTCTCTCTCTCTCATTTTTTGTTTGTTCGGGAATATTATTAAGAAACAATTGTTATTTAGCGGTGATAAATCGTACAAATTATCTTATATTTGACACGCACATATTTTCACATAAATTCGACGTAGCTTTTTCAACACTTAACATAAATTATTTTGTGAATACAAATATTGCAACAAAAACAAAACACTATTTTTGAAAGTCCTTTTTTCGCAGCAAGCCCTCGACTACAGAATAATTCGTCGGTATTACGTATTTGGGATCTTTATTTGTTCAAATATCATTCTTAAGTGAATTCAGTAAACAGCTCCATACTTTGATATGACTATAAAACGTATTAATGACCGATTCGTTCGGTAGGTTGGCCAATGCTTTTATTTCGGTGAAGTCACAGTCACATTATCATAACGCAGTACAACACAATCATATTTTAGGTTTGGGTCCAACTTAGATGACTCAGTAATTGTATTTACTATAAGCAGTCGAAACGACAATATCGCAAAAAGTAAAATGTAAAACCCCGTGTTAAAATATATTTTACAGAAACCCGTTTATTTTATCAGAACTTAGTTCGGTTAATTAAGATAAAAATACATTTGATTTATACATTGATTTAGTAATTGTTATATTGGTAATATACAACAGATATATTCCCCTTAATGATCTCACGAAATCTCCGAGCATTTGCGAATCATATATCTGAATTAGGCCGATATTCTCATGAACTCACTTTGACGTCATTTATGGCGGTAACGTCTTTTTTTACCATAACGGATGTTCCTGCCTGGCGCCTTCATATCGTATTCAAACAATTAAGATAATAGAAGAAGAACTTTCAAACGTATAGGCAATATTATGTTTAATTCTTTTAAAAGGCATAACTCGGAAATATTGAAGCAGGGGTTATCGATCTTGTTGTCAGAGATTGCTTTGTTTTTGGAAAAAATGATATATTTCAAGTATTATGATAAAATAGACATGAACTTTCAATGTTACATGGAACATTAAGTTCGATATGTAAGTCATTTGAAAGGGCATAACAAAAAATAATATAACAACAGTGATCATTTTTGTTGTCGGAGATGGCTTTATACATGCAGATGATATATTTTAATTATTAAGTCAATAGGTCAAATACTTACAAACTTACAGGCAACATTAAGTTTCATATTTACGTCAAGGGGCTACAGGACAACGCAGCCGCCAACGCAGCCGCCGACGACGCCGCGGCCTTACAAAAGGATCCATACGTGTATACATGCTGATGCAGGTGACACATTAATAAGCACTGTCATACAATGAATTTAACATCATTAAAAACCGATACAAAAATGTGTGACGAGAGCGAGCATAAAAATTACACGGCGGAAATTCTAAATAAATACCAGGCGGGGCAGGACTTTTGATATTTCATTACATGCTTTAAGGTAACTATAAAATGTTTGTTAATTAATGTCACATTATATTCTATTGGATCAGACTGCCATGTAAAAATTGTCATATTTGTATATGGTGAGGGCCAATTTTATAACGTGTTAAGCACTTGTGGCAATAAAATATGTTTAAACTAAATACCAACATTCTAACGAAATTTTTTTGTTAAAATGTCATGCTAATGACCGACTAGCTTTTTGGAAAGCTAAAACTTGTATATTCCATATTCGGGATAGGAATTTAAGACAAACTGAATTTTGAACTTCAACCTGCACAATGTGTTCTGAATAGGGATGGGAACGGATACCTAAATCACTATTCGGATAACCGTATCCGGTATCCGGATAATATCCGAATAACCGTATCATTTTATCGACCACAGACAATTTTGCTTATTTAATATTTTAAATTTAAAAAGCACAAACGTTACACTATACCGCGATCGTTTGAGTCCTCGACCAACCTACCGGGTATATCATGGAAACAAAATATAAGTGAAAATTCGGACCCAATGACTTAACTTCTTAAGTCAATAACGAGTTGAAAAAAATTTAGCTACCGCGAAAAAGTACAAGAAAAGGTTCGATAAAATTGGAGTTTAATTTCACGTGGACGCTTGCAAGCGCATACATAATATTCTGTGTAACCAATTTATCGATAAATCACATGTATCGGGTTAAAATACATGTAAAAGTTATGGTAATAGTTAATTGCATCATCTAATATTTTTGAATATCGGCGTCTAACGTTAAATGATTTTTTTTCCTTTCAAGTCTTTAATGCGGTCATGTCAAAAAAACAAACTGTCAAGATTAAATTCGCTCAAAATTCTGTTGCAATAAATTGTCAATAATCTGAGGTTTGTTCTCGTTAACGAAAATAATCAAGTTGTTGCAACTTGACAGGTGTCATTTAACACGTTCTGTTCAAGGTACACCAATCAACAAAACCAATCAACAAAACAAAAGATCACGGTCTGGAATACAGATCTCCCGGTCTCCCAATTTACCACTATACAAACAATTAACACCTCTTTGTCAACCCTGCTGAGACATCCTGGTCGAGTTACGCCTGGGGAAAACCATGTCAGTATCGAGATTAGTGCAAGCAGTGTAGCGTGGTTTAGAAAGATTTACCAGTTATATTTTACAAACCTTGAACAAAATATTGAAACTAAATTCGTACGAATTTGAGGGTATTCGGATACGAGAATGGTATCCGGATACGATCTTACTATTAGGATATTCGGTTATCTGGATAACCGTTCCCATCCCTAGTTCTGAAACTTAAAACCTTTGCAATATATGCATTGTTTTTGGCCAGTCTCTAACATTTTATGGTGATTTTATATGAGCACAGGCCTCGACTGAAAAAAATGGAAATTTTTTTCTGTTAAGGCATGCACAATTCATGGATAAAATTTTGAGTTTGTTCTAGAAGTGTCCTCACCCTAAAAGCTCACACAACATAAGCGATGAAAATGGTTAAAAATCAGATTAATTTGAATATTTTTTTTTCTCATTTTAGGTTATTTTAATGACATCTTCAAACGTTTAAATAGTTGCCGATCTAAAAGTAAATATTCAAAGTGCAAACATTTATGTATTCATCTTTAAGATATATAAAACATAAAATTAAATATTTTAGGCCAAACATAGGCCTTCGTAAACCTGCTCCTTTATCTGAAATATGAAGCAAGTAAATGTAACATGATTGCAAAATTATCCACATATTTTTTGACTTCGTGAAAAAATAATATTGATTCTGATCAATGATCGGAAAAGCGTTGTTTGTGCCGCATGAAGACCATAAAACGTCGCCCTGTACATTCTATCAGTGCTCTTTTAGAGATTTTGAAGGCAAATGAGCTCGATATTTATATTAATTTAGCGACTTGCTATCAACCCAATGCTATGTAGCGTGGACAGTAATATGCATTTTTGTTACTACTCATGAACAGGCTCAGTCAAGCCGAGACTATTTTGATATTTGTCGTGTTCGGTTGCTTTTAAAACCACTTATACTTGTTTGTTCATATAATAACGTTTTGGGACAAGTTTGAGGTTGATACACCTTACAGTTTGTTTTATGACGGTTCCAACGCGATAACCTCTCCGTTTCTCATTTTCGTTACTTAATTATTTTTGGTTTCTATTTTGCATTTAATCATTTGTAACCCAGGCTCTCTATTCCCCTCTACTTTTTGGGTGTGTGGATAGACTGTCTTCTAAAATTGGCAATTTTGATATGCAAATGTTACTTTTTAAAGTCCCCTTTTTCATCTATTGCAGTGCCTAAAACATATAACAGAACATGTTAACATAAAATGGGGGTTTCGCTGTGCAGTTAAATCTTATGTCGAACCTGATTTTATGAAAATACAGTAAAAATTATACTAAATAATTAAATAATTTTTTGTAAGAATATGGGCCACAGTAACTGATATTGTTTGTTTAGAATTGTCTAAATTTCATGTAAATTACAATATATACAGACTCTACATTTCGATAATTAAGTACAAACCAAAAATAAAACCAAAACTGTTTAATAAATCTTTGAAATACATCTTTGAAACTCTTTGTCATGAGTACTTTTAAAGTTAATTTCTGTTGTTATTTTTTTCAAGTATTCGAATTCTGTTCCACCTTAACGCGGTGTTTTGTTTTTCAGGGTCAGTGACGTCGGGGAAATAGTTGGATGATTAACGACAGAATGTAAATATTCAAAGACTAAATATATCCTAAGATAAGACTTTGAAAATGTTCCAAGGCTGCAGAAAAAAGCAAAATAAAAAAAATGGATCAATTGAGTTTTGTAATTATATTGCTATAATTACCTTTTAATTGCCGAATAAATGTTTAGCCCAAATCTAATATTATCCCATTCTAGAAATAAATCATATCAGCTTTACCAGCCATACTATACCATACCATACCATACCATACCATTCCATACCATACCATACCATACCATACCATACCATACCATACCATACCATACCATACCATACCATACCATACCATACCATACCATACCATACCATACCATACCATACCATACCATACCATACCATACCATACCATACCATACCATACCATACCATACCATACCATACCATACCATACCATACCATACCATACCATACCATACCATACCATACCATACCATACCATACCATACCATACCATACCATACCATACCATACCATACCATACCATACCATACCATACCATACCATACCATACCATACCATATAATAAAAGGAGCGCAAATATCGACGATGGATTTACGCAAAAGACCTGCCAGACGACCAATGCTGACCGTAGCTAACCGGAGACCTCGCTAAGACTGTGCCCAGGAACACGTCACTTGGCATCTGCGCCACTGGCGGCCTGTGCTCTTGATAGACGAGAACCCTTCCATGTTTCGATCTTTGAAAGGCGTGTGAGGGTATGACGTCGCCGAGAAGAAAGGTATTCGGAATGTAACATTATTCCATATGACAGGTTTGGCGGTTGGTCAGTTATGGTGTTGGCAATGATATTAATAAACAGGCGCACAGTTCTTCATGTCATTCCAGGAGGTAGCCACGAGGCCCTAAGATATCGGTACGAAATCCTGGAACCAATCGTTCGGCTATATAATGGTGCAATAATGAAAGTTTTCGTTTCGTTCAAGATAATGCTCGACGAGTACACGCAGTAAGAATCGTCCGGAACTCATTTGATGAAGAAGTTATCGGGGACATAAACTGGCAAGCGAGGTCTCCAGACCTCAACCATAAAGAGCAAGTCTGGGACATGCTTTCTCGTAGACATTCATTGCGTCCGAACCCTGTGCAGAACGTTCGTGAGCTTTTTCATGATCTTGTAGCAGAATGGGATACAATAACACTGTGACATGATCTGATCAGACCTGGGTTGAAGGTTATAAAACTGAGCATGGAAACCAGTCTCAAATCTCAAGCATCTGATTAGCTGAAATGGCAACTGGTCGCAATTTCAGCCAATCAGATGCTTGAGATTTGAGACTGGTTTCCATGCTCAGTTTTATAACCTTGGGCACTGTCATCAGGAGCATTCCCAGGCGATGCAGAGAGTGCCTTAACGCCAGAGGAGGATACACTTATAATTACTGATACTGGCTATCAAACTTTTTCCAGAACTGAATCTGCTTTTACAGACATTGCTTGTTCTCATGTAAGTCCATATTTTTCAAATTTAATGTGATAGTGTTTATATCCTGGACACTGTCTCTGTTCAGGAACGTGTCTGTTGGCTATGAAAATGCCGATTTGTTTTTGTGAAAGGAAATATTTTGTTTTTTTTTTCTGTAAAATATATTCATAAATTTACTGATCCTGTATGGTATTTTTACATTATATAAGCGCTCCCTTAATTATTTTGAGCACTGTACCAAACCCCACTAGAAGACACCGCAACTCAACATATCATACCAAGCCATACCATACTATTCCATACGTCATACGATGCCATACTATACAACATACGAGCATCGATCAATAGTTTTACTATTCACTGTCTTAATATCTCAACCGCAATCTCTTTATTTTGTAATTTTTATTAAGTTAACCCTTTTCACTTTAGGATGTCATAAACGGTTTTTAGTCTACTTGTAAGAAATATTACACAGGCCTGTTTATCTTAATTATAACAGATTAAGTCAGAATATGGATTAATAGAGAATGTGTAATTCACATGAAAGGAACACGACGATATAATTTTTTATATAAAACTGCTGATGAACGATAATTTAATATTATTTGCCTGTCACGTGACTGCCTTATTATCGTTAATCTACAATACGCTATTTAATTGAAATTGTTCGATATATAGCCCACTGCAGGTATGTAACGCTCTGTTTGGTTTGCTTTAAATTTAAACAAATTTAACTCTGGTCTTAACCAGTGAAATCGTCCCTATCGACGTAACGATGAATATGTACTTCCGGGTATTTGTGTAGTACTACGTGATTGCAATAGAAGTGGTTTAGTTTAAACTTATTTAATTTACATCAATTGTGAAACAAGTTATTCCAACATATTTATCTCGCTCAGTGACTGCCTCCTGGGTTGCCAACCAGTACTCGCGCCAAATGTGGATTAGGAAGACTGCAGACGAAGTGTTATTATGTCGACAGTTACTTTACTTAACACTTAAGGTACTGTAATTTGGTTAATAAGATTAATAAAAACGCATTATCTTTTTGACAAAGGACTGCAATTTAATTTGTTTCAGGTTTCATTATTGATTTTTAATGCGACATTAACAGGACAATTAATAAGTTGACGTGAATTAATTGAGTTAAATAGAAAAACAATATTTTCCAAATAATTAATATAGTTACTTAAAATAATATTGAATATGTAATTTTTTGGAGAATTATCGGAATTCTTGGTTAGATGTATTAAAGTGTGATTGTTTTATTGACTACAAATAAGTTAACTCAAATTGTATTGTGTTTTTAATACGATATTACAATTAACCGGCACTTTTAACTGATTTTGGATAAGATGACAATCACGTGATGCTTTGCTTATATAACAATTACTAAAAAATCATAATTATTACAATGTAACAATTTTTATCTTATTGCATATAGAAGTGAGTTGATAATTTTTCCGGTGAGGTATTCTCAGTAAAGGAACATATTAATGTGTTTGCTGATGTAGAATATTTCTAAAGAATATAATCTGTCAGGCACGTGACTGTCTAGTTATCGTTTATGTACTACCCAAGGAAAATCTTGCTTGAGTAAGTTTTCTTTTTGGGAAAAAATAACTTTTTACTTTCCCAGGATGGCTATAAATACAGTAAATTCCATACAGTTTTCGACTGTGCATATTGAATAGACTACCATGTACCATGACGATGTTAGGAGCGCAATATTTACAGGTCGCAAGGTTATAAAACTGAGGATGGAAACCATTCTGAAACCCAAGCAACTGATTGGCTGAAATGGCAAATGATCGCCATTTCAGCCGGTCAAATGCTTGCGGAAAGAGACTCATAAATTTATGATATTGTGTAAGAGGGCAATGAGGTGATTATGCACGTCATTTTATTGAAATGGCAAGAAAACAGTAAACAAACAAGGTTTAAACTGGATCTTTGTTTTGCCACTGACCATTTAAGTCGGTGAACCCTCGGGTTTCCTTTCTTGTTTGGGACACGTCACGGGAAAAGGTACCTTCTGTCAATTTCAGTGATATTTTAGTTTTTAATAAATTTAGAAAGAACTTACAACTATAAATCAATTTCTTATGACTAAAATGTGATTTTGTTACACATGTTGACAACAAAATTGTATTTTTACCGCGAAATGCATAATAAATAATGTCGTCCGCTCAAATTTATGACGTCATTTCAAAGATGGTCGTCAACTGTCGGAAGGTACCTATTTTCCCGTGACGCGCCTCGTATATTGTTTGTGGTGTCTATTTTGAAATTGATTATTGTATTAACCATGATCTTTCTTCCTCTTCATTTTTTAGCCCTGTGGTGAGGTTGTGTCTTCTGTATTTGGTCATTCCTGATATGCATATTTCACTTTTTTGGCATAATTTGGAAAGTATAAAAACTTCTTTAATAAATCTGTGTATGTAGCATGGGAGTAAAAAATTGTCCACTTCATTTGCGTTTTGTTGAAAGGGGCAGTGTCCGACCAAAAACACACTGGATCCTGCACTATCTTCGAATATATTCAAGCAAGGTTAAAATAATAAATCATCTCTAAATTTTATGTTTACATATTTAACTTAATAGCCGAAAATGTCAAATTGTATCTTGGGTCAACAATGCAATTATATCCTAACGAATTCCAGCTTACATGTAACAAAGCAAACAATTCAGAAAAGAAAGCAAACTTCCTTGATCTTAATCAGTGTCCTAACGACTAAAATACGTGCATGATCAAAACGATGAGTTGTACTTGTTGGTTTATACTAGAACCTGTTGGAGACAACTGTGAAAGTTGTTTCACCCTGTAACCTGGGAGGAACCCCCAGTGACAAATTGTTTTGCCCATTCCAAGGCGGCAACCCATTAGGTTCAAATTTTCGTTAATTGTTTGTGCTGTCTTTTGTTTTGACTTTTTTGAAATTGACCATTTTAATAACACATGCTCTCCTTTCCTCCCTGTTTTTAGGCTGCATGGGGAGTCTGTGTTTTTAGTGTGACTTTCTGATATGCATGTTGCACTTTTCTTTAATTACTAGGTGCACCTCTTTAGAAGTGAATTATAAAAAATGAAATAAATTAGGCTCTACATTAGTGACAATTTTTACACAGCCTACCATATATCAACCAGCGAGGACAATAATATTGACTGCCTTTTCTCTCGAGACATCTTATTTATTATTCATGGCTAACACTAAAGCAATTTAAAAACTGAGTATTATATTACAATTGATAACAATTCCTTACTTGATGTAGTGTATGATCATATTAACATTGAAATAAGTACACTGTATATCTATTCTTTTTCTATGAAACTATAGCTTGGCAAACGGCTACATGTTTCTATTTAGATTAATTTAATAATAATTTTACCTATTTTATTAAAGTATGTTCTTTTATTTTTTCATTATGAATTCTGTTGAGCCATTACATGTTCTGGGAGCTTAGGAACTTTTTAATGTAAAGACAGAAAAACGAATTGCCCGTCAGAGTTCGTTTTAAGGGGAGGGGGGTGTGGGGGTGGGGGGGGGGGGGGTGAAGGGGTTAATTTTTGGATAAAGGATATAATATTATATATTACACAACATAGGGAATTGAGCCAGGCAAATAAAAATGTTGAGACGAGATAGTTCATGCAAGATTACAAGTTAGATCGTTAAAGTTAAATTTGCAACGTTACTGGACGGATAGGGATGGCCGACGTGCAAAGGAGAAATAACAACAATCAATAACAAATTAAAAAATAATTATATTCATTTTGTTTAAACAAACAGCCGTTTGTAAAAACTCTACTTTTTTAACATGAATAATAATCTTTACCAAACACAACTTAAAATTGATTTTTAAACATTATACTTCATTGTCATATCTTGAACATTAAACGTACATGTACATGTAACCGCCTATATTTTTAAAACCGGGAAAATGGATTAACGTAAGATTCCTTCGGAAACTTGTTTCTAGATTCTAAAACCTAATTTTGACTATATACCTTTATGTACTTGTAATATGCTATAATTATGGTAAATAAATATTGTTTTAACTAAAAGTTAGATCATTGTGTGCAATGATGGCAATGATAATTGCTGTAACAGATACTGAAAATGTTGAGTATCCTTATAAATCTTATGTATTCCGTAAGATTGTAGCTTTTTTCAGCATCTCTCAAAGAAATTGATGAAAAATGAACTTTGAAAAGCAACCAAACACGATCAAAAGAAAACAAATATTGCAGATTGTAGCTTTTTTCAGCACCTCTCAAAGAAATTGATGAAAAATGAACTTTGAAAAGCAACCAAACACGATCAAAAGAAAACAAATATTGCAGGCTCGGTTTGACTGACCCTGTTCATGAGCAGTAATAGGGGCGCGTCACGGGAAAAGGTACGTTCGGACAGTTGACGTCAATCCTTGAAATGACGTCATAAAGTTGAGCAGACGACATTGATTATTATGCATGTCGCGGTAAAAATACCATTTTATTGTCAAAATGTGTAACAAAATCACATTTTAGTTATAAGAAATTGATTAATAGTTGTAAAATCTTTTTAAATTTAGTAAAAACTAAAATATCACTAAAAATGACCGAAGGTACCTTAAGTTTTCCCGTAACGTGCCCCAAATTACTGTCCACGCCGCTTAGACCCGAGTTGAGCGCAACTCATTATTTCACAGATTTATGAGATAAATGCATATTTCTTAACGCCATTCAAAGGGTGCAATAAATAGCACTTATTACATGTAAGGGAAGACTTTTTCAGCCTCCAAAAGGCACATTAAACAGTGCTACTGCGATATTTAAATAGATGAAAAGAAAGACTTAAAAACCACCGAACACGTCGATTAATCAAAATATTGCAGGCTCGATTATAATCGGTGATTTTGATATATTTACAGAGATGGACGAGCTAAACGATTACGAAGAGGTACTCCCACCTATACCGGTACGTGCCCCTGCTAAACCATTAACTCAGTCAGGTAACGTTAAAGAGAAGATTGACAGAAAGAAGAAAGATGCAACTGGTAGCAATTTCAAAACCGATGACACAAGTGACGACAAACACAATGTAAAGGATAAATACAGAACTTTGCCGCCTGGTCTTTCCACTTCATTGCCAGCAATTCATAAGCACAAATCGAAAACAGACGAACATGCTGGTTTTGGAGCGAAGCTGCTACGCGGTTTAAGGAGGTTGATAAGTTCTGATCCTGAGGACAAAACCAAGCAACACCATTCTGACAAAGAACATAAAACTGAAGTTAAACGACCGCAAAATGAATATCAAGTTAATCTTTCAAATAAAAATGCAAAGAAACCAGTGAGATCTAGAAGCCACCCAGACCTAGAATCGTGGGTGCTTCCAAACAGTGGAAGTGAAGACAATAAAGACAAAAATAGTTCGGATGAAGATGGTGTCTTCCGGTTAGATGGAATACCGGATATGACGTGTTTAGACAATCGTGCACCTGTTTCAGTTCCCGAGAAAAAAGACGAAGATTATATCAATGTTCAAGAAGAAGGTCTGGTGCCACCCAGAGAATATTCGGAGCCTTACGAAGTCTCAGATCTTAAATTGAAGTAAGTAAAACGATGAGCAAATTACAAAAATTTCCAAAACCATAGAAAGCGTATACTTGTAGCTTCATAAAATTCTTGATAATAATTATTATTTCATTATTAATTTTTAAGCACGATATCATTTTCAAAATGTTTTGCGACTGCTTTAAGTTTTGTTAAAGTGTGTAATTGAAAATTAAATATATCCCAATGTTGAACAAAAACAAATTTATTGTTGGAATTTTTCAGAAAAATTATTTATCTCCGTTGATATAAAACCCCGTGTTTAGATTTTTTTTTTATAGAAAGATGATAAATCAGGAAAGGCCACATGCAGAAAATACAGCGTCCTCACACATTCAAAAAAGAAGAAAGGAAAAGAGAGCATGGTTAAATAATCAAATTCAAATTAAAAAAAAAACTTACTGGAAATCAGAACCCGAGGGACTAGAGCATTGGAACAGTCTGTGGCAAACAATTTGCCACTGGAGGTTTAAACCAGAATCTAGGGTACTTTAACCTCAAGCCTGACGCCACGATTTTTAATGAAGGAAAGCGTGAGGTTGGTGTACCCTGGAACTAATCTTTTTTATTATCATTATCAGGACTAAAGACAATCCGAGGGGAAAAGGAAGTTTACCTAAAAGTGAACATGACAAAGGCACAAATCTAGATGACTATATAAATGTTCAGGAAAAAATCCAACCACCAAATATAAACGTTTCAAACGCTAAAGGTGGAAAGATAACCGCAACTTCCAAAGGTAGTACTGAGAAATCTTTGACAAAACATGTCAAATTATCAAATGACAGCGACAAAAACACAACCCTAGATGATTATATAAATGTTCAAGAAGAAATCCCAAAACCAAATATTAACGCTTTAAACGCTCAAGGTGGAAAGATAATCATGAATCCCAAAGGTAGCACTGGGCACTCTGCGACCAAACATGTCGCGTTATCGAATGAAAGTGACAAAAACACAAACCTTGATGATTGTATAAATGTTCAAGAAAAACTTAATCCACCAAATATAAAGACATCAAAACCCCAAGGAGAAAAAAAGGCAAAGAAAAATGAAACCGATAAAAGCCGAGAACGATTCTTGGAACTAAGATCAAAATTTTCCGAAACAAAAGCTTCAGCCTCAGTAACAAAGTCTAAAATGTCGCAAAAGAATCATGGTGAAATTGATGGGTCATCATCTGAACCAAAACCTGATGCACCAGAAGACAAAGAATTACCTCCCCTTTGTGGAATGACTGAACAAGAATGTAATGATTCTAAAGGTGATAAAAGTGTTTTCAGTGTGAAAAACCTATCTATTGAAGAGGTGTGTGAAAAATTAGAACAGCTGAATCTTGGAAAGTACGTGGATGTTTTTAAGAAGAATAAAATTGATGGGGTTATTCTGTCTGTACTACAAGAGGAGGATTTTGTGTCAGAACTAGGCCTGAAGAAACTTGAAGCTGTCCGACTGTGTGCATTTATTAAATCGGGACATGTTCCTAAGTAATTTTTATAAAACAGTACTGTTTTTAAATTTATAAAATAATGAGTTTTGAATTTTACGAAACATACTTGCTGCCTAGATTGTATTAAAAAGGACATGTTTCAAAGTAATTGTAATCGGGGGTACATGTATTACGAAAAGTATTTTTTCAAAATTAGAATTTAATGAATTTCACGAAAAGTACTTGCTGGCTGAATTGTAGTTAATAAACGTATCCTCTGTGTTTATATGTACATATGCACACAATGCTGAGAAAAATAATGCTCTTATTATCATGCACACAATTAATAAAGCATTGCCATTTGTATTAAAATAATTCATCTTATTTTTAGTGTTTAATAGATCTGATGAGGCCATTTGCTCAACAATAAAAAACTAAATTAGGGCATGTTACAAAGAGGGAATACAAAGAGTATTTTTCCAAATTTATTAAATAATGACGCGCCTACTTTAAGTTAGATATCTTTATAATCACAGGTATGTTATGTTAATTTATTAGATCTTGAGCGTGTGTGCAATAGTTGTTTTATTCAACTTGCTTTTATCATCAATGTATAAATAGAGTACTTTTATTTCCTTAATTCTGATAATCGTCTTAGATGCGATAATTTAATGTTGTATTTTTATTAAATATATTATTAGGTCACATGTTAAGGTTTCTTGGACCGCAATGTTTACAATAAAAACTGCATTTATACAATTTGCTAGTTAATTTTGTTTTTGTTCCGGATTGAAGAGTTAAACAGCAAATAAAACAAGCTTTTATAACAAAAATATCATTTAAATAGATTGAACAGATGATTAGCAAACAATGAGATTAGCTGCAATTAATTTCAACTTAAAAAAATATAAGCATCGCGATTAGAAAGGAATTCCTTGATACTTTTCACTTTTTCGTATAATGTATTAAAAAATGACAGTTAATACTCTTAAAATAAGAGGACATGTCATACTTTGACTTAACATACCCACACGGGCTAGTGACAAACATCACATTCTTTGTTTTAAAGTCAGGCTATTTTGATTTCTCTTCACACTTTTCTTAACGGATATAAAATGAAGATATTAATTATAACATTTTTTGCAATGTTTTATTGAACTGTATTCAGCCGTTAAGGTGATTTTTTGACATGTTTCTTTATAAGATTGACAGCGCAATGACGACCCTTCAGTTACGCTTGCCGTAAAAAGTCTCCCCGTTCATTTAGTCAGTACTGTTATCAGTAAAATAACCCGTTACCGATGTCATGCAGTGATGGTAACGTATATCAAGGCTATCCGATCAACCTTTTTTGGGTTTGTCCCGGTTAGCTCAGTTGGTTGCGTCGCAGGAATTGCAGGACCAGGCGCTGTCGCCGTGATGGTGCGGGTTCGCTCCCAGCTATAGACACTATCATTTGCAAAAAGTAAAGATGTGATTATTATTATCTAATAATTTTCATGAGAAAGTTACAACCATAAAGAGTACATGGGTCTTATGCAATACTTTCTGATTTCAATATCATGTCCATCTTATTTATATTATTATATAAAAAAATTAGCTAGATTGTTAATAATTTTGATGGAATTGGATAACATAATGGATTCATTTTTTTCTTTTGTCCGTTGAAAATTTTTTTTTTCAGAGGATTGTGTCATGATTATTTAAACACGCAAAAATTTAAAAAAAGGATAAGAAGGAACAATGCACGAAAGACAATCAAATTGATATTATCGTGTTATAATGTGTCAAGTGGACGCACACTACATTTTATCATGCCTAATGATACCAGAGGACACTTTGTACTGTGTTTATGTAAACACATATCACTCACGTAAAGCAGCTTTATCATAAAGATTTTTAACGATATATATATTATCATGATTATAGTAGTTTCAATCGCTCTCAAATTTTGTTTAATGGATCAAGATACAGAATTAAACTAATTTCAAAATAAAACTATGTTTCAGTTATTTTTCGGCTTATCAAAATCTCAATGCTTGGTTCGGATTATAATTGCGATTAAAGAAATATCTTATAAAGTTGACATAAACGATTTAATGCAAGTCCTTTTTTATATTGAATGCATGTTGTATTTTTAATAGTAAGAAATAAGAAAGCCCTAGAGTTGTTTACTATTAGCTATTTTTATACCAGAATTGATTATGCTGTCGTATGTGATGGCAGTTCAATGCGCTGCACAATTATAAAGCCCTGTAGTATGCACTGTTTAAAAGGCGGTTAATTTTTATGTTTCGTGAATCTAGGTATAACTTGGCTTTGAGATATTTATTTTCTAAACCGATTGAATGTTGCAACTGCTTTTGTTTCCATCATATTTTGAGATTTTATTCAGGTTCACATTTTTATTCGAATTAACTTTGGCCTTGTTACAATTTAATTCCGTTAACATTGTGCTCAACAACTGTTCGACAAATGTTCGAAAAGATAAAATAAAAGTCATATCAAATCATTTTTAAAATTGTATTAGTAGTTAAACAAAATCGAGAACAATAGTCTATGTGAGCACTGTAATAGTAACTTAGTGGTGACTTCAATGCATTCCGACAGATGATAATATGTTGTGACGGTACACGATATATCTGCATGCTATAGTGAACTTGGATTTAAAACAAACCTGGGAGTTTTTCTTCCCGTATTTTACGACAGGTATGCATATTAATTCCTGCTTTTTGTTTACCTTTTCCATCATGTTAAGTTTAAAATGTTTACTTTTCTTCCTTAATCGTTGGCTAAACTCAGCTTTGAAATTATATACCTATTGTGCAAAATTCAGGATTAAACCTTACAGTCATAATTGAGATGAAGTGGGTTGGGTGTGTGAAATCATAATTTCAAAATGTGCGGCTGATACACTTACAGTGTAATTCAAAGCTTTTTGAAGCTTGATTTATCATTAATTTATAGAGCATGTAAATGAAATATGTCATGCAAACATTAAACTAATAAGGAAATATGTAGTAATGTCTCAAATTGAGAATATACTTTTTTGGATGACCGATCTTCCTATATTTCCACTGTTATCTGCAATAGCTGCCACATGAAGACTGTCTAAAGAAACATAATAGTAGAAATGTTCTATAAATCACCATGCTCCATGTCACTATAACCTTTTTGTTTACAAAGTTCATTAAGAAGAACTTTCCAATATATGGTGTTCAAAATAGAACATAGCTAGATGTATCAATGTTATAAAATTACCTTTCTGTTGTAGTGGAGGATAAGATTTACATTCTGAATTTTTGCGTTTCACTGATATATATTTTCTTACTGTAGTGTTTTTGAAGTGAATGAAAAACAATAACATCATCTGTATCTTATTTTCTAACCCGATATTTATATAGTTTGTTGGTGTTAATATTTTAGTAATATTTTTATATTTCATATTTATATATTTTCTATCCAATTTATATAACTGTGAATCAAAATCTAACCTCTACCTCAAATCTATGTTCGCAATGTGCTTTATGTTTTACATTGTATGTGTGCTTATTTTGTATTTCTGGTTTGTTGATAAGCAGAAACATTCAGGTGTAAGCAGTCATGATTGAGTACATAGAGCATTGTATATTTACCCTCGTTCTGGCGGTGCTGATCAGCATATACTACAGAAAGGGTCCTCAACAATTCTTTAAGGTTATCGTTCTAGCGTTAAAGGTAAGTGAATCGTTTTTAGCTCACCTGTCACGTATTGACAGAGTGAGCTTTTGTGATCGCCTTTCGTCCGGCGTTCTTCCGTCCGTCCATCCGTCGTCCGTTCACAACTGTTGTCTGCACTCTAGCGGTCTTAATTTTTATCCGATCTTCTTCAAACTTGGTCAGAATATTTATCTCAATGTTATCTAGGTCAAGTTCGTAACTGGGTCATGCAACCTTCAAAACTAGGCCACAAGGTAAAATATTAGAAAAAGCTTGTCCGCACTCTAGCGGTCTTAATGTTGGTGCGATCTTCTTTAAACTTTGTCAGAATATTTATCTCAATGATAACTAGGTCAAGTTCACAACTGGGTCATGTGACCCTTAAAACAAGGTCACTAGGTCAAATTATAGTAAAAGCTTTTCTGCACTCTAGCGGTCTTAATTTTGGCCTGATCTGTTTCAATCTTGGCCAAACTGTTTATCTCTATGATATCTATGACAAGTTCGAAACGGCATATGCATTTCGTTAACTTCCCGCAAACAGGCTCACTCGAGCCCGCAATATTTTAATTTTTAATTTGGTCGTGTTCGGAGGCTTCAAGGTCCACTTTACGTTTGTTTTATTATGTTGGTCTCGTCTCGGAGTAAACAAGTAAATAAACTGATTTTTGAGATTGTCTCGAAGGTTTATATGATGCATTTTAATGAATCCAACGCTAAACTATAAACTATGTGAGCTGGCAATATTTTTCAATGGTCAATTTATTTTGTGTAAAAAACAATCGGTGTATTCGCTGAAGTAGATAAAGTTTAACAAAGTTAATTTAATTTTATTCCGATTATTATACAGGAACTACCAGGAGTGAAGTCATTGATCGATCTTGTTCTGAAAAATGAAGTGAAGAGCTTTGTAAAATCGACGAGTCTAGCTCAAGACGTCGTCAAAAGCAAACCCCGTGTCCTGATACCGGATAAAGGTAGCTTATGACTATGTTGATCTCATATATGAGCAAAAGTTTCCGGATAAATATTTCCGCTGTGTGGCTTTATGGAATACCTTTTAATACCATGACGATAGAAAATGTAATTTATTCATTTAGTTTTGCATGGCGACGTGTTTGCTCCTCTAGACAGTTAGAGGGAACCAAATCTGATAAATAGCTTTCAAAATGCCTTCGTTAGTTTTCATTAATCTGATCTGTACATTTTGTATCTCAGGTCAAACCAACAATGTGTGTACTATTCCAACCATATTATAGAAATTGACTGATCTTAAGGTCACTTAAAATTTGAATAAACACCGGGCGGTAAAACATCAGGTTCTTTTTTTGTTAATTGTCTGTTGTAAGCTTTGTTGATTGAAAATTGTGTAAACCTTTGCTCTATTTTATATCATGCAGTTTTTCTAGATGTGGCCAATCCTGATATATTTAACTATTTCAGACGATTGGGTTGTGAAAATTGTTTTTTAATCGTGCATTGACTACATTTTAGGTATCACAGCCGATGAAATGCGTACTGTAATGACGAGTTTAAAGAAAAGAAGTGCCGATCCTGACAGAGATGGCAACATTTTTGCTTACACATACACATTGAAGGATGACCATTTCAAGCTACAGCAAGAAGCGTTCGATATATTCTGTGGTATGTACACAGATCACTTGATAGAATGGCAACATTTTTGCTTACACGTTCTCCTTGAAGGATGACCATTTCAAGCTACAGCAGGAAGCGTTCGATATGTTTTGCTGTAAGTGCAACCGGTCACTTGACAGAATGACAACATTTTTTCTTACACGTTCTCCTTGAAGGATGATCATTTCAAGCTACTGCAGGAAGCGTTCGATATGTTTTGTGGTAAGTGCAACAGGTCACTTGACAGAATGGCAACATTTTTGCTTACACGTTCTCCTTGAAAGATGATCATTTCAAGCTACAACAGGAAGCGTTCGATATGTTTTGCGGTAAGTCCAACCGGTCAATTGACAGAATGGCAACATTTTTGCTTACACGTTCTCCTTGAAGGATGATCATTTCAAGCTACAACAAGAAGCTTTCGATATGTTTTGTGGTAAGTGTGAATAAATTCGTACATTGCAACGTTTAACATGGTGCTTTCTAAAAAGCATTATGGGATAAATTAACATTATGGTTTAATTTCTTTGTATATTTATTTCAAACACAACTTGAAATTCACTTTGTGATAAGAGCACCAGGTCACGTAATCAAATTCCTACACTTATCGGTTTATTTTTTTTTTTGAAAAAAAAAACAACAACAAAAAACAAAACACCACGAGTCTGATCGCCTAACAGAAAGGCTTAATATCTTTGTATAAATACATGTTTTTCAGAGAGAACTGAAGAATCATTGGGTGCAACTGGAGATATGACCAAATTCGTACAATGATCTGTAAAACTTAAAAAAAAACAACACCACAGCATTACGAGATCGCCTAACAGAATGGCTAAAAACAATGTATCTATGTATTAATATATATATTTCAGAGAAAACTGGACACTCGGTAGAACATGACGAATTGGTTAAAGAATTTTTCCATGCATTTATGAATGAAAATGCATTAAACCCAATGATATTTCCTGCTTTAAGGTAATTAGTGTTTAAAATACTTAATATGTCAGTATTATGATAGTAATTGCATGTACCAAGTTCATTTAAGAAACTGATAATTATGTCGTCTGTTTCTTATAATAATAAACATAAATACAGAGTTGATAGTACAATTAGTTTTTCTAAAACATAACATGATATTTTTATGTAAAAAACTTGATAATTTCCTTTGACTTTACCCCCACGTGCATTTGTCTAAAATTTTATTATAAACGTTGTCGGTGAAGTACAGTATTAACCTGGCCGATAAGTTTTCAAAGAAATCTTTGCCTTTATATAAAAGAACATATTTTACTTTGTTTCAAAATATGTACATATTTAACTAAATTCGGGCCAAGCATTTTTTGCTACCAAAACACATTGTTTTATAGGTTAATGGAAACCGAGGTAGTGAGTATGACTGCGGCCATGTTGAACGGAAATAGTGAGGTTGTTGGCTTTTTAACCTCCGGTGGCACGGAGAGTAATTTAATGGCGGTGAAAACATACAGGGATATGGCTTATGCTACACGACCAAATGTAAAAAGACCTAATATCGTAAGTTGAATATTACATTTTGAATATACACTCAAGTCGTTACTGTAATGTATTTAGAGCTCTAATACGACAGTTTTTCCGAATACACATTTCCCCGTGACGCGCCTCATACTTCTTTAATTACGTAACAGAGTCCAATCAAGCAATTTACGTGAACGTAATTTTAACAAAGAAAGGAAACGTTCACATGCAAAACATGAGTGAGATTTTAAAATTGCTTCTGGTAAAATAAAGGTTCAAATCAAAATTTAAGATTCAATAACATTCACTTTTGCAGGTTGCTCCTATAACTGTTCATCCAACCATTGACAAGGCAGCTCATTACTTTGGATTAGAAATTATACACACTCCAATGACAGAAGACTTTACAGCAGATGTTAAAGCAATAGAAAAGGTAGTAAACATTCTGCTTGATTACATAAGTACTAGGGACTTGATGGTATATGAAAGTTTGTGTTAACGTGCGTTCTGTATGCTTGAACAAGTATTACGTGCCTTGTTGCCTCGACATGGGTTTCTAACACTTAGGTATATATTAACTTAGAACATGTTTATTCAAGAAGACGCAAAATTGCTAAGGGCAAAAAGGATACAATTTCAAACATTAATCTTAGGAAAGTAAATAATTGTCAAAATGTTAGAGAAAAAATGCATTCACCAAGTGTATGGTGATGCACACCCGAGTCAAAATGTTGGCTGCGTGGTAGTGGATACGTGGAACAAATTTCACTAAGACACAAATATGCAAAATGTCATGTGTTGGAAGCCCTCTGCAACCTAATTTGATTTTAATTTTATTGTATTTGTTATTTAGACACATTATTTGATGGTGAAACCTCCATGAAGTTGATCGAATTAGGCACAAGGACAGATTTATGATAAAATATATCTCACGCGATGTTTTGCTGAAGGCGTTGCTCCTTTGTCATTGCTATGTCATATATAAACAATAAAAATATCAAAATCTCTTAGGCGCTGTCGCCGTGACGGTGCGGGTTCGCTCCCAGGTAGAGGCAATATCATTTTATTCGGCAAAATGTAGTTCAATCAAAATTTGCATAAATCAATGTTTTTTAGTGTATGTTTTTATTACATACGTTAAAATAGTTAGAACACTAAAGTAAAATATGTAGACCTACCTTTACTGTTCTAAAATAAACGTACATTTATATTTAATAACATTGATTTGTGCAAAGTTATACTAAACTGCATTTTGCCGTTGGAGAGATTATGATAATTTTCTTTTTTATCAATGATGGTAGAATGACAACTACCATAGCACCTTATTAAGTAGTTTTTTTGGAGATAAAGATAAATCCTATCAATCAAATCTGTGCAAATTTAAATCTCATTTAACATCTCAACATGTGCTTAAACATCAATTTGGTGGATTATAGCGTCTTTAACATGCTTTATAGCCTGTGAAAGGATGTAAAGATGATTTTCTTGCTTCCTTCTGTTGAATTTTTATGCCCCCCCCCCCCCCCCGCACGACATCAACTCATCATTAACTATTGGATGGATTTTTTTTCAAACTTGCACAGATGATCAAGCAGGATATATAGGTTATCGTAAAGAAAAGATTTTTTCCGGCGACCACTTTTTACTAGAGTTATGACCCTTTCTTACAAATGTTGTTGTAGCAGTAGAGGCATCAGTATCCCGCGGACACAGTCTAGTTTTGTCTTCATCTTAAAACGGATTCATTCATTTTTCTTTTCAAATAAAGTTTAATAAACTTGCATTTATGACGTTTTCTGACATTTGCCGATTCAAGTAATATAAACAAGTAATGTTTACAAACTTGTTGAACACGAGAGGAGGCAAATGAGCAAAATGCAACATGTAGAAACAAGGTTCCGTAACTGGTATTTTATTTTTCTAATCGTTTTAATTTGCCTGTTCACCGTTTGCAAATTGACGTATTTAAGAATAACTAGAATATTCTGTATGAATCAAGAATGAGTTAACCATGAGTTAACCGCTGAGATCGATAGATGGTTTTATCCCGAGAATATATTAACGTCGTCATCGGCTTGCAAGTGAGAGTCTTTCTCTGGTTAATTTCATTTGTCACAGTGAATAAACTGATGTCCGTTCACTTGGCAGAAGAACACAGTTCTTTTCCCTATATGTTTCATATAAGCATTTGTGAACGGAAAATTTTTATTGATGTCCCGAATTGAAAATCTCACCTAAACTTTGTAATACTATCCAATGCGACATATTCTAGCCGTAAGAAATGGTACCTTGAGTGGCTTCCCTTGGGAATAATTATAAAAGTGTGTCGGCTGGTTTGACAGGTAAACAATTTCGGCAAAAACAGGTCAAAATGACCCCTGTTCAAAGGCTGATTTATAACAATCTATCATTAAAATTCACTCAAAATTGACATTTACTGACTGATTCAGACCTACTCTAAACAAAAATGCATTTAATCAGAATCCTTCATTCAAATTTTAATCAGTATGTATCCTCAAAAAGAGGACTCATTTACTGTGATTGTAAGTACTTCGTTATTGTGGGTAACCAAAGGGCTAAAAACTGTGTTCTCATTTC
>JAZAYU010000205.1:681157-924331 GCA_038501625.1 Corbicula japonica
TGAAATATGCATATCAGGAATCGCCACATTCAGAAAAAAACAGCCTCCCCACACAGTCAAGAAGAAGAGAGAGGGAGAGAGCATGGTTAATAAAATGACCAGTTTTAAAAAGACACCACTAACAATAAACAAAAATGAGAACCCAAGGGGTTACCGCCTTGGAACGGTCAGTGGCAAATCAAATTGCCACTGGGGGTTTAAACCAGGTTCTAGGGTGCTCCAACCTCACACTTACCCCAACAGGTTTTCATATCACAAAACAAGTACAAGTTGTCTTGGTGAAACTAATCCAACCCACTTATCGGCTCAACAATGTTGCATACAAAAGCACACAAACATATAAAACATAAGAAGCTAATAGCTTTGCAAAGCTAAAGCCCATAAGAGAACAACTGTCGACTTTCAAAAACCGTTTAAAAAGCTTAACAATACCTTCTGTTTAAAAAAGGGAAATATGCATATCAGGAATGGCCACATCTAGCAGTCTCTGCCTCCGCACAAAGCAAAAATGTAGATATTAGAAAAGAGCATGGTTATACAATGATCAGTTTCAAAATAGACAACAAACAATTAGAACGGTCAGTGGCAAAACAATTTGCCACTGGGGTGGGGGTTAACCAGGATCTAGAATGCACCAACATCAAACTTGCTCCAACAATATGTTGTCATATGAATAAACAAGTATACTTTGTCTTGGTAAAATAATACTTTCCCAATCATTAACTCGACAATATTGTATGCAAAACAGACGAGCGAAATTTGTATTTTCAATACAGAATTCAAATATCTTTCTTTGATTCCGCGTGTGGTATCATTGGTGTTATTCGAAAATGGGAAAAAATGGAGACTTCGATTTAGGTATTTCTTGAGTTTTTTCTTGAGTTTTTTATGCCTTGCTCTATAACTGTCAACATTATTAACCTTACAGGCGGCAGTAACGGATCTTACCTAATTTAAAGCCATGCCCAGTTCATTTATAGTATTGCAGAATTGAACCGATATTCTATCGCGTGTATCGTGGTTTGGAAAACATTTTAGGTAGTTGAAAGTGTGCGAAGCCCGGCTTCAAACAACGCAAATGTTTTCATATCCTGATGAACGTGATAAATTATCGATGAATTATTATATTTAAAATTCACTAATTGTATCAATTCTTACATATAGACGAATTGTAATGTCGCTGCTTTTTAATGAATGTTGGAATAACCACATTGACTTTTGTATCAACATTTTTGTAAACAAAAATACTGATTTAACACGACCAACTATTAATTCAATATGTCAATATGTTTATAAATAAATATATTCATTCAATCAATCAAATAAATGAAAATGAACAAAAGTCTTGTCCGGGAGGAAGACTGGAACTTTTTGCATGTCAACTTTCAACACATTACTTCACCGGCAGTAGTGGCTCAAATTCTGAAATTCTTTTTTCATTGAATGCATAAAAAAGTTCTCTTTCTATTGATACCAAATTTATACCGGTGGAGCAATGTGGAATAAGATTTCACGCTTTCAAAAGATATTATAACAAGGGTGCCAAACTGACACAAAATACGCCCGTCAAAATGCTGATCATCAAAGTTGCGTAACGATCCGATGAAAATTATTCGACTTGGAGAGCAGATACCGCTAATTCAGTTTTTGGACAATTCAAGAGCCATAATTCAGGAGTGCCTGGGGGGATTCGGCAGGTTATAGAACTTGGTCGAGATATTATGCCCACAAACATATTCACCAAGTTTGATAAAGACCGGAAGAAAACTCTTTGACTTAGAGAGCGGAAACAGTAATTTTGGACAATTCAAGGGCCATTATTCAGGAGTGCCTGGGGGGATTTGGCTGGTTATAGAACTTGGTCGAGATATTATGCCCACCAACATATTCACCAAGTTTGATAAAGACCGGATGAAAACTCTTTGACTTAGAGAGCGTAAACCCTTATTTTGGTCAATTCAAGGGCCATAATTCAGGAGTGCATGGGGGATCTGGCTGGTTATAGAACTTGGTCGAGATATTATGTCCACCAACATATTCACCAAGTTTGATAAAGACCGGATGAAAACTCTTTGACTTAGAGAGCGGAAACAGTAATTTTGGACAATTCAAGGGCCATAATTCAGGAGTACCTGGGGGGATTTGGCTGGTTATAGAACTTGGTCGAGATATTATGCCAACCAACATATTCACCAAGTTTGATAAAGACCGGATGAAAACTCTTTGACTTAGAGAGCGGAAACAGTAATTTTGGACAATTCAAGGGCTATAATTCAGGAGTGCATGGGGGGATTTGGCTGGTTATAGAACTTGGTCGAGATATTATGCCCACCAACATATTCACCAAGTTTGATAAAGACCGTATGAAAACTCTTTGACTTAGAGAGCGGAAACAGTAATTTTGGACAACTCAAGGGCCATAATTCAGGAGTGCCTGGGGGGATTTGGCTGGTTATAGAACTTGGTCGAGATATTATGCCCACCAACATATTCACCAAGTTTGATAAAGATCGGATGAAAACTCTTTGACTTAGAGAGCGGAAACCATGTGGACGCCGCCCGCCCGCCCGCAAACCCGCCCGCCCGCAACCCGCCCGCCCGCCGCAGGTGTTCCCATAATACGTCCCGTTTTTCAAACGGGCGTATAAAAAACCATACTGGACAAGACTTTAAACCATAAGTATAATTATCTCAGTAAATAAAATCTGTTGCGTGGCCTATTCCCATGTGTTGGTCATAACTGGTACCTTCTTGTCTTTCGTTTACGCCGCAATAATTACTGTCTTTTGAATTGACATACTTATAACAAAATGCTCTCCTTTCCTCTCTTCTTTTTCGCTGAGTGGGGAGGCGGGGCTTTGTGAGTGTGGCGATTCCTGATATGCATATTTCACTTTTTTTGAAGTTAAACAATTAAATCCTAGGCCTGACCGTTTATTTTTTCTAAGCCACCCAATAAACAATAGCCCAAACATATATGTATTTTATTCAAAACAGGATATTGCGATGGTAATCAAAGCTGGCCGACTGGGGTACTGCGAGGAAATGACAATAAATGCATTAGAGGTATCATTAGTAATTATAGCAATGAATTTTAAACGAAAAGGCGCGATTTTTAAATAAATGAAACAATTACTTCTTCTTAGTAGGATTCCCAGACCCAAACAAGAGATGCCACTTCAAAATAGATGAAAAAGGAACTTGGAAAGCCACCGAACACGACAAATATGAAAATTTTGCAGGCTCGGTTTGACTGAGCCTGTTCATTGGCAGTAATGGAAATGCATATTACTTCCCAGAACTGGGTTGAGCGCAACTCAATATTAACACTTATACGGAATCGACCCTACGATTTCGATAACGGTATTGCGCATGAGCAAAAAGGAGTATCTTGAAACTTTGAAACCGTGTCGCAAAATAAGACTTCTGATAGGACCATGTGACTTTCATCCGGGTGGTATAGTCTTTTGTGCTTACTTCCGGATTTAAAAACTGAAAAGCCGCCATTTTGTTTCTCGATTCACATTTTCAGAAGTTCTTTATCCATATGTTAGATAACAATTAAGATTAAACTCGCCAAAAAATTAAGGTAAATAAGTTTCTACATTGATTAAAACCTAATATTGTCACAGAGTAAGGGTCTAACAGTAGACTCCATCGTAGCGATGCGCATTACGGTAGTTGTTTGAATTTTGGTTAATTAATTAAAATACAGAGTGATAAAGTTATAATTACACCGGTTTCCCCAACATTCTAAACATTGGAAATTTACGACGTTTTTATTCATTTTTTTATTGCATTGATCAACAAGAACAGTAAGTTTAACATTGCAGTTTAGATAGTAATATCGATTGCTTTCGTTTTAATTTGGTGTGGGAAAGCGATTAGATATTGCGTTGAATTAACTCTGGATATTGTAGATAGACTGGACAGAACTGGTCAAATGAAATCTGAACAGCTAATGGCATTGAAGATGTGTATTCATGATCAGGACTCGAACCCAAGGTTCGCAGATATAGCATAAAGCTACTCTGCTAATATAAGTTGAAATTTGAGGCATGGTAAAGCTGTGTTTACCAAATGCTATCTGAATAATGCTTCATTTACAACAAATAAAAATTTTTAGAGCTAAATCTACATTTCATTAAAAAAATCAGGCATAGTGTAGAATGATTTAAATAGGAAGCACGGCAAAGCCGTGTTTACCACTTATTATTTCAGATTTTAGGAATAATTGCTCTGCAGAGGTGTAGAAATGTAGAAATTTTCTTTGACCCACTCGCCCTGCAGGTCGAGTGAATGAGAAAGTGCACTCGCCCTTACAGAAAGAACACTCGCCCTTACATTTTAAATAAAATACTCTTTCTGTAAAGCTGTGTTTACCAAATGCTATCTGAATACTGCTTCATTTACAACAAATAAAAATTATTAGAGCTACATTTCATTAAAAAAATCAGGCATAGTGTAGAATGATTTAAATAGGAAGCACGGCGAAGCCGTGTTTACCACTAATAATTTATTACAGATTTTAGGAATAATTGCTTTAACAGGGGTGTAGAAATTTTCTTTGACCCACTCGCCCTGCAGGTCGAGTGAATAAGTAAGTGCACTCGCCTTTATAAAAAGTACACTCGCCCTTACATTTTAAATAAAATACTCGTTCTTTTGCAGTTTTTGTTTTTCTTTTCGTTCTATCTCTATCTTACTGTCTCGCTCGCTCTCTCGCTTTTCATCATCACCCGTATCTTGTGTGAAAAAACGTTATCTTCATTTGTTTCTACATAAGTTTTGACATACAGCGGGAAAATATGTGCACTTGCAGCCTCGTTCTGATTTGGGAAATCCAATGAGGATACAAACAAATCGCTGCTGTTACCTTTACATCAGAAACGTTCCGAATACACCGGAAATCGACCGAAATTCCGGAAATCGAATTGTATTTTGTAAACAAAGTGAAAATATTTCATTTTTTTGAAAAAAAAACACATGTGCTTTGCTGAAAAATTTACTCGCCCAGCTGGTCGAGTGTTTCGGCCGCTTCGCCCGACCCAACGGATCATTTACTCACCATGGCGAGCGGTCGAGTGGAATTCTACACCTCTGCTTTGTCAAACAAGTAACTGTTACAAGTTCAAATGTGTTGCATGGTGAAGCCGTGTTGACCATTAATTAAATAGTATAAATTCGAAATTTATTTATTTTATTTAGTTTTCACAGTCCAATAGTTTGTGTCGAGCTTTTGTATACATGCCTGGGTCCAGATGTTTGAGTGTAATGATCACAACAGACTTCCCGAAAGTTGTAAAAAAGTGTCAGACATGAGGTCCGACAAGATGTGAAAATCTGTCTGACCGAAACAATTTCTGTCTGACTGAAACATTTAACACATTAAATAAGCAAAACACAGTATTAAGGGTGTTTTTTTTTCAGTGGTACAAATTGTCATTATGACGAAAACGTAAAATATTTCATTCCGATATCCTCACTCATTTCCCTCGGAACAGTCTCGAATCAATACAGCAAGTAAAATTGTAATTTAGCGAGTAAAATTGGAATATGCAGATCAAATTTTTGCCAGACATTCGGTCCTACAACATTGGAAATCACATCTGACCAGTCCAAATTTTACCGGACAGGTCCGACAGTCAGGCGACTTTAAGGAAGTCTGTCACTAAGAAAATAAATTTAGTCATCGGAAGGTATGCATGCATTGGGCAAATAATATCGTTTATAAAATTTGTTTTTTTTTTGTAATTTGTATTTCAGTTTGAAGTATAAATATGAAAGATGCGTGGCAACTCTGGTTCAAAGAGCATGAAACTGGAATAGGAGAAAAATTAAACTACTGGAGAGGTAATTTTTTTTTATTTCCCTTAATAAACAGTACAAACACTCAAACAGCACAGAATTTGCCCTTCCTTTACATGACTATGCAGGGCTGGACAAACCCACTAGCCCGACGCCTTGGACAAGCTGAAAATTGTATCGGACAATCTCAAAATATCTGATTGCTTGTCCGTGGGCTAGCTCAATTTTTTAGTGTAGACTAGTTTAAACGTTAATTTGATATGCGCCATTCTCTTTTAGCACCATATGCATATCATATTATAACAGCAATAAGTTTATTACAAAATAACATGTTTTGAGATCTATTTTAACATTATCAAGCCCCCATGTTACGCTTCCTCTTGAATTTCCTGTTTCTTTCTTTACTGTTAATACTGACCAATCAGAATTTGCTTATTTGCGCAAAAGTGGGACAAGCTGAAATGTTTACCCAGCTAGTTCTGGACTAGTTACAAAAAAAAACAAAATTTGTCCAGCCCTGACTGCAGATTAATTTCAACAATTACTTGCAACAGGAACCATTTGGCAACTGTAACAATTTAAAAATGGGCACGGCGAAGCCGTGTTTTCCAAGGAAAGAATTAGCAATGAATAACTGAATACTCGCACTTTAAGTTTGAATTGTTTGCAAAATAAAGCTGTGTTTTAACCCTTTCCTTCATAGTTACACCATTATTGTGTGCGCGAACAGTTTACATCCAGATCGGCCGACATATCTGTGCCATCTGATCAGGATCTTAACTGTTCGTTTTTTTATTCATTAGGTTATTTCTCACGAAAATGTGCAGATCCTCATCAGATGACAGGGATGTGCCGGCTGCTCTTGATTTACACTGGTTACACACACCTTAAATGGTATGTATAGAGGAAATGGTTAAAAGATACAAATTAAGGCAAATGTTTGACATAACAATTGCAAACGACATCTGTGTTTTCCAAAGAGACAAATTTTTACCAGCAGTTGCTTCTGTAACAATTTTTAATTTGAGACATGGCGAAGCCGTGTTTCCCAAAGAGGGAAATTGCTGCAAGAACTAAAGAATAATATTTATTTCAGTTTTTAATTTTTTAATACATAGTGAAGCTGTGTACCCAAACTGATTAATAATTATTGCTTACTTGCATTCAACACTTGATGCCAAAATCTTTAAGATCAAATTTGACAGAGTTATGCCGCTTCTTGTACATGGACTTTTTATTTTTAACCTGACTAAGTACCTTAGCAACAAGTGTTTAACTAAATTCCCATCTCAATTATTGTGTTTTGCAATGAGGTACATTTTGATGAGCATTTTCTCATTTTTTTTTAATTACAGGCACGACAAAGCCGTGTTTTAACCCATTCTCCATAGATACACGATTATTGCGTGTGCAAACATTTTACATCCAGATCAGCCGGAACATTCGTGCCGTCTGATCAAGATCTAACCTGGTCGCTTTTTTATTCATTAGGTAATTTCTGACCATTATGCAACCTGTGCAGATCCTGATCAGACAGCACAGATGAGCCGGTTGATCTGGATCTACACTGGTCACACATGCGTAAAAAGGAGTATGTATGGAAACTTTTTGTCAAAATGACAAATGGCCCCAAAACTGTTACCCAAATATTTAAGAAAATACCTACCGTATTAGTGGTTATTTCTGCGGGCTCCAAATCCTGCGGTTTTGTTAAAATTCATGGGTGTTTTTATTTCTGCGGCATCAAGTTCTTTCATAACTGAACTAAAATTATGTGGTCTCTTTAGAAAGTGGAAATATAAAGATGGATGGCATTGCCATACATACTTATATAAATGTAGTAAAAGCTTAATACATGTACTAATACATGTACATTTATTATGTTTGAGTTACCAATCAGCTGCAAATGGAAAATCTGAACGTAATCGTTTATTCAAATATTGTTTAATAAAGCATGTATAACTGTTGTACATAGCCTTTCGTTTCATCTATTTTTGTATGCAACCCGTTAAAAAAGTGTGTCGCCATTCGTTATTACTTTACACATTTATCAAGTCAAAATGTAGAATGCACTGTGACCGTTATAAAGTTCACAAAGGGATAAATTTTCTGCGGATTTTAAATTTGCGGTCATTTATTTAACCGCAGAAATAGCAGAAATAAAGCCACCGCAGAAATAACCACTTATACGTTATATGTATATCTAATAATTATTTAAAAATCACATTTTGCAATGGCATAAAAATTTATTACTAACTATTAATTAGATTAATTGATTTACGGAATTTTCTGTTACAGACTTTCCGCGATAGTCTGAATTTTAGTATTTGGCTTCACCCATAATGTACCATACTATAGCGTTGAGATTCTAGATTTTAACGATCTATTCCTGATATGCATATTCCTTTTTTTACAGAAGAAAGACCGTAAAGTTACTTAACATGATTTACCATCATCTAATTGAGTTTCTTACCATGATAAAATTCCGAATTCCATCAAAAGGTTGTAATGACAAATCTTTTTCCCAAAGAAAAAAAAAATTTACAAGCACTTGCTACTGTAACTTTTGAAGTTGAAGGCAGGGTGAAGTTGTGATTCCCAGTGATTAATTGCTGCAAGAACTTAATGCTTTTCTCCATATATACACAATTTTATTTGTATGCAACCAGTATAGATCAAGATCAGCTGACAAATTCATGCAATCTGATCAGGATCTACGCTGGTGACATCTCGGTCAGAAATAACTAATAAATTTTAAAGTGAAAAGCATCGCAAATGTGCCACCTGATCAAGATCTACACAGTTGCCCATGTAATATAATTGTATCTATGGAGTAAAGGATTAACACCAACAGTTTTTGATGCAGTTGTGGATCTTTACTGTTTGCTTTTAGATCCTTTACATAAAGAAGCAAACATAGTCGATCCAGACTGTATACATTTTAACTTTTGCAGGCTGATTTGACTCTAATTTTTTGCTCCTGATAAAAGGCATATCTATGGAGAATAGGGTTAAAGTGCACTAAACCATTGCATGTGATGATTTTTTAAAATAACAACATCTATTTTGGGAATGTCTTTGAATGATCCTTTAATATTTTTATTGATGTGTGTTAAAATTTCTTTCATTTTTATAAATTTTTTTAGATTAATATACCGGTAATAGTACATATTTAAAGAAGTGGTGTTCAGGAAAAGTGAAATTCTTCAATACAGGCACTTGATGTTTTATTAATATCTTGTGGCAAATTTAAAGTTCATGCACGGCGTACCCGTGTTTACCACATTTGGAGGAACTGTTTATTAAAGGGTAAATGAACCACTATTTTGTCATATCTTTATTAATTTTGGTGTTCTGAAATTTCTTTGGTATTTTGGGGAGAATAGTTCATGCCATTCCCAGGTATTTCTTGTTCAAATAACTCAGACTTTATACTTTCTTTTTCTTTCATTAATATTATTTTAAAAAATCTAACTATTTTACATACCCAAGTGAAGCCACTGTGCTTCAAACACTTTAAACAACCCAAATGTTTTCCATACCCAAATGAAAGCCATCAGATATGGACTAGATCTTAAACCATTCTGTCTGATCAGAACGTAACAGCTTGCATTTAGATTCTTCAGGTTATTTCTGACAAATCGTTAACAGTTTAGATCCAGATCATATGACACAGATGTGGTAGGTGATCTGGATCTATACTGGTAGCCCATGTGATAAAAGGCATATTATCTGGAGGAAAATGTTAAATATAATGTTTACAAGATGAATAATTTCTCAACTCTTCCTGTCATATTTCAGGTCCAGGTGATGCTAGAAAGATGGCACAGTCAATCATGGGTTAGTGCAGCTTTGACAGCAGTATCACAATGAAGTGTCTGATTCAAAGACTGGCACCATGCAAACAAAAGTACTCTTGTAGGTTTATGGTTTTATTTTTATTAAAATTCTTTTATTAATAATAAACATAGTATTGTAGCTTATAAATTCCCTTAACACATCTCAAATCTTTCACCATTCTAAATACCATTGTATCTGAATAATTTTTCAATGATAGATCTTTTATTTTAAAAGTTGTATTTGTATTTCTATATGTGCAATACAGGTGAAGGTTATTCAGTGTTAAAACTTACATAAATGTGGTTCATCATTAATATTAATATTTTACTTTTTCAGCCAGTCTGCAACTTCAGCTGTCTGCGGCATGATATGACACGCCTCCACTGTATTTGAATTCTCCATCACAAGTTGGAAAATACAAAGCGTTTATATTTTGATAGTTTTCTCTGTCAACGTGGAAAATCTGCAAAAACTAAATGAATTAATGGGTAATGTATCATTAATTCTCACAAGTGGTTGGAAAGAGCCAAACAACTACTCAGCAACTTTTATGGGCGATGCTGTGTGAAAACATTAAGTTGTTGATGAACATCCAAGGTCTTCTTTGAAGAATTTGACTTCTAGCCCAGGATTCTCATTATTTTGCTGTTAAATTGTTTTCATGTGACCAGATCTTCCACTGTATTGCATCCCTAGTACACATTTTTTGTATGAGTTATGTGTCAGTAATGTTGACAAAACTGTTAACTTTGCATATGTTCTTGGATGCATTTTTGTATGAGTAATGTGTAAGTAATGTTGACAAAATTGTTATTTTTGCATATGTTCTTGAGCATTGCATACAGGTCTAGGACACATTATTTGTTTAAGATGTACGGAGTTCTGTTGACAAACATTTTATATTCCATAATTTTACTAATGGTTATTTTTACGTACCATCTATTAAAAGCCAGAATGGGTCATCGGCACAAGAAAAAAGGCTGATGACCGCTTTTGGCTTTCAGTAGATGGATTATGTTTTTGATCATTGCATTGGACACATTTTTTGTAGTTATGTGTCAGCAGTTGACAAAATTATGCCTCTAAGGCCTCTGATGCAGTACAATATGAATCACTATCATAACTCTTGACTTCAATATGTATGCATTTTATTGCATGTGTGACTAGTGTAGATCTCGATTATTTCGCACATTTGTAATGTCTGATCGTCCTTAGGACCTTCACTATTTTCATTTTGGTTAGAAATAATACATATATAAGAATGCGAACAGTGTAGATCATGATCAGATCATGATCAGATGGGACAACTGTGCCCGCTGATTAAATTCTACACCGTTTAATTTTCAATAAAGGTGTATAGATCTATCAAGTAAAGGGTTAATACCAGTATAGCTTTAATTAGATATGAACTAAAAAGATATCAAACTGTTTGTTTAATGATTTATTAGGTTATTTCTGACCATAAAGCAAACAGTGTAGATCCTGATTACATGGCATGTGTGTTCTGCCTGACAAGGATCTGCAATAAAATTTTGCAGTTATATAGAGGAAAGGGTTAATTCAAACATGGTTTATTTGATTTTACAAAGGTATATTTACTAATGAATAGCATATAATTATTGACTGGTTATTCAAATGTGACTGATTTTACAGTTGTTCAAGGTAACTTCGATTTTTAAAATTTTATTTGTGAAATAAATCTTTGTGCAATACCAAGAATTATTAGAATTTACTTCATAGTGTCAATTATCACCACTTAATGCTAAGACCGCCTTTGGGACTGGGAAACAGAGGTTATTATAGTTGAGTGGTCTTATATTTTGGGGAGGTATATCAAAACTATAAAATAGGATACTTACTATGAAGGTGGTCTTAATATCAGTGTGGTCTAAATGAGGGGGTTTACCATACAGTGTATATATACTCCTTGTCAATAGAAAGTTAACACTTTGATAATTACTTTGATAATAACTAATGGCTGTAAGTAATTGATTAAATTTGAATGGATTTATAGGAATTTCTAATTATGATGAAATTTGAAACAATTACTATGTTGCCACCATTCTGTCAATTTCAAGTTACATGGTTTCCATTTTGTTGATATTTTTCCATTTTCAAAGGTTGAGAAAATAAACGCCAGAGTTTGTCTTATTAAAAGAAAACATTGGAAACTTTCAATTGTTAAGTAAATTCAGCAGAAAAAAACCTGATGACAGTGAGTTACCCAAAATTGCAAGAATGTACTAGTGCTATTTCACGATACTGAATAGTTTCAATACATCAATGCAAATGGTAAAAATGGTAACTTTTTATTTGCGGTCAGTATACATAATAGTATATGAATACAGAATTTTATATCTAATGCTTCTAAAGAATCAATTATGTTACCATATCCATAAACTGTAATATAAAATAAAACATTACAACAGAATGAAATTAGTTTTTAGTTATATTCATTTGCTAAAATGCTGACATTAAAAATGTTAAGAAGATACCAACAGAATGTTAATGAGCAGCCATTGTTCACTGTAGTTTTAGTTTTCGGTTGTCGATTCCGAGAGAGGCAGTGCCTTAGTTCATATTATATATAATAGTATATAATAAATAAACAATTTTGATCCATCCCAAACAATGACATGCATCAAGAGTACATATAATGCTAGAAAACAATGCGTCTTACCCCGTAGTCAAATTCCAACTGAGCTTCTTTTACCAAAACTATTTCGTTAATTTCCAGCAGGCTTAGACTCAAACCCTTATATTTGTTTCAAAAACACTCTAGTCATCCAATCATCAACTTCAAAAGATTATTTATACGGTTTTGAAATACGTGTTTCTTTCATACCAATTATGCAATTACATGATTTAATGGTGTATTCTTAACATAACTGTCTCTGTTACTTAAATAACGCAATATAAAGTAGAATTGTCTTAATTAAACTTGAAGTTTCTGAACAAAAATATTTCAAAAAGAGAAACAAAGACTTAATTAAATTAACGAACATGCAGTCCGGTGTTTTAGCTTTGATATATTATATTCCAACAGACATAAAACTAGCAATCTTTAAGTATCTCAGATACAATAAATAGCCTTCAAAGTAAAGAAAGTTAATTATCATCTAATTGTTTGTTTCTCGAACGTTCATTTCTGATCATTTATGATTTATTTTACAATTAGAAATTTCTAAGGCTCGGTCCTAAACAAGTACAGCACTCTGGAGTCTGGTCTGTGTATACAAATGATTGATTTAAGGACCACTTATAGAAAGAAATCACAATTATTCTACAAAAAAAAATATTCACATATGCAAATTAAGTGTTTTGGTCGATTGTCATTAGTTTCTACTGAGTTGGTGTAAAAACTATAGCTGCGTATTTTCAGCATGGCATGATTAAAAATACTGTCGATTGACAGGCACTGATTTTCAAGTATGTTCTACTTTTGTATTTTTTCATCCCGGCATACAATAACGTCTCCCTTGAACAAACAACAAATAACAATGGGATGCATGGATTTAAGCATTGTACACGAGGGTAATCTTGATATTTTTAAGTTGCATATTTCAATTGAATTTACTGAAATTTAACTTTATGTTTTATATGTTTGTGTGCTTTTGCATGCAAAAGTAGCCGATGGGTGTGTTGGAGTTATTTCACCAAGACATCTTGTACTTGTTTTGTGATATGAAAACCTGTTGGGGCAAGTGTGAGGTTGGTGCACCCTAGAACCTGGTTTAAACCCCCAGTGGCAATTCGATTTGCCACTTACCGTTCCAAGGCGGTAACCCCTCGGGTTCTCATTGTTGTTAATTTTGTGTGTTGTCGTTCTTAAAACTGATCATTTTTATTAACCATGCTCTCTCTCCCTCTTCTTCTTGACTGTGCGGGGAGGCTGTTTTTTGTTTTTTTTTGAAAGTGGCAATTCCTGATATGCATATTTCACCTTTTTCTAATAAACTGTTAAACTCATTCAACGAAACATACCTTCGGATATTCTATAAAATATATATTTCATCCTTGTGAAATATCAATTGTATCATTGTGGAAGCAATTCTCTGATGCCCAGCTCATTTAGTCACTGAACAGAATTTTACCCCTCCCTCTTTTCTATGAAATGATGCGCTTAATGTGAAATGGAGAATTTGGGAAAATGACATTATTCATTAAGTTAAACATGTTTATTATGCATTTCATAACATTCTATGGTCAAATGAGTAATAAAATTCCCTATGTTATGAGAAAATAATAGAGATGGGAACGAGTAGCAAAATCGGTACTCGGGTACTCGGATCTTGTTCCGATCGAGTACTCGAGTACATATCAGCTTCCATAAGTTTTAACGATCGTACCGGGTATGATCATGCCAGACTGCCTTTCATTATCGATCACTCAAGAAGATTCACAACACATTGAAAGAAAACAAAAATACCTTGGATATTTAATCATATTTAATGAATTTCGATTATCAACGTTGAAAACATTTAACTAAACAATCATTAATTAGCCCGTGTCACAAACTAGAACATCACCGTAAAATGTACACATCGTGAAAATAGTGCATGTTCTCCAATCAGATTTGATTTCAGTTTTGCTTACTTAAAATCAACAATCGCATTAGAATATAATTACTTAATAAACAAAATCAAATAAAACGCCGATGAGAGAAGCGTCGTGCTTAAAATATTCAGGTGCTAATTTAAATGATTGCAAATTGACTGTGTTACGACAGCAAACAATAACGTCAATTGGGCGCCAATTATCGGATATTTGTGGCCCTAAGTGTCATCTTGTGTATTCGAAACCGGATGCGAGGTGTTGACATTTAACTGTCAGTCGGCGATTTGTAAGATTCGATAATGACAATTTTTATAAAAATTGGTTGATTTTTTTTGTTTACATTTTTAATCGGGTACTCGAATGCTTTATGAACTACTCGGGTACTCGGACGTTAAAAATATTTGCGACCATTAAAATCTGTGTATACCGTCGCAAACTTCAAAATTACGGCATGGTTATTCCTATAATAAATTACTCCATGTGATAGATAAGCATGCCCAGTGATTCCAAAATTGGTGGTGAGGTTAAAAAAAGTACATGTTATCTATTTAAATCAGTGATTACATGTAAATGCATGATCGACAGCCTGCGTAGATGACAGTTAACATATAATCAGGTATTGTTGTTTTTCTTTGAACTCATTAATGATCGAACAGTTTAGATACCATGGTCCTTAATTTTTGTCAGTGAACGACGATAACAATAAAATATACATGAGAATTATTTGTTATGTGTAATAATCTGATATGCATTGATAAATTTAACTCTAGAAATTAAATTTCAAGACAACCTTGTCTAAACGTGTGATGAATCAAAATAAATCAACAATAAACTATATAAAATAATTATTGAAATTATCAATTTTGAATTAAAATTTTAATTTTAATTGAAAATATACCTGTTGACACTCGGTGTTTTAATAAACTGCGGTTCAGAAAACCTTCAACTGTAAACCCATAAAATTATATTGATTTGGTATTTTCTTAATTATGTTTACATACAATTCTACATTTCCTATGGGTTTTAACCTGTCTCACTATATTTTCAGCTTTTATCACGAGCAAAAAGTGTTGATCCAGATCACCCAGCACATTTTTGCCATTTTCAGCTGATCAGGATCTATAGTCACTGGTTGCCTTTTAGTAAAAAAATAACCCAACTAATTTAAAGCAAACAGTGAAGTTTCTAATTTGATGGCAGCTGATCGGGATCTAGACTGCTCTTTCATGGAATTACATCCATATCCCAAAGAGTAAAGGGATAAATTTAACTTTTGATAACAGATAAGATGAGCAAGCACATTTATGCCGCCTGATCATGATCTACTCTGTCATTTTAAGATTCATAAGGTTATTTCTGACTACGTTGCAACCAGTGCAGATCCAGGTCATATGGCACAGATTTGCCAGATGATCTGGAACTAAACTGGTTGCAAATGTGTAAAACATGGATATACAAACTATATGTATGGAGTATAGGGTTAAGAAGTGGGCCTTGTATAATTAACAAAAACAAAATAAATTGATATGAGAGATATTGCTGGACCATGGCTAAGTAGTGGTTTGCAAAGGGTTCTTTAAAAAAATCAGGACATGCATTCACATAATGACAGACTTCGCGAAAGTTGAAAAAAGTGTCAGACAAGCTAGGAAAATCTGTCTGACCGAAACAAATTCTGTCGAACTGAAACATGTAAAAATAGTATTAGCAAGTATTAGGAACTCACATTAGGTCTGATAACATGTCGGACCGGCCTAAAGTTTACCAGACAGGTCCTTCGGCCTGGCAACTTTCGAGACATTTGCATGATGAATGATGAATTTAATTACATGCCAACCTGATAACATATCAGTTCTGTCGGAATTTTGCTTCAATCATCAAATCTTAACTTTTTGATCTGTTAACTAGGTCTCATTACATCCCATTTGTAACCAGGGTAGTGCCTGATCAGCCTATGTCACACCCATGTAGCCGCATCAGGATCTACTCTGGTTGCTGTTAGATTTATTTTTTCATTTCTGACCAGGAACATTTATAACCCTGATCCAGGTTATACAGCATTGATTAGCAGGTTGATCTGAATCTTTCCTTGTTGCACATGATATATAAACAGTATTGATGGAGTCACAGATGTGTCCGAATTAATTGAAAATCGTATTCTAAAAATAATTATAACCAAGATCACACCTAACTGATTGGTACTTGTCTGTTGATTCTATCTTGCAGAGATCCAGATAAGAGGGAAATTTTCCGAAATACTCTTTTGATATTTGGAAAATTCTATTTGAATTTTGTATGTACAGGAAAGAATACGCTTTTATTTTCAAGAAGGTGGTACATGCATATTTATTTTCTCCATATATTAAACAAAGGTGAAGCCCAAAAAAGATATTCAAGCTGCAGATTCTATACTTAAGTATTATATAACTGTCTTTATTCCACTGCAGTTGACTTAAACAACCACCTACACCAAAATTAGAAGCATCAAGAATGAATAGTCCTTCACTTTAAGGATATGTCATAACCTCATCCTGGGTAAGAGCAGATTTTAAATCCAAAAAGGCTTTCTGTTGATCTTCACCCCAGTAAAACACCCGCTTGGCCTCCAGACGATTTAGTGGAGCAGCCTTTTCATTGAACTTCCATATGGACCGGCGATAGTATGAGCAAAATGATAAAAATGATCTTAATTCTGTCAGTGTTTTTGGTACTGGCCATTCCTGTACAGCCTTACTTTTTCATTTGTTAGTTTGATACATTCACTGTCAATTGTATGTCCTAATATATTTATCTGAGTTTCAAATAAATTACATTTCCAGGTTTAAGTTAAAGTCCTGAATTTTGTAACCTACACGATATATCACCATGTCTCTCTAATGCTTCTTCGTGATTTCAATGTAGCTCCATATGAACAAATATCATCCATGTAAATAATCATTGTCTTCCACTGAACTCCGCAAAACAGGAGTTCTATGCAGCGTAATGGAAGGTGTGAGGGGAACCACTTAAATCCTATGGGCATTGTCACGTAATGTGAAGTCCACCCAACGACGTGGCAAATGCACTTTTTCACGATCTGCTTCAATCAGTTCAATTAGGAAAAATCCAGATGTTAAATCCAAATTTGAGAAAAATTTGTTACCATCCAAGCTTTCCAAACACTGATCTATTCTCGGAATTGGATATGCGCATTTCTTGGTTACCTCATTTAACCTTCTATAGTCTACACATACCCTATTTCCCCCCACTATCACGGTTACTCACAAAACACAATTGAGCAGACCAAGGGTTGTTACTTTCTTCTATTATTCCAGCTTTCAACTGATCCTAAATATTTTTTTCCTCTTGTTCGGCAAAGGCCCTTGGAACCCTTTGGAGTGGAACCTTAATAGGTCTGAGGTCTCAATGTAATTTTTTACAATGCTAGTTCTACCCAGGTCATTTGGAGATTTAGAGAAAACATTTTCATTTTTTTTTTTCAGTAAACTTTTCAGGCTTTCTTTTTGCGAACTTTCCAAATTTATACACGACCTTTCATATAGGTTTTGAAGATCTTCATTCCAAATTGAAATGTCTGCATTTAAAAGATTATCAGATAATCTTGTTGATTTTCAGTTATAAAATGAACACTCTTTTAATTTTTACAGGCAAAACCATTGATAAACCATCACTTAAAGTACTCCTACAGTTTATAATCCTTACACTGTTTTGGACCGGCTCTGGGCCATTAGCACAGGTCCTCACTAGTTTTCCTAGAATTTAACTTCCGCAGAGCTTTCTTTTTAACTGCTCGACGGACATTTTGGTGCATAATGACCTATTTTATAACACTTAAAGCACTCAATATTTGTCTTATCTGGACGCGATTTTTTCCTTTCTCCTTGTCTTATGATGTAACACGATTGGTAAGGTTGTCATTCTGCTTGCAGATGCTCGATTTCATCTCTTTGCCGAATTCTTGCAGCCTTGCTTCTGAAATGAAATCTTGTTGACTTTTAGAGTCAACATTTCTTACGCGACCACATTTTACTTCCTCACGTAGACTTCCGTAGGTTTCCAGTAGATCCCTCGCTTCGTCAATGGACTTCGGTTCCTTCATTCCGATAAGTAGAGCAACTTGTGAGTCAAAACGCCGCATGTTAATAGTCTCCCTTGTTTTGTTGTCAGCTGTAGGGTAACCCTTAATAACGAGACGTTTGATGTTGGCTACGAATTTTGCGATCTGTTCTTTTTCATTGTTGGACCTACGCGGTTATGAAGAGGTTGATCTCCTCTCCATGAATCGTGTCTCCATTGCAGACTTTAGCTTATAAAAAATTGCCAAGAGAGTCGCTTGTGAGCTGTCGAAAAGCTTATTCTGCAGCTGCGCCTCTTCAGCTATTCTTTAACCGAAACAGCTTTTCCTGGTCATCCCATTTGCAGACAACCACCATCGCTTCAAATGCATGTAAGAAGATCTGCCTTGAGCTGTTTTTTTTCATCAAAAAGCAATTGTCTTGGTAGTGGGATTTCACAGTGTCTTCTTTCTGAAAAATGCCTCGTTGGCATACTTGCTGAACCCTCAAGATTGATGTTCTTTCTGGTAGAAACGGATTCTCGCAACGAATTGTTCTCTTGTGTAAGAGTGTTTATCTGACGGTCTTTTTCAATATTTATGTCTTTGCTGATATTGTTGAACAAGTTCATGTCGTTGGTGCACAAAATGTTCTTCTTGTGACCTTAATTTCCCTGCTTGCAATGCATTTTCTTGCTCTGCCATTTTTAGTTTTTCCCTGAGCTCCTTCATATAATTATCTTCTCCTGCTGTTGAGTCGTTGTCAACCTGACGTTTAGGACCAATTTTGATAATCACGAAATAAGTCCACAGTTATGATTGGCACCTAGAGTTATACTTCAAAAACTTGATCAAATGATTCAAGACTAAATAAATGAAATATGGATCTTCCTGACGTGTTAAAGTCTTTATCCGACGCTGCCACCAGCGAGACCATTTTTATAACAAAACACATAAGTCCAGTGTTTAATTTAAGATATATGTTTATTGAGTGTATTCTACGCTAAATAAAAAGTTACTGTTCTCTCATACATACAGTACAATCAGCACTCCTATAACATAATCCCGACCCAAAGCAAAAGGGTTAAGTATTTCGAAACGTCGAAAGCTTAACAAAAAGTAACTAACATTCTAACTTACCAAAAAGCCCCGAAAATAGGAGAACTCCCATTTTTATAAGATTTTAGATGTAGAGCCCTAAATCAACCTGGCTACAGTTAGCACTCAGTGTCAAAGTAGCCCCAATATATGTTAGCCCGTTACCAGGCTAAGTGATAACAATGGTAGCCCCCGTATAGGTTAGTACGTTACCATGCTAAGTGTTAACCGAGGGTAGCCCCGCACAAGTTGTTAGCATGTTGCTATGCTAAGTGTTAGCAGAGGGTAACCCCCAAATAAGGATGTTAGCACATTACTATGCTAAGTGTAGACATACGGTAGCCCCCATATAAGGAGTATGTCCTGTAAGTATTCTGGGTGTGAATAGGTGATAGCCGCCATATTTGGATAGTAGCATAATAAATCAGGAAGGTTGCCCTTGAGTTGCCCTCAACCCCACGTCATGAACTAAGCCTGTCATCAGATCATGCTAACTATTAAATATCAATTCTGAGAAAACCCAGACACACAGCAACAAACAATAGGAAATTAATTAATAAAAATTCCTAGAAATTGAACCTTAAAAACTGTAACAACATACGCATCTAAATTTCATTTGGTTTTTAAATAACGAATCGCGTAGTTAAGACGTTTGCAATTCATGATACCGATATCAATTATGATGCGTAATTGAATATTAGGTAACCAATCATACAGGTCAGAGGACAGCGTCCGGTGTCTGTTACATCCTGAGGGGATTGTGGAATAAGGTTTCAATTTTTTAACTAATCCTGAATAAAGCGTGAATAAGTTAACATTTTTCCACTGCGTGTATCAAGTAACTAAATTAAATATAAATTTCCATGCGCGTTTTTAATGATAAATGCAAAAGATCTCTTTCAATTTTGTTTCATCAACAGTTGTTGTTGACAAATATTTATAATACATCCATATTTTAAATAGGAGTAGACGTTTCAAGTCATCCTTGTGCATAATAATTGTTTTAAAATAAAATTTATAAGTTACGATTTTCTTGATAAGTTTTATATAGCGATCATAATTTTTTTAATAAAAAAAATAAATAAGTAGACAAAATTTGAACTTAACTAATATTTATCACCTCACAGGTCTCAACCCATGCACACCTGTAAAATGTTAATAAAGACTTATTCCGACCACTTTATAGTGCGAGTATGTCAGGTCGGCCCCAATAGGGGCAATATCGTTTTATATTTGTATCGCGATAATTATTAAAAACAAAACATCACCGATAAAAACAACAGCAGTAATTTTAATTTTAAAAATTATTTGCGCGAGGCATCATATGGGGCACTAAAATCGGTAAAGGAGTCTTTTGAAATATTTTTATCATTTAAGTAATAACTGTATTTGGAAAAGACTGAAGATTTTGTTACACTAAATAGTTCTAATATTTGGCGTTAACGGGGCATTCGATAACTAGAAAGGCCTGAACATTATGACAACATAATGTTATTTTACTGGTAACTGCCAAAAAAGAAATGTTGTCTGCCCAACTTGATGACGTCATTTGAAGAATTGACGTCACTGTCTGAATATACCTTTTCCCTTGATGTACCTCATTTGATTAAAACACTGTGACTGTAGCGACAGCGTCAGGGCCCAAGATCATTGGCTCAGATTCTTGAGATTTGAGACTGATCTCCAAACTTAGTTTTATATATGATCTTGGGACCTGATATACTTTTTGTGTCGCCTGTTATAACAGGTACACACATAGGGATGCTATTGTCCGGCGACGTCGTCGGCGGCGGAGTCGTCCGACAGTCCCCCAACTTTAACATGAAACTTAATGTTGCCTATAACTTTGAAACTACTTACATGTATCCTATTCACTTCATACTTGGAATATATTATCAGCATGAACAATGTCATCTGTAACAACAAGAATGATAACTCCAATATGTTTTGAGTTATGACCCTTTCAAATGCAACTTTAACATGAAACTTAATGTTGCCTATAACTTTGAAAGTACTTTTTCTATTCACTTCATACTTAGAATATATCATCAGCATGAACAACAACAGCGGTTACAACAAGAATCATAACTACAGTTTCAATATTTTTGAGTACGCCACTTTTAAATGCAACTTTAACATGAAACTCAAGTTACTTCATACTTCCAGATAGTACAGTTGTATTAATGATGAGCTGTGAAAATTAAATTATCTTTTTTTCAACAATTTCCAAACTAACTGATATTATTTTGTCACAAACAGATGAATATTGATAATAACAGGAGACAATTGCTGAAAAAAGAATTGTGTTGGAAAAGTAATAAAATGTGGTACCTGCTATGTTGTCGTCTGAGACAAGAAAGATAACTCCTGTTTTAATATTTATGACTTATACCCCTTTCAAATGCTACTTTAACATGAAACCTTATGTTTCATATAACTTTGAAAGTACTTGACCTATTCACTTAATACTTTGAATATATCATCTGCATGAATAACGCCATTGGTGACAAAAAGAATGAAAACTCTGGTTTGACTATTTTATGAGTTATGCCCCTTTCAAATGCAACTTTAATATGAAAATGCTGGCTGTAACATTGAAAGTACTTGAATGTCCAATTCGCTTAATACTTGGAATATATCATCTTCATGCACTTAGCTATTGTTGAAGAATGATAACTCAGGTTTTACCATTTTTTAAGTTAAGCCCTCTTTCAGATGCAATTAAAATGACACAACGTCATGTGTTCCATGGTTTATTATTGCAATAAATTTGAATTCAGTATTTTTAGCATATATGATTAAACAAAGGCCCACCTTCCATTTTTTGCAAGCAGGCGACACATGTGTTCCGCAGAACACCAAATTCTAGTTTATCCATCTATCTTAATTAAAACTGGACTGTAAAACATATTTGTTAAAAAGCGTCTGTCTGAAAGTTAACCATGTATCATGTAAAATAATATTACCAATGTGAATTTAAATATGATAAATCACATCTAGAAGCTAAACTAGAAATATCGCGGAGTGCCATTGGTTCAATGTTGCCCTTAAGTCCATTGCCCAAGGTTATAAAGCTGAGCATGGAAACCAGTCTCAAATCTCAAGCATCTGATTGGCTGAAATGGCGACCAGTCGCCATTTCAGCCAATCAGATGCTTGAGATTTGAGACTGGTTTCCAATCTCAGCTTTATAACCTTCAACCCATCTCCACGTTATAAACTCTTTCTTTACCAATTGAAGTCAACAGATTGCAACCGACTTTTTTGAATTCATTGTCTTAATAAAATTTATATAGATATTGCTGGTCCTCTCTAAATAACAAATTTTGTTTTATGTGTTTCATGTTGATATTCACTTGCTATGCAGGAAGTAAACCAACTCTGCCTTCAATACCACTTAAAATAATCATACTGTCACATACTTATGGTATACAAACCATTCCTTATACGTGCACCCTTAATTGTGGACGTTATTAAATTTAATAAATTTAACAAATTATTAGTAAATATTTCGGATAAAGTCGGCACAAAGGTAATTCATTAACAAAAAAAAACAAACAAATGTTAACAAAAATTCGTCAACTGGTAAGATTTGGCTTTAATGACGGTTGTTATTGAAAAAAAAAGCGATTTAAAACTGGCATAACCTTATTAACTTACTTATAAATATTTGGCTTTAATGTATCCGCAAAAATATAGCGTTTAAAAATATAAATTTAGAGCAGTACTGTGTTTCTTGTGGCTGTGAAGAAAGTTTTTGTCCGAGGAATAGCTGCGCTGAATGCTTCTCACATACAATTGAAGAAATCTTTAATTCGCAAACTTTACAAAGATGTTGATGCAAAACAGCGTGACGTCGGTCGTAGTTTGTAAACGTTGCTGTTTAAAAACCCATTAAAACATCTGATTACTTGAACCTCGTATTATAAGCACCATTTTTGAAAGATCCGAAAACTTTTTGAAAATTATATCGAATGTATTGCATTCCCCATAATGTTAGAAATGTATGCGTTGTTTAAACACTTGAAATGACCAACTCGTCCTATTTCCTTATTCCTCATTCGACATAATCGATTTATATTTTTTAAACGATGTTAAAAATATTGTATTTATACAGCTCGACAGAATTTAACAATATCGACACTTTCAAACCTTATTTTGATAGTTAGGGTATTGTTAAATTATTCTTAGCATAAACCATCTGCATTATGATTTTTCCCATCCACCGCGAAACAAAGTACATGTATACATAATTCGCAGTCAAAAGCTATATTCTGTTAGGTTCCATCATTTTAAAACACGCTTAAGGCAATTTTTTTATCATGATCATGTATTGATATTAGTCTGGTTTGGTGCTTGCTCGTCGACGTCACACGTCAAAACATCGCCACAGTCAAAAACAATTTGAGCGACTTGTACTGTAGTACGTCACACTGAGTAGGATCGTGAATTATGGTAATTTAGACGAGAAAGACTGCATCGTAGATGATGAAGTTGAAATGAAGATGTTCTATATTGAAAAAAGACATAACTGTAGATACTTGATTGAACATTTAATCAGATTAAAAAAATAACAATAATTTATGGTTGTTTTAGATGAATCAGACAACATCTTCGGATGTCAACATCTCAAACATTACACAAACAGAAATTGATGAACTTCTTATCAAAGCTCACGAACAGAAGAGTTTGGATCACCTGCCGCTTATGGTCGTTCTTGCCATCAGCGCCGTCGTTGGCATCATCGGGAATATTTTTACCATCATCTTCTACAGTATTCAGACCAAAAAGACGTCAACCAACACTTTGATAAAGTACCTGGCATTTTTCGATCTTATAACATGCGTTTTGATGTTTATGACAATCGCTGATTTATATGTAAATATAAATTTTACCAATAACATTTTGTGTAAAATTTTGTACTTTTGTGATCGTTGGATTGTCGTGTCGTCAGTGTATATCCTATGCATAATATCGATCGATCGGTATAGAAGAATGTGTAAACCCAAAGCAAAACAGTTTTCTACACGGACTGCGACAATTGCTACGGTTATCGTGGCATTTATCTCAATGTTATGGTCAACACATAATTTTAAAACATTCAGTCCAGTAAAGATAAATATCTCAACATCAGATACCAGGATTCCGGTTGTAACTGGTCACTACTGTACTAACACAGACGAACCCAGCCTTCAAACCGTGGTGACTGTGTTTCATATTTTAGATGGCATTGCATTTTTCCTTGTCTTTTTTGTTTTCTTTTACACATATGGACACATATGGAGAACTGTTCGCAAACATAATCAAACGGCATTTGTCAAAGATACGCAAACAATCCGAAAAAGAAGTAACGCTGAATCCAATAAAACTCTCCCAACAAGAATAATCCAGGTTCAATCAAACAGCAGCTTTAATCAAGACACGAGCCAGTCAGATGTTTTGCCAAAGGATTGGACCGGAAGTGCAAACAATGAACCTGAGGTGTCAAGCGTTAGTTTCAGTTTAGGAAGCGACATCAAAGAAACGCCTGTTGTTTCTTTGACGAATATTGAAAACAGAACAGACAATATCGGCATCGAAAGAAAAAGATCAAAGGCTTCACTGAAGTCCTTTAATTTAGAACGTAATCTCTCGACCATGATGTTTGTGGTTTCCGTTGGTTTTGCTGTTTGTTTCTTTCCTTACTTAATGGTGAACTTTGTTTTTAGAGTAGGTTCAAACACAACAGAGGACGAACTTAACACAGGGATAGAATTTGCGCTACGATGCCCATTTTGGAACGGTGTTATTAACCCGATCATTTTCTGCGTGTTTAACTCTAAATACAGAAAATCTGTCAGAGAAATGTTCACACGATGTAGACTCAACAAAGTTGATATAAATACAAGTGAATGATTAATTTATTTTAAGCTGCGGGTGGTGCTATCAAATTTTTAAAAAGTATGTCGTTTTTTTTAAGAAATACTGCAATAAATGAATTTCTTTGCAGAAATTAATTTTTTAAAATGTTACTGTTTCTATTTTGAGCACCGGCTTCTGTAAAATACAGAAGGAAAATATACAAAATACAAATTTATTCCCGATGTTGTCTACATCGTGTAAACATTTGGACGTACAATGACCTATATCTGTTTGCCATCTATTATATCAATTTTTTTGTTGTTGTTGTTATAGAAGGCCTTATTGTAAATTAGACATTATATTTTGTAAATTTAATTTAATGTACTAAATAAGTAACCTTCTTTAAATAAAGATATAAATAAAGATATTATTATTATTATTTATAGAGATCAGATTATTGCATATATGTGCACGCATTAGTTTTCAGGACCTACTGCCGACTTTTCCAGCAAATTATGGAGGTTTTACTAAATGACTGCAAAATGGAAAGCCAAACTAAAGAGCATTATATGTGAACTTTCTTTGCTACATTTGTTACTGCTTTCTTCGGAAATAATGTTAAGTATGACAACAAAACACTACGAAGACGAAAAGTATCCCAAGTGTAACAAAAATAAGAGTAAGGGGCCGTGTCTTTAAGTTGCTTGGGTACTTTTGTGTAACAGTTAAACTTTATATTATGATGTAAATATTTGGATTATACATACTGCTGACCGGACCTGTAGAGACAGACATTTTAGGACTGGCTAGGAATCCTGTTACCTCACCTCTTGCCTGCTGGTCTACGAGTTACGTTTGCGGACCATTAGCTACTGCTCTGTTGCTGGTGTTAAATTTCATTCACCGAATTATAAATAATATAAATAGAGACAATACCTCTGTGGATATTTTCATTATAGGCGTGGACCTTTGTATACATTAAGTCAGCTTGATAAAGTAAATGGTTTTTACTTAGTGGAAGTCTTGAACGTGTTAACATGACCGGTTTTGCGCGGCTGAGTAAAGAGAATGGCGAGGGTAATGCGCTTTCTAGGAAACTTTTCGACAGAGTGGGCGGGGCTTAAAAGTGCTATGGGTCAATGACTGATATTACAATGAAAATATCAGATGAGGTCATCGCAGTAAGAGCAATTTTGATACAGTTGCATGATGATAACAGATTAGAGTAAGGCTTCCCGTGCCAGCTTGACAAAACTGCAGGATAGAAAAAGATAAGAGTAAGGCTGCCAGTGCCAGTTTGATTAAAGTGCAGGATAAAATAGTTAAGAGTAAGGCTGTCAGTAGCAGTTTGATAAAAAATAGAGTTAACAGTAAGGCTATGTAAGAAAAGTGCGTTTAGAAATATAATGTTAACAATAGCTAGGCTCTGAACTCGTACTGTGTACTAACAGAAGTCAGAATGTATATTTTGCAATATGATTTCTTAAGAAAAATTTGCTCACGTTACAATGTATCTCTGAGTGTAGCAAGACAGCGCAACTGAAGATAAACCTTAAAAAATACTGTACTGCAAAGCTTTGGTGAACGGATAACAAACGACATATTTCAACTCGATCATCTCCACTTTGTTCTTAAGCTCATGTGGGCACCAACACCTCCCCTTTTAGATAATACCACTAACGTACTTTTTCTAGAACACGCCTACATGTATATCGTCAAATGCGTTCACCAATACTTTGAATAAATTATAGCTATGACTAGTCGATAACTGGCAAACTGGAAACTAAGACACAGCTTGGTATATTTTGGATTACTGATGTTTGTTTCATTGTGTTGATATGATTATTTAATATTTGTAATTTGTAAATATTTGCATATCTCCTAATATGGATGAAATAGATATATTGATTGATTGATTGATTGATTGATTGGTTTAGCAAAATTATATAACGGTGATAGTGTTTTATTCATTTACACTTAATACCTTATTAATGCGCATCAACTAGTAACTCTTTCAAAATTAAACAAGTCTTACAAAAATAACAACTGTGTCGTTTAAAACAAATAAAATTCGTTCGTTTTTTATCAACAGTTTTTATTCTGCTGAAGCAAATTAAAACGACTCAAATTTTAAGAGCGCAAATTACAGTTTCCGAGGGGGGGCTTTTGAAGTGATTAAAATAGCATTACCTCAATGCACGCAATAGAATATTGATCAATCGTTCAAAGATAAAATATCCTCAGCAAACATAGTAAGTACCCACTTTTCAACCTGCACTTTTGCAAAATTCAAAAACAAAAATTAAAATTCTTTCATTAACACTTTTGGATATTGAACAAATGGAAATTCAATCTGCTTGAACATCTGAAAGCATTACTAAGTTAGATTTCCCTTTGTTACCAGTATATTAAGGTTTTAAAGAAGGTTCTAACAATATTCACATTATAAAAAACAACAACAATGTCTCCAGTTCTAAATAAAATCACTAAACATTCATTAATAAAACAACCAGTCCTCCATAAACAACGTCAGAAATTCCAAGTTGAACTATTTCTAATCACTTCTTTTTCACTTGAAAATATAGTGTTTTGAATTACTTTATTAATTGTTACTCAAATGGCAGTTGCTCAGGTCTTTGTATGAGTAATAAAACTTGAAAACAACTGATATTAACAAATAAAACACCGTTTGGAGAGTTCATAAATAAATGAAAATATCTTTATGAGAATAAAAGTTTAAAAGTTGAATATTTTTATTTTTGCTTAGTATAATTTGTAATAATTAGCTCTAAAATACTTAATATCTACGTTAATGAAATGGGCAAAGAAAGGAGGCCAAAACAACAAATTAACAACATCTTTTAACAAAAAAAAAATAATATAATTTACAAGAGTAGCAAAACAAATGGTCTGAACTCCAGGAAAATCAAGCTTTATGACGTCACCATTAACGTTATTCCATGCAGAAATAAACTTTAGAATAAGGCATTTGTATTATGCATTTTGCGGGTATAAAAATGCAATTTTGTAAAACTTTACGAAATAATTACTTTCTTATACAGCAAAACTAACGGCCTTCAAAGGGCTATATAATTAATAATAACACTGATATTCAAGGTTAACCTATTTAAAACGTCCGCGGTTTCCATAGTTCAAATAAAAAAAAAGAGTTACGACAAAATGTTTCTGATAGTTTTTGCATTTTTAGTTTTGCTGTATAATGAATAAATGTCGACGTATTTTAAATTGTAAATAAGTAAAATATGCATATCGGGAATCGACACACTCACAAAACACAGCCTCCCCACGCAGCGAAAAAAGAAGAGAGGTAAAGAGAGCATGTTGTTATAAGTATGTCAATTCAAATAAGACGCCACAAACAATTAACGACATAGAGAACCCTTGGGGTTACCGCGTTGGAACGGTCAGTGGCAAAACACATTGCCACGGGGTTTTAACCTGGTTCTAGGGTGTAAAACATTTCTATGATATACGCCATTAAACGACAACGTCAAGATAAAGATCCCGCGTTAAGACGTCATCAGTATTGACGCAGAAACTGACGTGATAAAGTAATGAAGAAATCTTTATAAACAGGGAGTTTCATAGTAGCCAATACATCAACATGCGCTTTTCTTGGTAGTTAAGCGATGTTTGCGAACTTCCGTACCGTTCGAATAAGAAGCAATTCTAAAGTAGTTTAAGTGAGAAGACAATGTGTTAATGTGTTCTGTGATAAGTAAGCCTAAAACAGGAAGATACTATAAGATTTTTAATTGAGAAGACAATGTGTTTAAGATAACTGAGGAAAATAATGTAAGATTAAACAGGAAAACATTTCTATGATAATGTTCCTTCTGTCGTTTTTAGAGAACTGTGCCACTTCGGCTATAAAACATACTTATGATCGTTAAGTGGAAAATATCAAACAAATAAATCATTCTTTACATTAAATTTGTTCATTTCAATATACAAAATGCAGTTATCATCTCTCTCTCTCTCTCTCTCTCTCTCTCTCTCTCTCTCTCTCTCTCTCTCTCTCTCTCTCTCTCTCTCTCTCTCTCTCTCATTTTTATGTTTGTTCGGGAATATTGTTAAGAAAAAATTATTATTTAGCGGTGATATATCGTACAATTTATCTTATATTTGACACGCACATATTTTCACATACAATCGACGTAGCGCTTTCAACACTTAACATAAATTAGTTTGTGGGTTCTAATATTGCAACAATAACAAAACACTATTTTTGAAAGTCATTTTTTCGCAGCAAGTCCCCGACTACAGAATAATTTGTCGGTATTACGTTAGTTAGGATCTTTATTTGTTTGAACAGAATTCTTAAGTGAATTCAGTGAATATCTCCATACTTTGACATTAAAACGTTATAATGACTGATCCTTTCGGTAGGCTGGCCAACGCTTTTATTTCGGTGAAGTCACGGTCACATTATCATAACACAGTACACCACAATTATATTTTAGGTTTGGGGTCCAACTTAGATGACTCAGAAATTGTATTTACTATAAGCAATCGAATCAGCAATACCGCAAAACATGAATTGTAAAACCCTGGGCTAAAATAGATTTAATCGAAATCCGTTTATTTTATCAGAATTTAGTTCGGTTAATTAAGATAAAAATACATTTGATTTAAACACTGATTGATTATATTGGTAATATACAACATGTGTATTCCCCTCAAATCATCTGACGAAATCTCCGAGCATTTGCGAATCATATTATCTGAACTACGCCAATATTCTCGTGAACTCACTCACCGTGGGAAATCAAAAGACAAGTACTATTCACGGACATTTTTAGAACGCGAGCGCGTGCTCGGACGAAAAACGGTAAATATTTAAATATACACGTATTATTTTATTTTTCTAAAAATATGTTGTGCACAGAATGCGCGCTTAAGAAAGCTTTCGATCGGTACCTCTGTTGTTGCTTAGAATCCTAGTAAAATCCTCAAAAATTCAAAAAAGTGTTTTGGTGCGGATTACGAGTACAATTCACGAACAACCCTTCTTTCGCTTCTTTTTAGCTTTAAAATGAGATGTCGTATATTGCAAAACAAATTTTAACGCACATTTACTGTTTCCGTATGTCTTTAAATTGCTATTTTAACACAATATCCGACAAATTTTGAGTAGAACCAGTTACGAATCAAAACAACTATACGACTTCACAAAAGTTTACGTCCTCAATTATACAAATTTGTTGGCATACAGCGATAGTATTTAACGTCCGTATGTCTGCACATGTCATAAATAAAATACCGATGTCAATCTGTAGTTAGCCATAATTTGGTCCTTTTTTAAGGTGAATAAAAAAAATCACGCTGTGTTTTTATGAATATCAGTTTAAGTCGAAACATGAAAGCTCTGGTTTTAATTTGGAATGCTCTCTGTACCTATATATCTCTTTACACATAAAAAATCGTTGTAAATTGAGTAAAATAAACTCTTTCCTATACAATCTCACCACAATAAATACATTTGTATATTTGTATAAAAAAGAATTGACATTAGTCACCGCAAGTCAAATATACTACTCAAAATTGGATAAGAATCGCTTTCCGTTTCATCCCGAACTATTTCCCCTACCGGTTTGTCTCCTAATTTCTTCTTCGGCACAAATTGATGTCAAATGAACAAATTTTCAGAATCACAGCATATGTTTTATTCATTTCAACCTTATGTAAGGAATAAACACAATATTTTAAGTGATCCTTATCAAATTCTATTCGACACGGGGATTCAAATCAAGTTCTAGGTTGAAACTGCCTCACGTTTGTTTCAGAACTGTCAACAACGGTTATAAATGTTTTGAAACCATGGCAAATTTTACATGATTTGCGGGGCAAATATGAGACTGGTGCATGTAGAACCGGTATGAAACTCCCTGTAGAAAAATAACGTTTTGCCAATTCCCTTTCCAGTTGTCGTTGAAACAAACATGATATATCTAAAAAAATTCAATTCATACCCCCATCAAACAAACACACTAACATATTACATCATGAAAAAAATAGAATATGTCCTCTGACACTGATGCCCCCACTGCTACAAAATTTGTAACAAACGGCCATAACTCTGGTAAAAATTGTCGCAGCAAAAAATCTTTCGTTTACGATCATCTATACATCCTGCTTGATCATCTATGCAAGTTTGAAAGAAATCCGCCCAATACTTAATGAGTTGATGCCACAAAGTTTGGGGGATGTACGGACGGGGACATAAAAACAGAGTCAATGTGTTATTTACTACGAGAATTTATTTGACCGAGATATTACTGAGTAATCATAATCAAGAGACAGACAATACACACGGTATGTACCCAGATAATGAGAATCGCGGATAATGATAGATTGTGAGTATTGGGCTTTAATAACAGCAGTTTTATGTATAAAAACACGTTTAAATATATTTTTAATGGGCATAATATGTTGGTTTTTTTTGTAGAAATCTGCGATATTGCGTGATCATTTTCCTGTTTTTTTTACATTATCTGGCGGCCGATTTCCAAAGGTATGGGTATTAGAGGAAGGGTAGTACATCACTTGATTGTTTTCTTTGCAAAAGATAAGTATTAGATCACAATAACATGAAATTGTTACAATTACTAACCTCTCCATGCTGTTTTTCTCCGATCTGGCGATCTATCATTATACTCACAATCTATCATTATCCGCGATTCTCATTATCTGGGTACATACCGTGATACATGTGAAGTAGATTTCGTATCAGCGGCCTCGGTAGCTCAATTGGTAGTGCTACAGCACGGTTAGCCGGAGGTCCGAGGTTCGAATCCTGGTCGAGGCTACTCTTTCCAACTCAAATTAGCCACAATGGCGCTGCGAACAAGGCGATTACCATTGGAGCTCTTTCGGGCGAAGCATGTTTGGCTGGGGTTTTCGACTTAAATTTAGGCAGAAACTTGCGGACATTTCCAATCAAGTTGGGAATGTCTCGTATAAGTCGGGAGGAAATGTAGTAGATTTCGTATCAGCGGCCTTGGTAGCTCAACTGGTAGAGCGGCGGCACGGTAGGCCGGAGGTCCGAGGTTCGAATCCTGGTCGAGGCTATTCTCTCCAACCCAAATCTGCCACACATGAATATTGAATACAAATTATTCATACAGTCTAAAGCGCTTTGAATGGTATTTTAATAATTAATTTCATTTAATTATAAGTTTAATTTCTCATGAACATAATTTTCCACAACAAGACCGGAGCAAATGCTTAATCGAATAACAACTCATAAAGAATTAAAATTAATTTGAAGGGAGGTAATTGCAAATGGTTGGAATTTCTAGCGGCGTTTATCGAGGACTGTTGTTTTACTAATACATGTTTTGTGATTTTATTGACCAAAAGAACTGGAGGAATTGATTTTATTCTAATAAATGCGAATTTTGTTTTGGAATCACTGACTTCTTCCTGAAACCCCTATTATAATAAAGGGAAAGATAACTAAGTTGTGACTGTACATTTCCAAGAAAAGTTTATTTTTTGCAATGATTACAGAAATGCAAATTTGTTCAAAGAAAAAAAATCGATTTTACGTTTTCTAATTTTACAAAATTACAGGGAGAAATGCGGAGACTTTTTTATTTTTGCTGAGTATATAAGTAAATTTTAGGGGTCAGTTGTGAGCGAATTTTCCTGCGTAAATTCGCTACTTTGACTTTAAATAAACCCACTCGTACCTTGACTTTGTAAGAATATTTCCTCTCATTTACTAAGCTAACATAATGAGGCACGCCACGGGAAAAGGTACCTTCGGGCAGTTCACGTCAATCATTGAAACGACGTCATAAAGTTGAGCAGACGACATTAATTAATATGCAATTCGCGGTAAAAATATCATTTTATTGTCAAAATGTGTAACAAAATCACTGTTTTGTTATGAGAAAATAATAGAAATTTGATAGTTCTTTCTAAATATAGTAACAACAAAAATGACACAAAAATGACCGAAGGTACCTTTTCCCGTGGCGTGCCTCATATCTTCTCCACTGAATATATTTGTTGTGATAAGTTGAAGACAGTAAAATACATTATTCAATCTACAGTTTCGTATATCGCAAGAAGTAAAACAGTTTGCTCAGTCTAAAGAGGATTGCATATGTCGCATCATATGTGCTTTCAGGTTTCCTTTCTGTGCAAAGCCTTTTCCACACGTTTGACACGTGTACGGCCGTTCTCCGGTATGCAGCCGACCGTGCTGGGCAAGAGCAAACGCACTCTGTAGGATCTTACCACAAACTTGACACCGATGCTTGAGAGCCTGTTCGTGCAATCTCTGAAAACCTGTAAAATATAACAAAAGCAAGGATTTTAATGATAAAATATTCCGAATTCTGTATTCAAAACGTTTACTGGATGTTCATGTTGCTCTATGGTTATAACCGTTTTATTACATCCTAGGATTATAAACAAGTACACGATTTATTTATTGTGGTATCATTTAAATTTCGCGGGGAATTTTCGCGCAAACGCGGCAAATGATATATTCGCATACATTCGAGCATTTCTTTTTATCAGACAAATTATGACATTGTGTAATTTTACTTGGGTTTTCAATTCGCGCAATTACTCTGGTGTGAAATTGGCGAAATTAAAGCCGTGCAAAATATAACGATACAACAGTTTGGGTTTTTATATTTTGAATTGATCTGATTTTCTACTGGTCTAAGCGGAAGTGTCTGTAACTCTGTATCTGACTACACTTTCTGTTTGTGACTACTCTTTCTGTATGCCACGTAACTCTTTCTGCATGTGACTGGTCTTTTTGTATGTCACTACTCTTTCTGCATGTGACTGGTCTTTTTGTATCTGACTACTCTTTCTGCATGTGACATCTCTAATGAAACAGTTTTTGAATCTTGGGTGATATTCTGTGATATTGATATTTAACCAGTTTAATTTCACCCGACTAGAATAATTCTACATTTTATTTATTGTATCATATGCGATTATTGTTTAAATACTGTCTTAGTATTTTTAATTTAAAGATATTTCTTGTAATAAGCCATTAGTTTATATCATTGTAAAGCGCTTTTGAACATGTACATAATAATAATAATAATAATAATAATAATAATAATAATAATAATAATAATCAATAATAATCATCATAATAATAATAATAATATAATTATTATTATTATAATTATTAATAATAATGATGATAATAATAATAATAATATGATTATTATTATTATTATTATAAATAGTATTTGGTTTTCCGCCGAACACATGTGTCGCCTGCTTGCAAAAGTTGAAATGTTGGCCTATGTTTTATCATATATGATAAAAGTTGTAATTCAAGTTGCATTGTAATACTACAAAATTACTTATTTTAATTGATCAGTTGTTATCTTTATTGTATATTCCAGTTATAAGCAAAATTTAGTTTCAGGTTAAAATCATTCAATGGAGCACAACCCAAAACAGATATTACTTGATTAAAATTGATGATAAATATATCAAGAATTGTGTCAAAAAGAACAAATACTTGATAAGTTATTCGCAAAAAAGTTTCAGTTAAAGTTATTTGAAAGGGGCATAAATAAATTTAATCTGAAGTTATCCTTCTCAGTGTTAATGCAGATGACATATTTGAAATATTAATAACTAAGTTAACAAAAAGTACTTTCAATAGCATAGGCAACATTAATTACCATATTAAAGTTATTTAAATGGGGCTTAAGTCGAAACATAGGGAAACAGGAGTTATCATTCTTGTATTTGTTCATGAAGATGATATATTCTAATTTTTAAGTGAAAAGGACATGGGCCTAAAATTAAAGGCAACATCAAGTTCCATATTAAAGTCATTTGAAAGGGACTCAACTCCAAAAATAGTCAAACGGGAATTATCATTCTTGTAGTCACAGAAAGATTTGTTCATGCAGATGATATATTCCAAAAATTAAGTTTATAGGACAAGTACTTTCAAAGTTATAGGCAACATTAAGTTTCATATTAAAATCATGTGTAAGGGCATAACTAAAAAAATAGTGAAACAGAAGTTATCACTCTTGATGTCACTGATAGCTTTGTTCATGAAGATGATATATCCCAATTATATAGTTACTTTCAAAGCTTTAGGCAACATTAAGTTCCAAACTGAAGTATTTTTGAAAGGAGCACTACTAGAAATATAGTGAAACATTAGTTATTATTCTTGCTGTCACTGATAGCTCTGTTTATGCAAATGCTATATTAAAAGTATTTAGTTAATAGGACTAGTACTTTTCAAGTTAAATGCAACATTAATTTCCATTTTAAGTCATTCTTAAGGGGAAAAACTCAAAATATAGTGAAACAAGAGTTAAATATAGTGAAACAGGAGTTATCAATCTTGTTGTCAGTGATGGCTTATTGCATGCAGATGATATATTACAATTAGTTACCTAATAGAGCTAGTATTTTAAAGTTATAGGCAACAAAGATTCATATTAAAGTTCCATAATAATGTCATCATATGAAAGGGTCATAACTCAAAATATACTGAAACATGAGTTATCATTCTTGTTGTCAAAAATTGCTTTGTTCATGCAGATGATATATTCCAAGTATTAAGTTAACAGGACAAGTACTTTCAAAGATGTTGGCAACGTTAAGTTTCATATTAAAGTTGGAGGACGAAACCGCCGACGACGACCTCGCCGGACAGGATCCCTATCTGTCTACATGCTTTCGCAGACGACAAAAATCAAGTAAGAGGTTAAACAAGTTTAATTGTTTCAATCCCTCACCACATAGTAGAATTCTTTCTATTCCAACTGACAGCACATTCCCAATACATTGATGTTTGATAACCAAAATGGGGCACACCACGGGAAAAGGAAGATACATTCGGTCATATTTTGTGACATTTTAGTTGTTACTATATTTAGAAATAACTTATAACAATATGTTATTTTCTCATAACTAAAAAGTGAATTTTTGCAAATTTTGTCAATAAAATGGTATTTTTACCGCGAAATGCATAATAATGAATGTCGTCTGCTCAAATTTACGACGTCATTTCAATAATTGACGTCAACTGTCCGAAGGTACCTTTTCCCGCGACGCGCCCCATATGTACCTTAACGGAAAACAGAACCTGACTGGTTATCACTTTGAAACAGCGACAAAATGTATTTGCAACTGATTGATAAACCCACGATTTATGGTGCACCTAGACAGGAGCTTTTACTAACAGGAGACTTGCACTATAAATATACTCAACAAAAATAAAAAGTATCCACTTTCCTATTTTAAATTTTGTAAAATTTGAAAACGAAACCTCGAAATTCTATTTGTACACATTTGCTTTTCTGTTATCATTGCAAAGGGATAAAGTGTTCTTGTAAATCTGCAGCCACAACTTAGTTATCTTTCCCTTTGTTATAAATATGGTTTTAGTAAAATGTGAGTTATTCTTTGAATTATTTACATTTATTTGAATAAAATTAATGTCTCTTCCTCTTGTGATCAATAAAATAACAAAATATTCATCAATAAAACAACTAGTCCTCGACAAACAACGCTAGAAATTAAAACCATTTCCAATTACCTCCCTTTAAATTGAATATGTAGTGTTTTGTTATCCATGATTAATTGTTATTCGATTGACAGTTAGTTCCTCGGGTTTTGGTGTGGAAGTTTTTATTCATGAACAATTAAACTTTAAAAAAAACTGAGATTTACTAACAAAACACCATTCAAAGCGTTCCTGATTAAATGAACATGTGTTAATGAAAATTTAAGCATAAAAAGTGGATACTTTTTATTTTTGTTCATTATAATAACACTGAAAATCGGTTTCTGTAGATTGGCCAGATAAATATTCATTTCATTAAAATTTAATAAAAAAAAATGTGAAAACAGTAGAAACTATAAAACTGTATCAAATTTAAACATAAGCAACTGTTACACAGGAAAAGGTGCCCGTACCTTGACAAGATAAAGAAGAACTAAAATGAGGAATATCGAAAATTACATACTATTTGGCGAATTAGCTTATCGAGAATATAACTATGTTTACTTATATATCCAAGCAACTGTTGAATACCAAAAAGGCGCCCAATTGCTGGGCAAGAAAGTGACGTAAGGAACCAAATAAGGCGGCAAACCGAAATCAAATTGGCGGATTTGCTTATTGAAACTGTATTTTTCTTCTAATGGCTCGTGGTAAACTGTTATGTCCGTTTTATTTCTAGAATATTACTACAAAACAACTGTTTTACAAATACGCAATGTGACAGATCATCGTTTCTACAAATATATCATTTGTAATAAGAAGACGAACCAAATGAGGTGAACCGAATATCGCACACTCTAAGGCGAATGCGCTTATACGAATGTTGACGAGTGACGTCACACGCACTTGCTAAAGTTACATGCGCACCGGCTGGTTGGCAAAAAATAGCGTCTATTATGTAGTGTAACGAACAAACAATAACATTTATTAATAAAATTAGTTTATCAACAGTTCAGTAAACATTCGTTTTTTTCAGTTTCAAATTACAATTTACATTTATTTTAATTTAAAGGACACAAGCAGAAAACAATAAAATAAAAACAGCGGAATATTTATTCATGTTGTTACAGATCAGATCCCAAAATAATTCACTAGAATTCCTTCCTTTATTGATTCATTCCTTCATTCCCTGACTGACTGGCTGATTGATTGATTGATTGGTTTGTTCGTATTTGAACACTTGTGATTTGACAGACGTCTCAAACTTGAGTGACGTTATTGGCATATTTTGATGGCGTGTAGTTTCGAAACGGCTAAGAATACCAAAACAGTAATGAGATCCAACTCAGGCATATGCTCAATTAATACATGTATGCGAACTTTCCTGAGGAAACTAAAAAAAATGGGGGCGAGTTCCAACTTAATATACATGTGGTTTTTGTTTTAGATAGGCTTATATGTTATGAGACTATATAATGACGATTTTATTGTCTTTATGCATTTTCTTATGATTGACATTTTTTATGACTCATATTTCTTACCTTTTGATTTACCTGGGGTTCATTGTAATATGTTACAATTATCACCTTTTTAGACTTTCGTCTGGATTTTTTATATTAATCGGATTTTAATTTACAACTATATCGAAAGACAAATAGGGGACGCAGACTTATTTCTAAATGTCATGAATAATTTAGTAAGTATTTGTTTCCGCCTATGAATTTTTTTAAATATAGACGGATTCGTCAATATTTAGTGTTTCTACTTAATTCAAAGAAATATCACAAAATTTCAAAACAATACTCCAACTTCTACAAATCAAACAAGTAAAGGTTGTATATTGTTTTCTGCACTGGACTGACTAATTTAACAATCTTCCGTCAATGATCGTAAAATATCTGAATGTTCGCAAATCTATATGGACACATATATTTCGTAGTACCTGCCCAACAAAAAAACAGACTGGCATTGCAGTATTTACCATTGAGTTCACTCTTCTTATTTTCTGCAGTGGGATCAAGAATAAATATAAGACAACATCAGTACAAATCATTTCGTAAAAAATTCGCCGGAAAACGGATATGAAATTCATGTCACTAAATTTAATATAATTATAAATAAAGTCTTGCGATAATATTGGAATACTAAACTTCACATACTTTCATAAAATGAATTGGCCCGATATCGAGGGATTATCGGCCATACGTGATATACATGACACTTGTCTGAATACTTCCTGCTTCCCGCGGCTGTAGAGTGCGCGGCATATATCACAAGTCGTTTGATCACCGGATGCACTGATTAAATCAGTGATTCGGGGACCGGGGCCATTATATCATGTAATACTAGAGCGTGGCCGGCAGAGGTCCCAGATGTTAGTGGCATAGATCGCACGCGTGTCACAGAACCAGTAAAACAGAACAGGGATAAGTACCTTGTGCTTTTGTGATAATCAATAAACGTTATTTGTCTTGATTAGAGCAAATTTAATTATTATGCATTCTTTACATCTCCACGTATTAGTTAGAGTCCAAATAGAGAAATCTACATGAAATAGACACGGCAAAGGAGGGAGCGGTAGCGACCGACTAGCGTGTCTATTTCATGTAGATTTCTCTATTTGGACTCTAACTGACTTAGTGTTTACGCTAGTTTTCCCCAAAGTTTGTTCTATAACAATAGTTTCTATAGACTGTTTCTACACGAAATAGAAAGGAGATATTTTAAAAAATAAAGCATTGTGATTGGTTGAAAAACTAGGGTAAACACTAACTTGTGGCTGTGCGCGAAGAATTTACGAGTATTTCTGAAATGCATATTCTTAATACGCCTTTTTACTAAAACAATAAAGAGACTGTTCGAGTTCTGTATCGTTGTCATTTAAAACCAGATTTAGGATAGCAACACATTTTGATAGTTGTATATTATAATTAATCGCCTATTTGCTAAGTGCAGAATTATTTATATTCTAGTCCATATAGCCATAGGCGGATACAAAAGGGTTACGCTATATTTAATAGGCATGTCTTCAATTTTTAAATGTATTCTAAATATTCTATGCAGTTCGCTGTATAATAAGCCAAGACGGAGATGATGTATTTACTTAACAAAATGAAAATAGTATATTATTTTTATTACTCAACCCCAAAACAACCGTTTTTGCGAACACATTAACTAAGAACCATCCCCGCAAGGATATATCGACGGAACGGTTTTAGTTAATATTCGCATGATCAGCATGCATAAACGCTAAATGAAACTGTAAGTTAAATATAATTTGATCGTACATCTACATTTTATTGCATGCCAAATTAAATTTTTTTGCACTATTATCCGCCGAATGGTTTCCGTAGCTGTAACGGTTCCGAAAACGATATTTTGCCAACCAGGTACTGCGCATGCGCGTAAATTTTCGGATGTAAACAATAACAATCAACGTTCGTATTAAAACTGTATTTATGTTATATATCTAAGCAACTGCTGAACACAAAAAGGCGCCCGAACCTGGGCAAAAGAAAAAGAACAAATTAGGCAAACCAAGAATCACATACTATTAGGCGAATTCGCTTATTAAACTATATGTATGTTATAAATCTAAGCAACATCTAAACACAAAGGGTGCTAGTACCTGGGCGGGAGAAAATAAGTACGAAACTGAATGAGGCAAACCTAAAATCACATAGGTGGATATGCCAAATAAACCTGTTATTCTTTTTATTTTAGATACACAAGTGAACCTGCTTTAGCAGCCACCTGCATTCAGCAACCACCTTAATCACCTTATTTTATGGAATGGATTCTTAGTTACGTTTTCATGGTCAAATGTGCAATGTGACAGATCGTTGTTTGCACAAATATATCATTTGTAAGAAGAAAACAAACCAAACGAGGCAAACCGAAAATCACATAGTATTACTATTAGGCGAATTTTCTTATTAAAACTGAATTTATGTTATATTTCTAATCAAATGCTGAATACAAAAAGGCGCCCGAAGAAAGAGGTCGGGACCAAAAGAAGGTAAACTGAAAATCACATAGGAGAATTTGATAATGAATTTATCCAAGCAACACAAAAGCGGCGCCTGAACCTTGGCAACAGAAAGCAGCAAGAATCCAAATGACACAATGAAGCAAACCGAAAATCACATACTTTTAGGCGAATTTGCTTATTAAAACTGTATTTATGTTGCATACTAAGCAACTACTGAACACATATAAGGCACCGGACCTGGAAAAAGAAAAGTAAGAAACAAAACGAGGCAAACCGAAAATCACAATACTATTAGACGAATTTGCTTATTAAAACTTTTATATATATAAGTAATTGCCTAACTCGTAGTTACAAATGGAAAGGCGAACCGAAAATCATAGCAGGTTAATTTCTTTCCTCCTGAGACTTTTCTAGTTTCATTTGTACTGTTATGTATGTCATATTTCTTTGATCAAAGTACAAAAAATGCACAATAGCCGATCATTGTTTGCACAAATATATATGTCTCTTGAAGTTTCCCTTTTGCGTGAAGGTCTTCTGGCATCGTTGACATTTCCACGGGCGTTCACCTGTATGGGTTCTTGCATGTGTCTCTAGCTTCCATCGGCTCGAAAACACTTTTCCACAAAGTGTGCAACAGTGCACTGAAATAAAAGATTACAGAAACGATCAATACTCGACAATTTTCAGATAAACAGCATAGTATTACATTTTCAAGAATAACACAGACGACTTGAAGCAAAATTTATATTAGGTGGAAAAACACAAGGGGAAACTACTTAATTTATATTAAAATTAAATCCATGTTATGACCTACGTCTGAAAACAGCTATTGTTGTATTTTTTTGTTTGTTTTTTTTGTAATCTTGTGGGTTTTTTCTTTTGTAGTTTTTCTGCTTTAAAGCTTTGAAGTCCCCCCCCCCAAAAAAAAAGAAAACAACAAACAAACAAACAAACAAACAATGTATGTCAACGCATTAAATAATCATTTTTTATTGAAAATTCCATTCCTTACTTTTTTATTGCTAAGAAAAACGTAAAAAGTGGTGTTCAACACTTAAGAAAACACTTTTCAGCCGTTCTAGAGCGTCTTTTATCACGTTCTCGCATCAGAGCGTACCTTGTCATAATTTACAAAAATAAAAACACAAAAACTTTAAATTAATTACAGCGGAAATAATGCGTCCGAATAACAAATGGTTTGCTATTGTATCTACAATCAATTTAAAATACTTATACATTTTGGGAAATATGAAAATACAGGTTGTAAGGAAAAATATCCAACCTATTACTAGACTATTACAAAACGTTATATCTTTCATCAAATGGGGCGCGTCGCGGGAAAGGGTACCTTCGGACAGTTGACGTCAATTCTTGAAATGACGTCATAAAATTGAACAGACGGCATAAATTATTATGCATTTCGCGGTAAAATATTATTTTATTGTCAAAATTTGTAATAAAATCACTTCTTATTTATGAAAAAATAATAGATAATTGTCAGTTCATTCTAAATATAGTAACAACTAAAATGTCACAAAAATGACCGAAGGTACCTCTTCCCGTGGCGTACCCCAAATATGACATCATAAATTATTCTTGAAATTCTTGTTCCAGCACATTTATTGCAGTTTATAAAGGTAGCGAAATGAGCTGTTTTCAACAGCAACACAACAAGTAACTGTGTTTATTTCAAACATTTGAAAAACAAAACAAATTAGAACTGTAGCCAAAAGTTAACGAATACGCCCCCCGCCCCCCCCCCACCCCCCACCCCCACCCCGAGTGAAGATCTAAAATAAATGCGATATTGGTCGAATAAAAATGAAGTGATGATAAAGCTTAGCATGGATTTGTAAATACTGCAGGGTGACTTGATGTGAAGTCTGATTTTTTAAAAAAAATTTAAGCGAAACGTGTATAACATGTTTGCATGTTGCAAAAAAAAAAACAACTTTATTTAAACAAAAACTGCAAAACTAATAAAATTATAATAAATATAATTTATATATATATATATATATATATATATATTTATGGGTGAGATAAGTAACCAACGAACAAACCTTCAGACATAAAGGAACAGATCTAAGCAACAGACACGGCGACATCGCCTAGCCAAGAGTGCTGTACATGGTTATAGACGTGCCATCCAAGTTCTCAATAGAGAAATTTTCCGGCAACGCTTATAAACCATAACTATCCACAAATGACCCTCTGATTGCCTAGACATTTACATACACTTATTTTTATACATATACAAACATGTAGGACAATTACATATACACATCTATTAGCATCGTGCTTCCTCCTTTTTATTTTTGGAGTTTTTATGCACACTAGTGCTATAGACAGAGACACACAATGAAAGTCATCTGGATCTTTCGATACACTGAATTGAAGATATATATTTTGTTAAGGGGAGATAATTTAATTCAAACAGCTAACTTTCGAATTTAGGGATCCCCGAAAGGATTCATGTTCGTGGAAGTAAGATACATATGGGTGAGATAAGTAACCAACGAACAAACCTTCAGACATAAAGGAACAGATCTAAGCACCAGACACGGCGACATCGCCTAGCTAAGAGTGCTGTACATGGTTATAGACGTGCCATCCAAGTTCTCAATAGAGATATTTTCCGGCAACGCATATAAACCATAACTATCCACAAATGACCCTCTGGCTGCCTAGACATTTACATACACTTATTTTTATACATATACAAACATGTAGGACAATTAAATATACACATCTATTAGCATCGTGCTTCCTCCTTTTTATTTTTGGAGTTTTTATGCACACTAGTGCTATAGACAGAGACACACACAATGAAAGTCATCAGGAATTTTCGATACACTGAATTGAAGATATATATTATGTTAAGGGGAGATAATTCAATTCAAACAGCTAACTTTCGAATTAAGGGATCCCCGAAAGGATTCATGTTCGTGGAAGTAAGATACATATGGGTGAGATAAGTAACCAACGAACAAACCTTCAGACATAAAGGAACAGATCATAATATAATATAATAAAATGTTTGGGGTTTGGTGTTTTCATTAAAAAGGATTTTAAAAGAATTATGTAAAGCATCCCTGCATGTTATTTTATTATGAGAAGAATACGGTTAAAACGACCGACTATTTTAAAATAAATCTCTAATGGGGGTGGATTTGGTCAGGGTTTTTTTAATGTAAAAAATCAAAAGTTTTAAGTGAAACATGTATGACATCCCTGTGTATGGACCTTATAATATAGGAATAACCATGCCGTAATTTTGAAGTTTGCGACGGTATACACAGATTTTAATGGTCGCCGTTAAAATGATTTAAGACCATTAAAATCTGTGTATACCGTCGCAAACTTCAAAATTACGGCATGGTTATTCCTATTCTAAAGCTCTTCCATACTACCCTCAATCGGGCCTCATTCCATACGTTAAACGGGTACCATGTTCTATTTATCCGTATAGTAAACAACGGTACGGTATTACCCAAGGGAACCCGATTATCCATACGTCGGTGAGATTACCGACAGTAAACAAGTTAAATAAATCACAAAAAGAGGTCAAAACTTCAACATTTTTTATTACATCGACGTTTCAGCATTAATGCCTTCTTCAGGAATGTTTGTCATAACAGGAAATGACGTCAACGTCAAACGACAGGAAACAAGGAATTTTACGGTCGCAAATTTTCGCCATCTGACCAATCAGATTGCTCGAAATTTATTTAGTGCGTTAGAATATTATCTTAATCACCAAGACTTTGCGAATTTGGCCATATTATATATTTGTCCTTTAATTCCTTTCATCTAAGATGGCGACTTAGGGCGATAAGAACACGTATGATTGCTCCTACATTTCTTTTATAACAAGGCTCGGGGCCTTATTCAAACTGCCACATACATCTAGTATTTCAAATTTCCTCGTAAAAATACACACAACTATGTTACTATACCCAAATATCTGAATGTGTGCTCAAGAAAAGCTTCAATTTTCCGTACTTCTTATAAAAATCATTGAACACATTATTTGTTTGAGGAAGGGGGGGGGGGGGGGGGGCGTGGCTGGAAAAATAAGAAACTCGTTCTTGCTCTAACAGTCAAATACGCACTCCGACTTCTTATTTAACAAATATGGTATTATAAATATTTCAAAAACTCCATTGGAAACATTTTAAAACTTTTATTTTTTTAGTATGAAATACTATGATAATTGACATAATAATTATTGATAACAGATGTAAATTACTAAAACCATATTATTAACATGCTGTCCATAAAACAGTGCGATACAGAGTGAAGAATCAAATACAGGACATAATATCAGGAGAAAGCAATATTAGATGTTACAGAAATAGGCACAAAATGTATGTTCAGCAAGATTGGCCAGTTTGGTAAACGATTTGTTTTTGACGTTTGGCAGCATACTAAGATGTAATTGTGCTAAAACGCCACAATTATATGTATTTGAAGACAAATTGAGTTTTTTACTAGAATGTATCCTCGTACACTGATGCCCCCACTGCTGCAACATAATTTAATAACAAATGGCCAAAACTGTGGTAAAAATGGTCGCAGGAAAAAAAATCCTTTCTTGACGATCATCTTACACATCCTGCTTGATCATCTGTGCAAGTTTAAAAGAAATCCGCCTTATAGTTTAGGGGGAGTTGATGCCACAAGATTTGGGAACGTAAGGACGTACGTACGGACATACGAGTGCGACTCTATATGCCTCATACTTTGTGGCATAATGAACGGCATATTCGTAATATGGAAATGTAACATTTACAAAATACTTCAGTAAATAAAGGGAGAAAGACAACTTTGGTAATATGCAAAACGATGCATAAAACACAAACTCAACAGGGCACATGGAATGTCTAGTGGCAAATTAAGGGGCAATATAAAATTATCGTTGAAAAAAAATGAATTATGAAATTATCATTTAAAATGAAAATGCACAAAAGGAATTGCCAAGAACAGAAACAGCCTCAGAACGTAGCCAAAAAGTAGAAAGGAAAAGAGAGCATGAGAGTTTACCAGTGAATCAATTTCAAGTAATAACAATTAAGGAATGATTCTTATTTTGGTGCGGTTCATGCAGATTGGACGTGCACGCGAGAGCTGGCAAATCCATAAAGCGCGCTAGCTAAAAGATAAAAATCAATTTATTTTACAGAAAATGACTCCGTATTAAACGTTTCAGAAAAGGATTTAACAATAAACAGATGAAAAGATCAAAAAGGTTTCGGTTAAAACTTCAATATTTCAACAAAATGACTCGGTCATCTAATTTTACAAGAAACCCTTATTCCGCTCATGCGCGAAATTCTTCACTAGAAATCTAGAATAGTCTTCAAATAACTGTTAGGGTACTTTATCTGGCAAAAGAAAAAAAAACATTTCTCATTAAATTCTCCTTTCATGGTATAAAAGTTGGATTTTTTTCAAGTACTTTCGAAATTACACGATGATGGCCTGCGACTGCTATTGGTCCATGTTTTTTTATTTTCTTATTATCATAAGAACACGTTTATCAACCGTACTAGTATATACGGCGAATTTCCTCTTTAATAGGGCTCGCTAAGGCCATATTTCTATCGGCATTTCTTTACAATCACACCACTTTCTTCCAAAAGTCACTTTGTATATGTTTTATTCGTCCCTCTTAAAGGGGAAATTACACTATCCCCCTCCAATTTTTAAAAGGTGTGGGACCCTTCCAATAACAGTAAAACAAAACTTGAAAAAAAAGCAGTAAAACCTGACAAAAAGTCTGAATTATAAGGAGCATTAAGTAAACTGACTCCCTTTTCGTATTACTGATTCCACTCGGCTGTATTTAAGTGGGATATCATGTGTGATCTTAGGTTTGTTTTGATACTGAATTTTCTTCTGCAAACTTCACATTCAAATGGCTTTTCTCCAGTATGAATCCGCATGTGTTTTTCCAGATGATTTGGGCGAGTGAAACTTTTGTTGCACACCGTGCACGAGTGACGACGTTCTTCCTGTTTTCTTGGAAAGGCATGTTGGTCATGGAAACCTGAAACAAAAGACAAATGCGTGGTTTAAAAAAATTCAGCGATCTGGATTTAAGAAGACCCGTCACCATATGCTAACGTTATAATATCCACCGAACTGCTGAAAGGGTAAAATCAATTGGCGAGGTATAACAAAGATCCCGTGTCAAAATTCTATTCTGTTTAGTTCCGCCCATTGTTTTCTCGTTTAGGGCACTTTTATCTTGGGACCATACGCCGCTGAACATGGAATAATATTATTCTGAAAATACCGCATTGAAGGTTCCATATTCACCGCCATATGCACACCAAAATTGTACTGTTAATTTGTGTTAATATTGAGTTGCGCTCAACCCGGGACTAGGCGGTGTGGGCAGTAATTTGCATTTCCATTACTGCTCATGAACAGGCTCAATCAAACCGAGTCTACAATATTTTCATATTTGTCGTGTTCAATGGCTTTCAAAGTTGCCTTTTTCATCTATTTTGATAGGTATTTTTAATCTGGTATAGTGATGGCATGGTATGGCGTCAGATTTTAATGAAAATCGGTATTTTGAGAGAAACATGTATGAGAAAGAATAAACTTTAAACAATGTAGAGGGTGAGAGGTGAAAGAATTATTCATTTGGTCTGGGTTCAGAAATTTAAAAAAAATGAAAATGCAATAGAACAACTAATGCGAAGAATGGGGCGGGCGTACCTCCGACCGAAAGAATCGCCCTTTAATTTGAATTTGTCCTTGTTCCTATTTTCCCTTTCTGATATTTCTCAACAAAGGTAAAATAAAATCACACAAATAACACTGATTTGTGCAAAGTTTTATAGAACTGTAATCTAACGTTAGTTTTTAATTATCTTTTTTGATTGATGAAAATGCAATGAAGATTGTGTACAGCCTTAAACTTTTTACTAAGATACCATCACAGAAGACGCCGAATACCCAAACTATAAGCCGTTTTCTCAGTGTTACTATTTGGAATATTATGTGAGTAGGGGTACAACAATTACAGTGAAAATAAAAATGATATTCCCCAGTTTGAAAACAGTGAAATACAACTTACTTTTCGCCGAGAAATTTCCATAATTCACTGGAAAGCATTAAGCTATAAGGGCTACTACAAAATTCCAGTGTTGACACTGAGAAAAAATATTTTAAAAACCTCTATAGAGAGCTGAAACTTGTTTCTAAGCAATATATTGCTAAAACAGGAAGACGCCGCTAGTCGACGAAACCAAGTTTTCTTAAGTTTTAAGTGAAAAGAAGGATAACTATGACGAAATACAGTAAAGAGATATGAAACTAGTCCTAATAATTGTTACCTTGAATAATGACTGAGGAAAAGTGATCTTGACGACATCAATGACATAACCTAACCTAATAAGTTATAACAAAGGTTTTCCAAGGTAGGACAACCTACTAGTAAAAATCAATTTAGACTATGATATCATAAATAAAACACTATTTTCCTCAAATATTTTGCAAAGAAGGAAGAATATGAAAGATAATACCTTTAATTTCACTATAAAGATTCACTATAAGATTTATAATTGTAAGAATGGCAAAATAAACTGTGAAATTGAACAGGGTTATCTTAACATGAGTCGTTTAAAATAGTCAAAATTTAAAATGATTTTCTATCACAATTTTAGTTTCTTTTCGGTATGATATACTTTAAACAGTTATTTTACTGTTGATTGCATTAAAACTCGTAAAAGCATAACAATAACTGAAATTTCTTAATAAAACAAAAACATTTATACAGATGTCGACCGACAACAACATCCGAAGTAAATGCCTACTATTTAAGCGGCGCAATGCGAATCATTACGTCTTTCCTTCCTTGAAATGCCACCAAAAAGTGTAACAGACGAAATTAATTATAATACATTTCGCAGGAATATACAGTTCTAGTCAAAATTTGTAACAACATTATACAATCTTTAGTAGTAAATGAAAAATAAAACTGTGTTCATTCTAAACATAACAAAAACTGAAATGCTAAAAATATCACCGAAGGCAAATTTTCGCATGGCGCGACTCATACATTGTCAAATGTAATAATAACAAGTACAATAATAAAGAATGCTCTTTTTCTAAGGTAGAAATTCGATTACGTTAAATGTCAGCCATTTAGCTTCTTATATGTCCGTCATTTATTTTCCTTAAAGACATATACTTCTCAAAATTTGTTAAGGGTCACTTTCGTTGTCTGAAATTTCATTGTCTTGCTTATTATTTTTAACAGTTTATGTTATATTAAGTTTTGTTTGTACTGTTATCTGAGGTAAATTTTGGAACTGAAACATGACTGTTTAAATTATCTTAGCGGGAAAATGTAAGGCGGCTTGGGCAGTAATATGCATTTCCATTAATGTCCATGAACAGGCTCAATCAAACCGAGCCTGCAATATTTTCATATTTGTCGTGTTCGATGGCTTTCAAAGTTCTCTTTTCATATGTTACGTACTACTATAATGGCATTTATCAAATTTTGAGTGTTATATAAACAGAATCAATTAAGACAATCCCTTAACAACGAGGAATGTTTATGTGAGTCACGAGATGTGCTTTCAAGTGATGTTTAGCATTGAAGGTTTTAGGGCATAGATGGCAGGCGAAGGGTCGCGCTCCAGTGTGGATACGCTGATGTATTTCTACCGCTGATGGTCGAGCAAACTTCTTTCCACAGAAGATACAGGCGTATTTTCGGTAACCATCGGCAACTTTCCCTGTTGATTCTGGTTGATCAACAACTGAAAAATAAGAAAGAATCATTTAAGTTTTCCAATGAAAATTATACAGTATTCCAGGGAGTTATAAATAAAGATTTCTCAGTGAAATAAATGGGTTTTTTTGTATAATTTTAGAATCTGTTAATTGATATGTTCACTGTTACCCTGAACAACTTCGTAAAGGGACATCTAGTGTCATCACTGCAGGTTCATCATTAAAAAAAGGAGATCAAAATCGGTCTAACGGCAAAAGGCTGCACAACTTAATATTATTAACGTATCCTTTTTTATAAACAAGTCAAAACAATAAAGAAGAATTACTAGATCTAACAAGAGCCAGTCGGAAACGACTGCACGCTCGACTATTCGAAAAGTCAGAATTATTAAGCACATTGTAACTGGGCTTCATTTAAACTGGGGAGTGATTCAGGAGTTTATGACACCCCCAACAAACACACATGAACAAAAGTTTCTTAATCCATAAATCAATAAATAACACTTAATTTATTCTTGTAGATTTTTTTTAGGGTTTACACAACCCAGCCCATAAACCCCTGATCCCACACCCATCAACCCACTATCTTTGCCCACCTATAGTTGTGTGGTGTGGTGAAGTACAGTATGGTATGCTGGTTGCTGTTGTTGGTGGTGGTGTTGTTGTTGGTGGTGGTGGTGTTGTTGCTGTTGATGGTGTTGTTGTTGGTGGTGGTGTTGTTGGTGTTGGCATTGTTGGTGTTGTTGGTGGTGGTGGTGGTAGTGTTGTTGCTGGTGGTGGTGGTGTTGGTTGTTATTGCTGTTGGTGGTTGTGTTGATGTTGTTGTTGGTGGTGGTGTTGATGTTGTTGGTGTTGTTGTTGGTGGTGGTGTTGGTGTTGCTGGTGGTGGTGGTGGTGTTGTCGGTGCTAGTGTTGGTGGTGTTGATGTTGTTGTTGGTGTTGTTGTTGGTGGTGGTGTTGTTGTTGGTAGTGGTGTTGTTGGTGGTTTGTTGGTGGTGGTGATGATGTTGTTGTTGTTGGTGGTGGTGGTGTTGTTGGTGGTGTTGGTGTTGTTGGTGGTGGTGTTGTTGGTGGTGTTGTTGTTGATGGTGTTGTTGTTGGTGTTGTTGTTGTTGTTGGTGGTGGTGGTGTAGTTGTTTGTGTTGGTGTTGTTGTTGGTGGTGTTGTTGATGTTGGTGGTGGTGGTGTTGGTGGTGTTGGTGGTGGTGTTGTTGTTGTTGGAGGTGGTGTTGTTGTTGGTGGTGGTGTTGGTGGTGGTGTTGTTGGTGGTGGTGATGGTGTTGTTGTTGTTAGTGGTGTTGTTGTTGTTGTTGGTGGTGGTGTTGTTGTTTGTGTTGTTGTTGGTGGTAGTATTGATATTGTTGTTGGTGTTGTTGTTGGTGGTGGTGTTGGTGTTGTTGTTGGTGGTGGTGTTGGTGTTGTTGTTGTTAATGGTGGTGCTGTAGTTGTTGGTGGTGGTGGTGGTGTTGGTGTTGTTAATGGTGGTGGTGTTGTTGGTGGTGGTGGTGTTGTTGGTGGTGGTGATGGTGTTGTTGTTGGTGGTGGTGTTGTTGTTGTTAGTGGTGGTGGTGTTGTTGTTGTTGGTGGTGGTGTTGGTGTTGTTGTTGTTGTTGTTGTTGTTTGTGTTGGTGTTGTTGTAGTTGTTGTTGTTGGTGGTGGTGGTATGTGGAGGTGGTGGTGGGTGGTGGGGGTACAGTACAGTGGTGTGGTGTGGTGTTGTGTGGTGTGGTGTGGTGTGGTGTGGTGTAGTGTAGTGTAGTGTAGTATAGTGTAGTATAGTCTATGCACCCACCCACACCACAATTACTCTACACTTTCAACCAAAGTACGTTAAGGACATCTGTTTTAAACCTTTTATATAGCTGTACATATGAAAAACACTAACATTGAAACTTTAACAATTATTTACAAGTCTTAATTCTAATTTCAAGTGAAAAGGGGCAAAAATCAAATATAAGAAAAGCAAGGATGAGTTATGGGCCTTTGAAAATAAACCCGATGTAAGATAAAATAAAGGTATACAAAGTTTTAAACCTTAATTTTTAAGTCTAAAAAGGGCAGTAATTTGAAAAAAATCAAAGAGTTATGGTTCTTGGCATACATAGTCAGGGTCATGATGGTGAATAAGTTTCAAAGCTATAGTACAAGAAGTATGAAAGTAACTAACTTGCACGCAATCTTTAACCTGAAATTCTAAGTCAAAAAAGGGCCGTAATTTGATTAAAAATGAAAGAAAGAGTTATGGTTCTTGGCATACATAGTCAGGGTCATGGTTAACAAGTGTCTTAAGTCTCAAAGCTATAGTACAAGAAGTATGAAAGTAACTAGCTTGCACGCAAACTTTAACCTGAAATTCTAAGTTGAAAAAGGGCCATAATTTGATTAAAAATTAAAGAAAGAGTTATGGTTCTTGGCATACATAGTCAGGGTCATGATGGTAAACAAGTGTTGAAAGTTTCAAAGCTATAGTACAAGAAGTATGAAAGTAACTAGCTTGCACGCAAACTTTAACCTGAAATTCTAAGTCGAAAAAGGGCCATAATTTGAACAAAATGGAAGTTAGAGTTATGGTTCTTGGCATACAAACTTGAAATATGATGATGAACAAGTGTTGAAAGTTTCAAAGCTGTAGTATAAGTAGTATGGAAGTTATGGATTTGTACAGTAGCTTGCACGCAAACTTTAACCTGAAATTCTAAGTCGAAAAAGGGGCATAATTTGATAAAAATGAGAGTTAGAGTTATGGTTCTTGGCATACACACTTGGGATATGATGATGAACAAGTGTTGGAAGTTTCAAAGCTGTAGTATAAGTAGTATTGAAGTTATTAGTTTGTATAGTAGCTTGCACGCAAACTTTAACCTGAAATTCTAAGTCGAAAAAGGGCCATAATTTGAACAAAATGAAAGTCAGAGTTATGGTTCTTGGTATACACACTCGGGACATGATGATAAACAAGTGTGCCAAGTTTTAAAGCTGTAGTATAGGTAGTATTGAAGTTATTAGTTTGTATAGAAGCTTGCATGCAAACTTTAACCTGAAATTCTAAGTCGAAAAAGGGCCATAATTTGAACAAAATGAAAGTCAGAGTTATGGTTCTTGCTATACACAGTCAGGACATGATGATAAACAAGTGTGCCAAGTTTTAAAGCTGTAGTATAAGTAGTATTGAAGTTATGAGTTTGTACAGTAGCTTGCACGCAAACTTTAACCTGAAATTCTAAGTCAAAAAAGGGCCATAATTTGATCAAAATGAAAGTTAGAGTTATGGTTCTTGGCATACACACTCGGGACATGATGACGAACAAGGGTGCCAAGTTAAAAGCTGTAGCTATAGTAGTTTTTAAGATATAGGTAGGTTGCACGTAAACTTTAACCAAAGCGGGACGCCGACGGCGACGCCGACGCCGACGCCGACGCCCTAGTGAGTACAATAGCTCGACATATTCTTCGAATAGTCGAGCTAAAAATTCCCTAAAACTCTATTAACGCAAATTCACAAAAACTAATCAACCCAAAACACTATTGTAAATACCAACATGAGTAATATTATTATTGACAACAGTATGTCGAGTCCTTTTGACTTAAATATGTAAACAATATGAGATTTTTGTAAAAATATGTGTTTTCCCTTGAATTTATTTATCGCTTTCAGATCGCGAAAATGGGTTACAAACGTTGATTTCCCTCTTCAAGTTTAATTTAACGTTCTTTAAAAATACAAAACATAATGTTGTCAGGATTATTATAATCATCCGGTCATTTAAAATAATGTTTTAGGTTGTTCAATGTTTGTGAATTTATGTAAATAAACTTAAAGCTTATTAAACTTACCCAATTCATTAGATTTATTTACACGAAAACATACAAAATGTGTTGGTTTCGGTAAGGTCATTGCGTATCCGCCCTTTGGCTTTTCAATGCTATAAGCTTCGTATGTTTTATATCTTTGTGTGATTTTGCATGCAACATTGTTGAGCCGATGGGTGGGTGGAGTTATTTCATTAAGAAAACGTGTGCTTGTATTGTGATATCATGATATGAGAACATGTTGGGACAAGTGTGATGTTGGTGCACCCTAGAACCTAGTTTGAACCGCCAGTGGCAATTTGTTTTGCCACTGACCGTTCCAAGGCAGTAACCCCTCGGGTTCTCATTTTTGTCGTTTGTTGTGTCTTTTTTAAACTTCTTACATGTAACCATGATCTCTTCCTCTCTTTTCTTTTTGACTGTGTCGGGTGGCTATTTTTTGAATGTGGCAATTCCAGATATGCATATTCTATCTTCTTATAGATTTTTACATTCCAAGTACCATTAACATGGCTTTAATCGTTTAAAGTTATGGGAAGCAATGTATTTTCACTACTGCTGTTGCCAGAATAACCACGACGAAAATAACATGCATAGCCTCTGCATTGTCCTATTACCAAATACGATTTTTTGAAACCAAGCTGGCCTATTTTTTTAATTTACTGTTGGATCGATTTTTTTCTGGTGATAGGGCAAGAGGAGTAACAGGACCAAAACATTCCAATTACGTGCATAATCGCCTTATTTCCCTTGTCTAGAAGGTTTCGTTATCATAGGTTAAATACTTTTGCGTTTTCACTATAATAATTGATGCCATAACAACAGTTACTGTATTATTTTATATCTCAAAACATAAAAATGACATAATCAATACCCGCTAACTACTCACAAAGTTTCAATGTTTCAGTTTAAGCCTAGCTAGGAAAATAGTGATATCTCAGGATTCATTATTTCGGACGGAGATAGGGTAAACATATCGTCCCCTCCGTTTTAATTGGCTGGGAAGTACAACAGAATAATCAAGAGTAGTAGTCGCCGGCCTCTGCGCGAGTCTCGAATTAATGTGCCTTTTACATGATATCTATTTTAACAGTCCTATTTTGTTCGGATTCAAATGATTTCAACAGTTCAATCATTATCAGTTAAATATTTAAGGTGCTCACAAAAATATAATAGCTGCCGTGGAGGCAAAAGTACCCTATTTTTGCTTGCAAATAACCCTTAAATTAAAACCTAAATAACTTCTTCAATACGCTTTGTATCACATCGGCGAACAGAGAAGATCCAGATAAGCCGGCACATCTGTAAATCCTTCATTTACGATCATCTACACATCCTGCTTGATCATCTGTGCAAGTTTGAAAGAAAGCCGCCTTATAGTTAAGGAGGAGTTGATGCCACAAGATTTGGGGACGTACGGACGGACGGACGTACGGACTGACGAGTGCAACTCTATATGCCTCCCACTTTGTGGAGGCATAAAAAATCATAACATACTTAAAATTACAACTGCGTCAATTGTTTCTATCCTAAAATCCCAAATCTTGACCTTTTGTCTTCTTCAAATTCTCCAGTTTATGCATAAACACGTGTTTATTGAAGTTACTACGATCAGCATATTTTTTCCCGCACTCAGGACACTGCCAAGGTTTCTCTCCAGTATGAATTCGTAGATGTGTTGTTAACGTTCCTTTAGATTTTAGCATTTTTCCACAATACTTGCAACTGTATCCAAATCTTGGATGTTGGCTTGTGAAGTATGGGTCTTCACTAAACGCTGGTTCAATTGTACCTGAAATTTAAATATTTAAAAGTTTTATAAATGTTGATACAGGTTTTATTGTTTTCACATGATTGTCATTGACAAAATCAAAATAAGTGCAGCCGAGAAGTAATCTCTGAAGAACTATGAACATGAAGAGGATATTGCTACATTCGTCAGAACACAAGTGCTTTCAAAAGTGTTGTGAATATTAAACCACTATATTATTTATTTCTTCTAACATTTGTAACGTTAAAATGATATCTATAAATAATAATAAAATATATAAAAATGGATATTCCCATATCGATGTTGCAACCCCCTCTAGGACCTGGGACTATTAAAAATGTTACATTTTAGTATAATTCTCACATTTCAATGTTTTCTGATTTAGTGAAAAGAAAGACAGCCACAATTTATTACTTTTGGCTCCGTGTCACATGTCTTTACCCTATTTTGTTTTAACAAGGACTTTCGATTATAATTTAATAATAGGAAGTTAATGCGTTGATTCATTAAAAGTCATTTTTCTAAACAAGATAGAAGAGAATAAATTTACGATAAACAATCATAATATGGGGCACGCCAAGGGAAAAGGTACCTTCGGTCATATTTTGTGACATTTAAGTTGTTACTTTATATAAGAAGAAATTACAAAATTTAATATCTTTTGTTTTTGGTAACTAAAAAGTGATTTTGTTACACATTTTGGCAATAAAATCGAATTTTTAATGCGAATGCATAATAATTAATATCGTCTGCTTAATTTTATTACGCCATTTCAAGGATTGACGTCAACTGTCTGAAAGAACTTTTTCCTGTGATGCGTCCCAAATAAAGGTGTTTTAGATAACGAATTGGTTACGATCGGTACAAAAATTCAATCATATGCCTTTTAAGCATAACATTAAAACAAAATTGAAGGGTGGCAAATGTAGGAATTTAAATGTAAGCAAAATAGTACTTAGTTTATTCTTTGCTTTCGTTGATCTTGTATTTTGTTAGTTATTGCTTTTATATTCTTCTAAGTAAAAAAAACTGTTACTAGATCTTAAATCCATGATATATACGGTATCCCATTTATATTTTTCACGTGCTCGATTGTGCGCAATGCTAAGCAAATTATCGTAACAAAATATAAACGATGTTGCTGTTTGCATAGTTGATATCGCGTAAACTTGGTTCGACAAAGGATTAAGGGAACATCAAATTCAAACTGTTGGTTAAAACATATATTATGAACTTGCAGTAAACAACAGTAAATGTATTTACTAATATGAATATAATGATTACATTTTGTTTTGAAATTTAGCCCATTATATACGTAAAAATATCCACCATTCAGGATGGCACTTCAAAAGATTGCTTCCAGAAAAAAATCTAACTTAAACGTCACTTTCACTCAAAAGTGTGACTGTCCGTATCCTAATTTTTAATTAATTAAAGCTACTGAAAAATGTGCATTAATTAATTATTAATATTTTATAGTTTACATCTAATTTTATAATTTTCAAGGGTTGGCATTCCAAACAAAAAATAGCAACATCAATATTTAAGCAAAACTGTTGTCAAAACGAACCAACATAGATTCAGCATTTTTTCTTTGTCGATGATTTCCACTGATTGAATATTCTGTATGCTGAATATGGAAATTAATTTTCCATATTAATTATCAAGCGCATTAATATTATTTTATCCAAAATGGTGTTTTTGAATAACAATTAGGCAATAATTGAATTCTTTTGATGAGTTTATTATTATGTTACAATATCCTTTAACATGTATTGTGTTTTAACAATTAACGGTTATTAGAAATGTATTTGCACACAATTTCATATAAAATAACCTTTTAATTGTCATGCACAACAAGTATGCCCTTGGCAAGAAATGCACCAAAAATCAATCAAAGGGGAATAAATTTTAAGAATGACAAGAAATGCTCTATCAAGTCAATCAAAGGGGAATAATTAAAACATGGAACAAGGTAGAGTTACTGTTTTTGTGATCAACCCTTTGAGTCATTGCAAGAAACATGCATACCAAGTTTGGAGGCATTTGAACATATGGTTACAAAGTTACGCTCCGGATAAGAAATGGTCCATAAAAATCAACCAAAGGGAAATAACTAAAAAACGGAAAAAGGTAGAATTACGGTTCTTGTGCACTGCACTTCGAGTCATTGCCATAAACATGCATAACAAGTTTGGAGTCATTTGTACCTACGGTGACAAAGATATGCTCCGGACAAGAAACTCCGGAAGCCGCGGACGACGCCGCGGACATCGCCGCTGCCGCCAACAAAGTAATCCATATAATTATGTCGCCTATTCAAGCGTCAGGAGACACAAAAACTAGGCTACTGTGAACACATAAAATATATTAATGAAACAATTGTCAACAATTAAAATGCAAGACTCAATATCAATCGTGTTTGATATAAAATCTTGATTGCTTAATTCTACAACGATTGAAAATTGTGGATGAAAAATTAACATTCGAGAACACCCTGCAAACGTTCGTTTTCTAAATGTATAAAAACAAAATTATGCATTTTAGGATAAACGGAAAAAGAAAGTTACCCTAAAATGTAGTCGATTATCAATATAAAAAGGACACCTTTTCAACATTATTCAATGTGTGAAAATAACAACAAATTTAAATGGGCACAAGTCCTCTTTGCGACTTTAATTTTATAAAACATTAGAATACTCGTTCTCGGCTTACAAAGAAAGTATCTGTATCATCTTCGTGTGGTTGGTTTTATTTGCACCAAATTTTGTCTTTAATAACCATACATGTAACTCAAATCGTCAAGTAATATGGGTTACTGCATGCGATGTTAATGTACTCTTTCTGGCAAATGTTTTTCCACACATTTCACATTTAAATGGACGATCTCCGGTGTGAGTGCGCATGTGCAAGTCTAAATGAGACCTCCATCGGAAGCGCTTTGTACACATCGGACATTGGTAATTCCCGAGGTTCAAACATCCTTTGCGAGACAAATTAACTGCCATTCCTGACATTGATTCTTGATTAGCGACATCATCTGAAAAGTAAGAGACGGGACATTAGGATTATATAATTACAGTTATAACTATGGTTCAAGAATTTATTGTGCAAACAGCTTGCCATAGTAAAATACATGTGACATGTTGGTATGTCGATCGATTATGTTGGAAGACATTTATTTCAATTCATGTTATAGCAGTCAATATAATTAAGTTAATGTAAAATAAAAAAGAAAGAATATATAAACACTAGAAGTTGATCTTAATAATAACGTTTTGTAATATCATTTGCTGAAACAGTTATATGGGCATATTAGTTTGACAAATAGTCACATGTTTACAATAGAGAAACCATGCTATTATAAAAACAGAAGAAAATTAAAATCAGCCGCCCATTTCAATAACAGATAATTATTAATATATAGTGTGCAAGATTGAAAAAATTCCTTTTTTAATACAAAAATTTTGTTCAGTAATTCGTTATTTTATCTTACATACAATTTGTGGTATTTGCGCAAAGATGGATATTTGAGAAAGCGGGAAGATGTTGTTATTTTGCACGGAGGTCAAGGTTATCTCCTCTTTCCTAAATAATGATGAGGTCGATAATTCATAACATTAAAGTCTCAAACAGATTATTTGACTGTCTATTTCAAATGTTTATGGCATGTGCAGAAGGAAAACCACAATCGTTAAAGTCAACTCTATCAAAGAAATAAAAAACAGTTACTTAAATATTCGTTTTTTTTCTTCAAATCACCTCCATTTTAATTAATGAATAACAAAATCAAACTCTTACTTTTCAACAACCACATCAAGACTTTTCATTTTTCTTTTTGTTTATGAATCGATACTGAACCAACAACTTACAATATAAACATATTGGTGATTTAATTTCTCCAGGTATTTGCGTTCAATGGCATCATTAACGTCATTGGAGTTTTCCATATTACTTTTGTCAAGTTTTCATTTTGGCTCATGAAAATAGCTTCGGTATCCAATAACATAATAAGAAGGAAATACTTTAACAAGTAAAACTTGTTAATCATTAAAAATGCATCAAAATGTTTACATTTTTTAATAAAAAGTTTACCTTTTGTACATAAATAGAAAAAGTTTACTTATTCTACATAAAGAGTTCATCTCAACATGAGGCTAGGTGGCATGGCAGTAATATGTTTTTCCTTTCCACTACTGCTTATGAACAGGCTCTATCAAATCGAGTCTGCAACATTTTCACATTTATCTTGTTCAATGTCAGCTTAAATTGTTCCTGTTTTCATCTCTTTTTAGACGTTTAGAGCCTGGCTTTAAGTTTTACGTTCCACAAGATCGTCTTTATCTTAATTTATGCCCATGAGATTTAATGTTTCCATTAATGTAAATTATACGGAACAAAAATATTAAATTATGTTACAATATGGTTTGCGTTGTCTTTTGCTCTTCTTTCAACTGCAATACATACAACAACAATATAATTTGAAACATTCATTTATTCTATTCCACACACAATGTTAAATCTCGGAATCCGCCAAGTCTAAAATAACTTGTAAACAAGAAAAAAAGGAAAGTGGAAATAATAGACGAAAAACAAATTAAAACTCAAAATTAATAATGCCCTATACAAGTTAACAAGTAAATATAAAACAAACTAGAATTTGGTGTTTCTCGGAACACGTGTCGTCTAAAACTTTTTTTGAAAGGGGCATAACTCAAAAAATAGTGAAACTGGAGTTATCATTCTTGTTGTAATCTATGGCTTTGTTCATGCAGATGACATATATGTATCCCAAGTATTGAGTGAAGAGGACAAGTACTTAAAAGTAATAGGCAACATTAAGGTACTGCGCCTTTCGCCATTGATTTTCCATAGACAAAAAGAAAAATATAAAAATCTCTCGAACGGCACAATGCAGTTCCACCAAACTTTGCACAAACCAATGTTATTAATATATGTTTAATTTACATTCGCTAAGAAAAGTTAGAACAGTAAAGAAAATCATTTAGACCAAAAAAACTTAAATTTTATTTGCAATTTATCACAAAAACGAAGCAACACTAAACATCAATTTAAATGGCTTGATGAGTAATGAGTTACTAACAACGATACCTATGGTCATTTGTTCTAAAAAATGTTTACAGTGTGAGTTATTTGCTTGACGCGAAAATGGATGAAATAAAAATAAAAATGTTGATTTCTCTCTTCACAATTGAAAGTTCTTTTCAAGGACCTTGAATGATATTGTTGTCAGTATCATTCACGCATGTTGACATTTGAACTGATGTTTTGTGTTGCTTCCATTTTGTAAAATTGCAAATAGAATTTTAGGGATTTGTTAGGTCTTACTATTTTTCTCTACTGTTCTAACTTTTCTTAATGTATGCAAAATAATTATACACTTATAGCATTTATTTGTGCAAAGTTTGATGGAAGTGCATTGTGCGGTTTAAGAGATTTTTATATTTTTCTTTTTGTCTGTGGCAAAGCAATCGCGAGATGCGCAATATCTTAATGTTCTTGTTAAAGTTGCATTTGAAAGGTGCATAACTCAAATAGTAGCGAAACAGGAGTTATTATTCGTGTTGTCACCGAGGACTTTGTTCATAAAGATGATAATATATTCGTCTATTGAATGCAAAAAAGGGTCATCAGCTTTCATTGTTCATTTACTGATGACCCCTTCAGATTTTCAAAAGACAATATATTCTAAGTATAAAGTAAATAGGATAAGTACTTTTAAAGTAGTAGTCAATATTATTAAGTTCATGTTTAAGTTGTGGACTACCGGATGACGACGACGCCGACGCCTGCGTTCTACATGATAATGGGATCCACAATTAAACTCTCGTATAGTAGCATAATTTCTACCAAGACCTACAAAAATGCCGATATTCAGCTGCATCATTTCTACAATATCATCCTTATCAATAACAAATGAAAATATTGAACTATATGGAAATTTAAAGGCACATTTTACTCAATCAGTTCTTCCACGAGAGATGTGATATATAATGTCTTTTTAAGTTGCCTTTATTTGTAAAAGCTCTGTCGCATTTGTCACATTTATAAGGTCTCACTCCCGAATGTATCCGTGTGTGCTCGTCTAGATGTGACTTCCATCTGAATCTTTTCCCGCATTCTAAGCATTCGTGGTTTCCGAGGTTAAGGCAATGGTCTCTCGATACCGGAATTCCTGAGATACAAAGAACATACAAGATTCGAATGAATGAACATAGCATTATCATGCTAGCTAATCTTACAACAATTAATGCAAACGGAAGGTCTGATGCAAGAGCTTTAGAAATGGAGTTAGTTTCGGCAGTCATAGGGTATATATAAATGATAATTTTCAACTTTCTGGCAAAAATCACCATGATGAAAATTAAATGGAGCTGACGAAAAAGGGCGTAAGAGTAACCCCACTAATACTCTTCTGGATCCGCCTCTGTCAATCAAAAAATAATAGGAAGGAAAACTATTAATCCCCAGTCCTATTAACCCCACAACGAATCGGCCGTCTGTAGAGTAAGTTACTTCAATATAATGTTGCCGCGTTTGTACAAGATGGAAACAACGGTAAAGGGAAGTTGAACATTTCTAACACATTTATTTTCAAATGAAATGATTCATTCTGATTTTCTAAAATTTCAATGCAGACACATGCTTAGTTTTGGTTCTTCTTTTAAACAAAATGACAAGTATATACGGTTCATAACAATAACAAGTTCAAAAATCCCACAAAATACGCCCATCGAAGAATTTGCCATTTTTGTACCAATAAAGGGCCATAAGTCTGAAGAGGCTGAAGCGGTATGGCTGGTTATCGAACTTGGCCGAGATAATATGGCCATTAACATTTTCCCCATGGTTCATGAAGATTGGTCAGAGTTATTGAAATAGATGGAAAGGGAACATTGAAAGCTACCGAAGACAATAAAAATATATTGCAGCCTCGGATTAATTGAGTCTGTTCATGGACAGTAATTGAAATGCATAATACTGCCCACGACGCCTAGCCCGGGGTTTAGCACCACTAAATATTTACATCAATAAACTGTACAAATTAGATCCATCCCAAACGATGGTGTGCAGTTGTCGGTGAACAAGGAACCTTCAATGCGGTATTTTCATATTAATACCATTCCATGTACAGCGGCGTGTGGTCCCCAGATAAAACAATGCGTTTGCCGTAATAAGAAAACAATGGGCGGAACTAATCGGAATAGAATTTTGAAAGGGGATCTAAGAATATAAATTCATCATATCAAAGACAACGCCAAAGGCGAAATTTAAAAAAGCAGGAAGTATATCCTAGAGGTGATTGAACAATATTTCCTGGGATATTGATATAAACCACCTATCTTAAAACTGGCCGAAATATTGAAACAAACGTAATTTAAGATGTACTGTTAAAATTTTACATAAGTATGCTCAGCGACCATCTAACTGAGAAAATGATACGCATTTTTGTTATTTCGAAGATTCATTATCATCACAATCCAAACTGGTTTATGACATTTTATATAAAGACAACACTAAATCATAACAATACACAGCTAAGAGATTTAATAAATTTTCATTAGATACAAAGCAAATCTCACTTGCTAATTTCACTTGCCGATTTGCCAATAAACTGGAAACTAGCTAAAAGCCAATTTTGTAACACAAATAATTCTATTTTATTCAGGCACAGAAAAACTGTTGCCAGAAGTTGTATATTTTTAACATATTTAAAATTATATGTTCCAGCTCGAGCGAAGATTCGATGGAAAAAAAGTTAACATGTAAATTGTTGTAAACTTCATGTATTTCTTGGATTAAAATATAAGTGCACACTCACTTTCAATTGTTTTCTATTATTTAAATAACAAGTTAAAAACATATTCTAGTACGTCACGGGAAAAGAAGTCTATAATGATTTCACGTTAAATTTAGTTGTTACTCTTTCTAGAAGTTTAAAGTTACATTTTACTCAATCTGGTCTTAAATGCGAGATGTGATATAAAATGTCATTTTAAGTTGCCTTTAGTTTTAAAAGCTCTGTCGCATTTGTCACATTTATAAGTTCTCACTCCCGAATGTATTCGTGTGTGCTCGTCTAGATGCGATTTCCACATGAATCTTTTCCCGCATTCTAAACAAACGTGGTTTCCGAAGTTAAAGCACTGGTCCCTCGATACCGGAATGCCTAAGATACATAGAATACAAAAGACTTAAATAAATTAGCATAACAAATCACGTTGGCTAATCTAATAACAATTAATGCAATCGGAGGGTCAGATGCAAGAGTTTTAGAAATGGAATTAGTTTCGGAAGTCATAAGGAATATACATGATATTTTCAACTTTCTGGCAAAAATCACCATGAAAAAAATTAAATGTTGCTGGCGAAAAAGGGCATTAAAGCAACCCCATCAACAAGTTTCTGGATCCGCTAGTCAATCAAAAACTGAGGATGGCATACTATTAAGATTGCAATTCCATTAAACCCACTAAAGGATCGGCTGTCTGTAGAATAAGTTACTTTAATATACGGTTGTAATTTATATATGTACAAAACTTTCGGATAACGTTGAACACACTGAAAATTTCTAATCGTTTGTGGCGTCTGTTTTGAAATTTATAATACCATGTTCTCTTCTCATATCTACTTTTTATATATGTAGGAAGGCTATTTCTGCTGGATGATGTCATTCCTGATATGCATATTTCACTTCTTGACACTTTTTCCAAATGAAATGATTTTTGCTTTGCTAAAATTTCAATCCAAACATAGGTTTAGATTTGGTTCTTCTTTTTTTAGCAAATTGACGAGTTAGTATTATATAGTTATTTGGTTTCTTGACAGGGCATGTGAGGATATATTGCCGGTCTTGGTGTCATATTACCCGAGCCGCAGGCGAGGGATAATATGACACCCAGACCGGCAATATATCCTCACATACCCTTTCAAGGAACCAAATAATTGTTTAATTATACTGCAAAGACTCTTTCAGACAAAATTAATGAGAAAACATCGATTTTTCGATTATTTCGCTTATTTAATGCCGAACGGCTTAATTCCCCTCTGAGAACCTCAATAATAACATGTCTGACGTCATTAATTTACCTGCATGACGTCACTACTATAGAGTTCAGCGGACTATCCATTCGATTTTTATTTTACAAAATTAAAAATAATCTGACTGTATTCAACTTTATCATCTTGACACACTTATTTCCTATAACAATTTAAGTAATCTAAAAGCATACCGCTTAATAAATTAGGACGTAGGCTTAACAACATGAATTTTTAACGAAGTTAAAAACAAAATGGCGGACGACAACAAAAGGTGAGAGGCCAGAGTGGGAAATTAAGGCACGTGCGTTCATATCTACGGCCGATCCGTAAATACGGATATACATCAATGGCAAATTATCCATTCAAATTCAAGCAAATTTCTTTGCAGTATAATAAATATTATACGGTTCTTAACAACAACAAAAAAGCTGTGGAAAATGTTTAATTTCGGTGATTAATTATTACAACAAGCCCAACTGGTTTGTGAAATTGTTATAGAAAGACAACACTAAATCATAACATTTAAGAGAGATTTAATCAAATGTCATTAGATAAATAACAATTCTCATTGCTCAAAAGCCAATTTTGTAATATAAATAATATTTCATTCAGACACAGAAAACATATCTATATTTTTGGTAAAGTAATAATAACCTCATTATATTTCTTGGATTAAATTTACTTATTATAAATTTTAAGTGCACACTCATTATAATTTAAACTGTTTTCTATTAATTACTTTAACAACAAGACAATCACACATTCTTGACGTTTTATTTAGTTGTAACTCATTCTTCAAATAACTTAAAGCGGCATTGCTTCAATTTAACCCGTTCTTGAATGAAATATTACATGTATTTGGAACTATAGGCACAAATCTGCAGCATTAGTTCGGGCTAATAAAATTTTAATTTGCTAAAATAAATTTGGTCCGCGCGACTAAAAGCGAAAGTAGGATTTCCGAAACGTCACGGAAATCGAGATCGCGCATGAAGTGGTCTCTTCGTTAAAAATCGGTGCTAAATATACCTCCATTATATTTAGCTTCTTAAAAGTTCGTTAATATCATTGAAATTCCCGTCTATAAGAAAGAATTCGATCGGGCCTTTTGTGTTATGTTAGAGTGTTTATATATTGGAGTCGATATGGACAAATATGATTTTTCAATAATATATTCTTACTTAAGTTTAGGGCTGGGGCTTTAATAAACGTATTATTATTTGCTCAAAACTCATATGTGAACTGCTTATACATTTCGACTGTATTGTTATGTTTACATCGAAAAAAAAATTAAATATGCATATCAGGAATGGCCACTTTCAGCAAACACAACCTCCCCACATAGCCAAAAAAGTAGAGAAGACAGCATGGTTATACAATTATCAGTTTCAACACAGAAGCAAAAAAAAAAACATTTACGAAAGTGATAATTTGCGGGGTTACCGCCTTGGAATAGTCAGTGACAAAACAATTTGCCAATAAACAGGCATAATATAATATATTAACCATAGAGATCTGCTCAATTTTACGACCTCATTTTAAGAATCGACATAATTTCCCGTAACGTGCCCCATATTTCAGTAAAAATAATAAATATGCCCCATATTTCAGTAAAAATAATAAATAGACACTTATTTACATGAAACGTGTTATATACTTCAAATCACCGAAGACCTGTTAAATACAGCAAATCACTTAAGAACGCAAATATACATAATAATTTATGCAAATATACATAATAATTTATGAGGACACAAGATAGTTTTTATTTTCTCATCCATAGAAAATTTCACAACACTTTTGGAAGGTATCATTAAACACATCACATATTTTTTCGTGACAAGTTTTTTTAGTTAATTTGACTTGTCTAATTAACACAAGGACGACAGAAAATTTCACAACCCTTTTTTAGTTAAATTTAAAAAAATCACATATTGTTTTGTAACTAGTGTTTTATTTGATTTTTCTATTAAACACATGGAAACCCATGCCATAGTATGATATTATTTGTATTATCATACGTCCTTTTAAATGCGCATGATCATGTGTGACATGCAATAACGTTTATCCTGTGTAACTGGTGAGAACGTATGTCATAAATGACTGTTGTTTTGTTGTTCTACTACATAGTCATAAATTCTGTCCAGTACTAATTACTATAATTCTATAAACGGCAAGGAATAAAAGTCACTATAAAATATCTCTCTGGTTGTTACTTTACTCGCAGCATATCTTATCGGCAATCATTACCGCGCAGTACATCTATATGTATTGGGGATGGGAACGGTTATTCGGATATCCGAATAGTAAGATCGAATCCGGATACCATTCACATATCCGAATACCCTAATATTCGTACGATTTTAATTTAAATTTAGGTAAAAGATAGCTTAAACTCGTAAATCTTTCTAAAACACGCTACACTGCTTGTACTAATCTCGATGGTGATATGGTTTTCCCAAGGCGAAACTCGACCAGACATCCACAGCAGGGGTGACAGAAGAGGTGTTAATTGTTTGTATAGTGGTTGTTTGGGGGACCCGAAGATTAGTATTTCAGACAGTGTTCCTTTGTTTTGTTGATTGAGTTACCTTGATCCAAGCGTGTTTGACACCTGTGAAGATGCAAACAGCTAGCCTAATTTCGTTAACGAGAAAAAAACTCAGATTAATTGACATTTTATTGCCTCAGAATTTTAAGCAAATTAAAGTCTTGACAGTTTGTTATTTTGAAATGACCGCATTAAAAATTGAAAAAAAAATAATTTATCGTAAGTCGCCGATATTCAAAAATACTATATGCAATTCACTATATCCATAAAATGTATATGTATTTTTAATTTGATCCATTGATGTAGTTATTGGAAAATCTGTTTTACTTGTTCCGCTGCTAGTAGATCTAGGCGGATTTACAAATTTTAAATATGAATCGCCTTGCATATGATTATATGCGTGATTTTGTGATAAAAAATTATGTATGAGATTGCAAGCCTCCACGTGAAATGAAACTCCATTTTTATTGAACAGAGGTACTTAAACTACCGCCCTATCCTCTTGTCCTTTCGCGTAGCTCAATTTATTCAATGCGGTAATTTACTTAAAAAGTTAAGTCGTTTGGTCCGAATTTTCACTTATACTTTGTCTCCGTTAAACCCCGAGGACTCAAACGATTGTGATATAGCGTAGCTGTACTGCATTTTAAATTTGACATATTGAATGAGCAAAATATTTAGTGGGCGATAAAATGATACGTTTATTCGGATAGTATCCGGATACCGGATACGGTAATCCGAATAATGATTTAGGCATCCGTTCCCATCCCTAACATGTATCCATAAAGAATCAGGTATATGTGTATATACGAATGTTTTGCCAGGTGTTATGTGTATTATCATATGTCTTGCCAGGGCACGTATGTAATCTTCATCTCGTGTGTATAATCATATGTCTTCCCAGGGCACGTATGTAATCTTCATCTCGTGTGTATAATCATATGTCTTCCCAGGGCACTTTTATCGCTAAATGCCCGCGCACATACTTCGCAGGCGAAGGGTCTCTCTCCAGTGTGGGTTCTAAAGTGACGCTCAAGACTCCATTTTCCGCGGAACTTTTTGGAACAAATCGGACACTCCAGATATCCAATCTTGTTAAACATGTCTGCACTCACAGCATCTGAAATGAAGGATATAATTGAGTTCTGTCAGTTTAAACCAGTCATTACATAAGCTATTACACATAACGTTTTGTAATATTTTTTATAAAACACTTACATGCAAAACGGGATGTATACACCTTTTTCTAGATTGTTAAATTATGCTGATCCTTCGGTTGCTAAAAATACAAAATAATATGAGGAAAACCCATACTGTTATCAAGATTACAAATTTATTTGTCTACAATATTTCTTGAAGATTTCAGTGAGAACACTATCGTACATAATTTGGGTCAGTGTTAGATTAATATGTAGTGCAATTAAAACTCTGGCTCCGTGTTCACAAAACTTTTTGTTGACATCGAATATCAATCTCAGATGACACTGATATTGAATTTCACTTGACAACGATTTCAAAAATGGTGTTCACGAATGAAAATAAAATCGATGTCAAGTGCGATCGAAAATCGATGTCAGATGACAACGATTTTTTATAATTTTCGTATTGACGTAAGCGACGCAACGAAAGCGGAAATTTGTTTGTTTACGGGCACCTTGTTTACGTCTGCTGGAAGAACTGTCAAAAATGTCGGAATCAGAGTGCGCGAAGTGCCCACCATGGTCTGCATCGGAAAATGCCTATGCAGTACAGCTGATTAACGAAAGTTACGATCAGCTGTACTGCAGGTTCAAAGGGCCCAAGCAGGGAGGAAAACAAAAGGAGGCAGAATGGGAGAAATTGGTGGAAGTTTTGAACAGGTATGAAAATATTTGAATGCCAGAGTTCCACCCCCACTCCGCAACTTCCCGTTCCTCCCCCAGCAGCCCCGACCATGACTCGAACTTCGGACCCTCTGCTTACTGTGCCGACGCTCTAAGTTTTATATACTACTCAAAGTTTGCTAAACACTAAGACTATTTGCACATATCTTTTGTTGTATGTCCGTTATTAGTTTTATTTCTTTTTTTATATTCCCGATTAGTGATTAAGAGGTGAACACTGGGGACCATTATGATGCATCACTAAACAATTGCCAATGTTAATATAATGAAGACTTAAAATGATGTTAGTTTAACTTGGTGCTTAGCAAACTTTGAGTATCAAATATAAACTAGCCTTAACCTTCTCAGCAAATGCAACACAGGTTAACTTAAAACAAGTGTATTATAGTTGAGCAGACGATATTTCTTATGGATACCGCGGTAGAATTAACTTCTTTATTAAACTTTTGTAACTTAAGTTCGATTTAAAAATTTACATTTTTGTTTAGGACATATATATCTTACAAATCTAAACGCCTTGTAATCATCAACAATGGGAAAGTACGTCCTTCACATGCGCACAATAAGGCCTGAAGGTTATAAAGCTGAGATTGGAAACCAGTCGCCATTTCAGCCAATCAGATGCTTGAGATTTGAGACTGGTTTCCATGCTCAGCTTTATAACCTTGGGCACTGTTCAATTAAAGTGACCCTCTTTTACATTATTTCCTGACAAGTGTTCCTTCAGAAACAAAAGCACATTAAACACTTACTGAATGCATTGTCAGTGTTCGTTTCTTTAAGTATAGCATCGTAGTTTAAAGCCTTAAAGAGGAATAAACTGTGTTCTTTAAATAAGGATTTCCTATCTTAGGGAAGTACTTATTCCAATGTCATACTTAAGGGCCTGCCACACTCCTCCCAATTCTATTAATCGATAAAAAGAAAATTATCAAAATCTCAATAACGGCAAACTGCTGTTAATTGAAACTTTGCACAAATGTATGTTATTAATGTATCTTTATTTTACAGATGGTAAGACACATTAGAAAAGTAAAGAACAATAGCGAGATCAAAAAATTCCCTCAACTTCTATTTACATAAATTCACAAAAACTAAAGAACACAAAACATCATTTTAAATGCCCACATGAGTAATATGATACTGACAACAATTTATTGTGCCCTCGTGATTTACATATGTAAACTTTACGAGATATTAGTAAAAGTGTATTTGACCTTCAATTTCCTGGTCGCGTAAACTGATGACAATCACTGATTTCGCTTTTAATAGTTGAAAGTTTTTTACAAAGTACACAACATTTTCTTGTCAGTATCATTGCGCTCACGAGGGAATTTAAAATTATGTTCTGCATCCCTTAGTTTTTGTGAATTTATGCAAATAGAATTCAAGGAATTTTTAGGTCTAGCTTTGTTTCTTTACTTTTCTAACGTGTCGTTCTGTATGCAAAATAAAGTTACATTAGTAACATTCATTTGTGCAAAGTTTCATTGAACGGCATTTTGCCATTACTGAGATTTGATGATTTTTATTTTATCCATGAATAGAATTGGGAGGAGTGTGGCAAGCCCTTAAATGTCCTTGCTGATTTTACTCAAGGAGAGCTGGTCTCGGAAAGATCGTTGAGTACCCGCCCTTTGGCTTTGCAATGGTATTAGCTTCTTATGTTTTATATGCTTGTGTTCTTTTGCATGCAACATTGTCGAGCCGATCGGTGGGTCGGAGTTATTTCAACAAGACAACTTGTACTTGTTTTTAGTTATGAGAACCTGTATAGACAAGTGTGAGGTTGGTGCAACCTAGAACCTGGTTAAAACCCCAATGGCAATTTGATTTGCCATTGACCGTTCCAAGGCGCAAAACCCCTCGGGCGTCTTTTTTTTAAAACTGATCATTTTATTAACCATGCTCTCTCCCTCTCTCTTCTTTTTGACTGTGTGAGGAGGCTGTTTTTTCTGAATGTGGCGATTTCTGATATGCATATTTCACCTTTGTACAAACACGAATTGGTTGATAGTCGGTATCGTGTTGATTTTAATTCTGGCTCCAAGGTTATAAAGCTGAGTTTGGAAACCAGTCTCAAATCTCAAGCATCTGATTGGCTGAAATGGCGACCAGTCGCCATTTCAGCCAATCAGATGCTTGAGATTTAAGACTGGTTTCCAAACTCAGCTTTATAACCTTCAGGCCTGCTCTGTCTGGAAATATAGGTATAAAATACATTTTTGTTTCTAACCGATAACGCACGTGGTTAGGTTCCTTCCGCTGATAACAGACTAGTAGAAAACCCTAGGTTTCATGTTTAAGATAGATCAATATTACACAGATGATTTGTATTAAATTTGGACAGAGATTCATACTATCAAAACCATGATTAAATTAGTAGAAAATTGATTAAAGTTGAGCAATTGATAGAGACGTGGTAAAATAACTGCATTTCATTAATTAACAAAGAGACCTTACAATTATAAATATTAACAACTTGCAAAAGTATTTCATAAGAAACCTTACGTTAATGGGAGATATATATAGTACTTGGAATGGTACTTTTTAAAGAAGTTTAAAACAGATAGCCTTGATTATACGAATAAAAATATTCTCCTTATTTGTTGGATCTAATTGTATCATAAGAAACGATTTCATTCAACATTCAGTTTAGTTTCGTCAATTTATATGTCACTTCCACATGCAAACATAGCGTATCCTAATTATAATACTGACATACGAACAAAAACATGTTTGTTACACATGTAGTAGCTTTATACACTTTCCCACATATTTTGCACGTGACGCAGGTCAAGGTCAATCGCACTGTGAAGTTCACATGGACAACAGCATGTTTATTATAGTTACTTCTATCGGTATACCCTTTTCAACATATTTTGCACATGGTGAAGGTCAAGGTCAATCACACTGTGAAGTTCATATGAACAACAGCATGTTTGTTATAGTTACTTCTATCGGTATATCCTTTCCCACATATTTTACATTGATAAGGTTTCTCTCCAGAGTGAATCCTATAGTGGGTACTGCGATACTTAAGCGGCAAGTCTTTTCCACAAATTTCACAAGTGAATTTCTTTTGTCCACGTCCAGGTCCTGGGAAATTCTCAAACAGATCTGAAATGGAGAAAAAAAATTATTATAAAACTCGGTCAGTTGTTTGTACATATTTATTTTCGCCTATAAAAAAGTGAATTATGCATATCAGGAATCGCCACACACACAAAATTATTTTTAGAAAAAAAAGTTTTTATTTATCCATATTCGGAGTTCCTAACAAAGCAACAGGCCTGTTTTACTCACTCAGATATTCATTATACAACTAGACGTTCACATTCATGAAAACTGCAAAATAATCCCTAATCTTTAATTCAGCTTAAATTGTTTTCATACATCATTTAAATCTCACAGATTCGTAGCTTGAAATGGTTGGCCGCCGTATAAAATTTTATTCGTTCATCACAAGTTTCAATCGGTGTGTTTATCAGTTATGATCTATAAATAGTCAATGAGCATCATACCTAAGTTTGTTCATTTAAATTGCTTTTATCGTTCTCTGTGATACGCAAAAAAATTATATTTACAGATCTCTATGAACTTTCTAAAATGTTAAACTCCGTTGCCTTTTCTACCTTTGGGGAAATCGACTTTTGTATGGGACCCTAAGCCTCTATCATGGATTGTTATTAACCTGAAATACCGCATCAATTTCGAATGCACACCACCGTTTGGTCACGATAAAAAATTGCAGGACAGTTAATTCGTGCTTAAAGTCGTTGCGCTTAACATGAGTCTAAGGCTGTAATTTTTAATCCCACTTCAGCATGAAAGCTGACAAACAAATTCAACAAGGGGAGCGTAACCCCTTTATGACAGTTTTACATAAAAAATACCTTCTGAAATGGCGTCGAAGTTCCCTTGATCGACATGGTAACTGGTGAACAGCTAGTAGTACTTCTACCCGAAATATTTTGTCAAACTGGGTCATTTGCATTGTGATCAATTTGAAACGTGAAAAAAGAGAACAGTGTCTGCTTTTATTTCGATGAAAGTATATTATTAGTCTAAGATTAGTAACAACGTGAAATTTATGTTAAAACGAAATTCAAATCACTTTAATGCCAGCGATCATATCTTACAATCTCACTAAAGTCAGAGCTAAAAAAATGTAAGATCTGATTACGGCCCCCAGACACCGTACATACATGTAAGTAATAGTGGTTTTCCCCCGATTACTATTTTTTGAAATTGTCAACACAGGAAGCATGATTTATAACGCTCACAAAAATGATCTTAAGATGTCATTACATTAGAAATGAATGCAAATTCTACATCAACGCATATATCTCCAGTAAAATATGTCTTACGCAGGCAGCCAGGCTGTCAACACTTTGCATGGTTTAAAATACTATTTTTACTTTCACTTTTGCGATTTTTTAGGATACAATCTGATTGGTTCAAAGAGTTAGTGATAAAGCACGTTTTAGTTACTCGTCGTCAGATCCTGATAGTGCAGCGGTTTTCAGGAAATGATTTTAATCAGATTGTCATGTCTCATTTAATTTACTCAAGGTGATCTCTCAGTAATTTCATCCAGTACTGTCAGTTATGAAAAGCCATTAGCTACTTTAAAGTTGCGTATAACAGAATTAGTATTTCAAGCAGCATAATTGAGAAATGGGTAAGTTGCCTTGCCTCGATATAAAGAAACATTGTTCATTATTCATAAAAGACATGGAGGCAAATCAGTCAGTCTGATTAAATCTTCAACTGAATAAATGGTTGCCACCGTGAAAGGAAAAGGAAAACAACACAAAACAACCACTATATAACTAATCTCTACAATACTATATTTATTCAATGCGATTGCTAAGCATATTTCTAACTCTAAAAATAACTGACGTTGTCTACGCATTAGACTCAGCTCAGAAAAATTTATTCGAAATGAATAAAATCCCTGTTAAACAATTCTGTGAGTATATATAAAGTTTCCCAAAGTGGTGAGCTCTTTTAAGTATAAAATTTAAACAACTTAATTTTTTAAATATAATATATAGCTGTAATATCATTTCCGTTATTCTGTTATGAATATACTGAAAAAGGGGTGTTTCATTTTTCCGTTCGGTCTTTCACTCGACTGCGTCAGGATTATACGTAAATCCTCAATTAAGATAAGTAGGCTAAGTATTATATAAAAAAAATTATAAGCATATTCCGGAGAAAAGAAAACGGAAATGGAAATTTAATAGGGATTTTAAGGCACCTGTTCATTTCAACATCTGTAGTGCTGCTAAGCACGGATTTAACCGAGTCTTGTATTCATTCAAGCATATGAATAGTGTATGAGCACGTAGGCAATATTCTACCGCTGTTTTATATATTCAATTATGTAGGTATGATGTTGTTTTTTATGAAGTTTTTGCAATACGCGGATTTTTTTAACATAGTCTGCTGACGGTAGATACTTGATGTACTCCATTACTCAAAACAACACCTCTCGCACTATTTTTCGAGCACGTCAACATGACTTTTGTTTAATCTATGAATAAACCTACAGAAGCTGTCTTACATTTTTGATCTAATTGTCTAGATTTCAAGTCATATTGCTCAAAATTCGCAGATGCAATCGATTTTGGTATAAATGTCACGAAAGTTTTCATAATCACGATGCATCCCCAATCATGTCCAAACTGTCTTTGAAATGAATAATTGCATGCTTCTTTAGATTACTGCTATCGCTAAATCCTTTCCCACACAATTCACACGTGTATGGTTTTAATCCAGTATGGGTATTCAGGTGAGTTTTCTTGTAGTTCTTTCCAACCACTTTGCCGCACAAGGAGCAGACACACTTTCTTGGGTCTTTAGAATATGTAGGAAACAGCACTTGGTGTTCTGAAAAACATATGTATAAGGTTTCATTAAAAGATCAACTAAAAGCAAACATCTTTAAAACCAGCTATATAAAATATATGTTCTACCCTGTACAAGAAATTGTCTAAGTAAAACCTACTGCAAGTACTTGTCTTCGCAGTCATTTGAAACCATGTCATGTATTGTCATAACGATTTGGTAGGAGAAGTTATTACCATATACATTCTAAATTTACCTAAAGTCTAAAGAAATAAAAATTAAAAGCGAATGTGAGTAAAAAAACATCCCATAAACTATGAAGAATGGTGGATGAAAATCTAAACAAAAAGTGTCACAATACATTTCACCTATTGAAAAGTTCAACATTTTTGATGATGTGGTATAATTAATGATTTTGTAATCTCAATCGGCATACTCAATCATTCCTTCAATCACAACCGCTAGATGTATGCTAAGTTAAAAATACATCTCCAAGAGCTGTGATAACCAAAATAAATACTGGTAAAACAGATTACGATTATTAATTATCTTGAAAATTTTATTCGATATTTGTAAAGTAAAAAGTTTTTTATCAATGCGTGAGATTCACCTTCACAAGATGGAAATGTCAGAAATAAATAAAGTGATTCACCTTCACAAGATGGAAATGTCAGAAATAAATAAAGTATGAAATAATGCCCCAAAAAGTGGGAGATTTTCATTGTTACTATATAAAACACCCTTAGAAGAACTGTTCTCTCAAAAGCGGGAAATATAAACCTAACTAATTAATAAAAATTTCACACTTTATTTTCGAATTTTCGAACTCGTGTTCTTCTTCAAGATAAACAATACAGAAATATTGCTATTTAAGGTCGATCAGAATTGTACACCATAGTGTGCAAAAGGTGATGAGGTGTGAAAATAAAATTATCGTTTTTTTAACATTTTTAAAAAAAATACTGTTATTATATTGTTATAAACAGATCAATATTGATTATTACAGGAGACAATTGTTGAAAAAATGACTTTTGTAAGAATAGTAATAAAATGTGGTACCTGCTATGTTGTCTAATCCGGGTGTCAAAATAAAGCACTTTCCACACAACTAAACTAAAAATAATTAATTACAACATCCAGTTCAATGTTCCCTCTAGGGCCAACCAGTGTTATTTTTTCAAAATAACTTGAAAATATTGCTCTCATTAATCAAAATCCAAACACATCATTCATAGTCCCATGAAGTCACTCACCCATGCAAAAAGCATGCAAATCATGCTCACTTGTGTTTATCTATAAGACAATTTAATCTCTACATGTATAACAATGTTAATCTTGTGTAATGGTATTTGTGCAGTGTTTTGAAATTCATTATAATCAATTTTTTAAAAGTGATTTTGAAAAAATAACACTGGTTGGCCCTAGAGGGAACATTGAACTGGATATTGTAATTAATTATTTTGGATTTATTTGAGTGGAAAATGCTTTATTTTGACACCCGGATTAGATAACATAGCAGGTACCACATTTTATTACTTTTTAAACAAAATTCTTTTTTTTTTCAAATTTTGTCTCCTGTTATTATCAATATTCATCTGTTTGTAACAATATAATAACAGTTTGTTTGGAAATTGATGAAAAAATGATAATTTAATTTTCACAGCTCATCATTAGTAAAACTGTATTATCAGCAAGTATGAATTACCTTAAGTTACATCCATTTTAAAAGCGTATACACTGTACAGTCGTTGGACAAGAGTGTGTAGCTAGAATAAAATATATGTTCTATCCTGTACAAGAAATTGTCTAAGTAAAACCTACTGCATGTACTTGTCTTCGCAGTCATTTGAAACCATGTCATGTATTGTCATAACGATTTGGTAGGAGAAGTTATTACCATATACATTCTAAATTTACCTAAAGTCTAAAGAAATAAAAAATTAAAAGCGAATGTGAGTCAAAAAAGATCCCATAAACTATGAAGAATGGTGGATGAAAATCTAAACAAAAAGTGTCACAATACATTTCACTGATTGAAAAGTTCAACATTTTTACTGATGGGGTATAATTAATGATTTTGTAATCTCAATCGGCATACACAAGCATTCCTTCAATCACAACCGCTAGATGTATGTTAAGTTAAAAAATACATCTCAAAGAGCTGTGATAACCAAAATAAATACTGGTAAAACAGATTACGATTATTAATTATCTTGAAAATTTTATTCGATATTTGTAAAGTAAAAACTTTTTTATCAATGCGTGAGATTCACGTTCACAAGATGGAAATGTCAGAAATGAATAAAGTATGAAATAATGCCCCGAAAGGTGGGAGATTTTCATTGTAACTATATAAAACACCCTTAGAAGAACTGTTCTCTCAAAAGCGGGAAATATAAACCTAACTAATTAATAAAAATTTCACTCTTTATTTTCGAATTTTCGAACTCGTGTTCTTCTTCAAGATAAAAAATACAGAAATATTGCTATTTAAGTTACATCCATTATAAAAGCGTATACACTATCCCAGTCGGTGGACAAGAGTGTATCAATATAAAATTTTTAAAACATTTATTTCAACAGCTTAATAAGTGTAAGCAGTTAAAGAACAAAATGGAATGCCTCTTAACAAGTTTTGTTCGCATTCAGCCTAAATTATACTAAATTACTAAATTATACGGACAATAGCATGAATGCAACGTTGACCTGGCGCCGGTAATTATATATTCGTATGACAATGGCATGAATTCAACGCTGATCCAACACATATAAAGCAGGTCCAAGCATCTTCTGGTCACGGCAATCGTATAGACAACGGCATGAGTTCATTAAAACTATTTAAAACCACTCAGACTACGAATTCATGATCCAGCTCGCCGTTGATCCGACAATGAAGGAGGTAAAAGCAATCTCGCCACGGCAATGATAAATTCATACGGACAATAGCATGAATGCAACGTTGACCTGGCGCCGGTAATTATATATTCGTATGACAATGGCATGAATTCAACGCTGATCCAACACATATAAAGCAGGTCCAAGCATCTTCTGGTCACGGCAATCGTATAGACAACGGCATGAGTTCAAGCTCGAATTCAGCTTTAATCCAACACGTATAATTTGATCAGGTCCAAGCTATGCATCTCCTTGCCACGGCAACGATACATTCGTATGGACAATGGCATGTTTTCTGTAATTGCTGCTATCTGTGAATCCCTTCCCACACACGGTACATTTGTACGGTTTAACACCCATATGTGTTCTAAGATGTGTAGCTTTGTAGTTTTTCCAAAATTTTTTTCCACAAAAGTTACATTTGAATTTTCTTGAATCCGAATCTAGCTGACCTGAAACAAAACGAATAGAGTATGTTGAATACAGTTTATAGACCACATTTTGAGTAAAGGTATCCAACGAAAGGCTAAAACTAGCGTTTCGTTTTAAATAACTTCACTACGAAAGACATTTAATGTCTATGTCATAATTTCGTAGCCAAAAAAACGGGTGATTATGTTTACGATTCTAAACAATCTGACATACGTGTGACCTTTACCTTGGCGTTAAGGTTACAATAATTAGATGCAGCCGTGCCTCATAATTGTGAATAGATTGGCTGAAACCCCCATTTCAGTGTCCAACTTATGCTCCGAAAACAAATTTTGCATAAACATTTACCCCAAACCTTTGAGATACGTGGCGTGTTTATCCACATTTGCAGAGAACGTTTTTGTTTGTTTGTCGGTTTTCGACGGTTTACTAAGAAATCACTTCATATAACCGATCCTCCAGATTGAAGACATCAAAATCAGAACTTTTTTCTGATACATATCATTTTTATTTATCAGAATATCAGTTGTCGATGTTGTTGATTTTAAATATCAAATATGTTTAAACTTCTTGAGCAGATCTACTATTTAGTAATCCATTTGGACCATGAACACTGAATATAATAGGATGTTTATAGGATGTTTTTCACTTTTATTTCTTCAAAAGGCATTACTAAACACATTATTACAAAGGCAAATTCTACTTATTTAATTTAGAGACAATTATTTTACTATGTCAATTTAGACCATGCAAATATTATTTAACTCATATATTCAACTTTTTGTCTTTATTAATTAAGTTGTTTTGCTGTTGCTGTTGGCTATTAAATGATTTAACGTTATTTTCTTTACTTGCAAGTGTTAACACGTTTATTTTATATCTGAATTCATTGAAATGTCACTAACAACATCGTTCTTTTTTTTCAGAGAAAAGCTGGTAAGTATCTTGATTTGCGACTTTTGATACACTTGAATACTTGCTATCAATGATGAGTCATATCCATTTTATAATCTCAAAACCATGCTAAAAACTATTTTTCAATCAGAGAACTTCGGAGAACTTCCCGGAGAAAGCAACAGGTGCACCAGCGAATAGTTTTTAACTGAAGCCATCAGATTTGTCCATACTCCTGAAATAAAATATAATATTTGTATTGTGATCTGCATTATCGTAGAATCATGAGTAATTTTGGCTAAATCGAAGATCGGTTAAAATTTTTGGCTTAATCGAAGATCGGTTAAAAATTTTGGCTAAATCAAAGAATGGTTGTGTTTTTGGCTTAATCGAATATCGTTAAAAATTTTGCTAAATTGTCTAGTCATTATGCATTCACTTAATAATTTCTTTACATTGTGAAAGTCTACGGTGTAAAATCAACAAGTAAATAATGTACTATTTGTGTTCTTGTGTTGAAGTTCTTCTTTTAGTTTTTACTTTTAGCATGGTTCGGCACCCAAGTGCAACAAAGGTATAAAACCTTCATACTTCAATGCTACTGTGGTATCATTAAAATTCGAAGAGACAAATTTTCGCAGAAAAGCCACAAATTATTAATTCGCGTGGACATAAATTCGCGCAATTACATTTTTAAAGAAAAATTACTGCACGGTGTAATTTCGCTGGGGTTAAAATTCGCACATTAATCCTGGCGAAATACGCGAAATTTTAACCAACGGGAAATATAGTGAAACCACAGTACTTAAACCGTTTTTGCACTAAGGTGACGAAGTCTAGTTTGTTTGTCATTTGGTTTTTTCGTGTAGCATTAATCGCAAACATGTTTACCACGTGGGTTTTGTGGAGGCAGCTGTCAGTTCATCATCAAATGGAAATCGTATGTGCACAACCTTGTGTTTGTTGTAATTGCTTCTATCAGAGAAACCTTTCCCACACACGTCACACCGGTAAGGTTTTTCACCGGTATGTATCCGCACGTGCTTAAACCGGTTTTTCTTTGCTATCATTTTCCCACATAGAGTACAGAAAAACTTGGACGGGTCCTCCGTTCGCACGATGATACTCTTCGTCGCATCTAAAAAAAAATCAGAATATACACAATAATAAGTTCACATAAAACAATTTTCTGGGACAGAACATTTTATTTACCTATTTTGTGTTTGAAGAATCTTGATTCTTATAAATAATTAATTTATCGGTAACTAAAAGTAATGCAAACCAAGACCCAGGGGTGGATACAGATGGGGTTTGGTGGAATTGCTTGATCCTTCATTTTGGCCACCGCAGCAATAAATTTTCGTTTGGATTTTGACAAGAAAAGTGGAAATTATCATGAAAGTTTCCCGACATCTACAGCAAACGAACCCCCTTGTTCGCAAAATTGCACCCGACACCGAGACCATTCTAAATTTGAATAATTTTAACAATTCATAAGCCATTATTTTGATAACAGTTATTACAGAATTCGGCTTCGACAGTATGCCCATTATCGCAGTTAAGTTTTATATGTACTGAATGTATGGCTAATTAAGTAAGACTAGGGAAACTGCCGATTTCGTCTTTTTTCCAAAATAAATTTCGAACTATAATAGCTGCCAAACGCGACACAGAGAGTACAAAAAACTTTCCAGGCTGGGTCAGTAAAAGCCTGTTCATAGCTACCCACGACGCCTAGCCCTTATTAATGGTCAGATAACTGAAATGTGAATAACATAATACGGCTCGTCTTCAGCGGCCCTGTGTGTAAATTGGATTTTGAATACATTAGTCACGGACTGCGATGGAAGTTTGGTTTATGTTTTATTTCAAACCAAGCAGTAGAAGTATCGATCCTCGCTAATAAAGAAACTACTTTACTTCAACTGCGTACAAACCACAGTATAAATAACCACCCAAAGTGTACACATAGTAATAATATTTAGAGAAATAAGCAAAGGCCTAGAGTGCATAAATAAGGTTTATGATAAAATACCTGTAGTACTTCAGTGATGCCAAAGACGAACAAAAAGGCATCAAATTTAAATCCTACTTTGCAAAATTGCAGTTTGTGATTTCAAAGACTCGCTTTGATAAAATGTTAAGAATAAATAAGTGTCATTTTTTCAATCAGTTCATTTCATTAGGAACACTTCATATCATAACAAAAAATACACCAATACACAACATGGTTTATATCCACACCAGATTAATTGCAGCCATCAGTAAAATTGTTTAATTGTATTCTTCCAGATTTCTTACAGACTTTGTACCATGGATGATCTCACTATATCTAACACTGTTTTCGTTAGAAGAACGGCTCGATATCACTCCCCAATAGAATTTTACTCGCTACACATTAACGTTCGTTCAACATTTTTCACTAAAATTGTAATTTACTTTATTTCATCGCAATTTCTACAGCATAAATTAATGCTAAGCTTCATAACATGCTTGCTCTTGCTGCTATAGCGATCCTTTAGACGCCATATATGAAACGCTTGACACATGTTTAATAGTTATAAATTATAACATTATGTTTTAATTTCAAAGTCTGCAGTGTAAATAAAATTTAAGCTTACTCTTAAAGCTAAAGCGTTCCGACAGACGCCACATTAAAAGGCTTTGATAAATGTTAACTAGCGCTTTTATTAACTTCATTTCATCCCAATTTAGGCAGCAAACATGAATGCGAAGCTACGTTTTTTTCTCTTTGCTAAAGCCTTGTGGCGAATGCAACATTTGAAAGGCTTTTACACATGTCCACTAAAGTTATAATTCACATTATTTGGGGCACGTCAAGGGAAAAGGTACCTTCGGTCATTGTTTGTGATATTTTAGTTTAATCTAGAAAGAACTTACATGTATAAATCAATTTCTTATAACTAAAATGTGATTTTGTTACACATTTTGACAATAAAATGGTATTTTAACCACGAAATGCATAATAAGTAATGTCGTCAGCACAAATTAATGACGTCATTTTAAAGGTTGACGTCAACGATCCGAAGGTACCTTTTCCCGTGACGCGCCCCATTTGATCACATTTTCTGCAACGCAAACAAATGTGTTCTTGCTTTCCCGCTAAAGGCGTTCCCGCAGAATCCACATATGAAAGGCGTTGATGTTCACTAAACCTATAATTAACTTTATTTCATCCTAATATCTGCAACTTATACGTTAATGAAATATCATCACATTTTCTGTAACGTAAACAGATGTATAGCCCCGTGCTTTGTCAAGTTGCTCTTATCACTGAACGCTTTCCCGCAGACGCTACATTTGAAAGGCTTGGTACCCGTATGTAAACGCATGTGAGTTGGCAAATAGAACTTCAGGTAATAGTTGCCACAAACAGAGCAGGGAATCTTTCCTTTGTTTGCCTGTGTATTAGCAGTCTCCATTTGATCTGGAAACAAATGAATAAAATAAAATTAACAGTAGTAAGCTAAGGTTTTTCTATGAATCCAGGAATACGATAACATATCGTATGAAGTTTGTGACATTGCATATTCAGAAAATCAAACAATCTGCGAAAATCAAACCACCATAAATGTAATCTGGTTCTTAAAGTTTAACTTTTAAAAAATAATGCAAACTATAAACACACATATACTAAAAGAAGGCATGCATACGTCTTTAAGATCCAAAGGAAAGGGTTAAGATAAAAACAGAGGAGAAAACTTAGAGAAAGCGTCAAATCACAACCATCTGTGTCCTTACTGAACCATTAGAAATGGCCACAGGTACTTAAGAAATATAGATGAACACACTAAAAAGGTAACATGTTAATACAGTCATAGCACTAGGTGACTGCAATTTTCGTCAGGTCAAAACATATCACGTAATATTCATTTGAGAAATACAACTATACTGACTTTTGTTTAAATATTGTGTAGCGTTCAATTCGGTGGTAGGCGGTGAGGACAGTGTATGCATTCCCATTACTGACCATTAACTGGCTTAATCAAACCTAACTTGCTGCAATATTTTGATATTTGTCGTGTTCGGTGGCTTTCAACATCACTTTTTTCCTTTATTTAAAGTGTTAATGACAACAGCAGTGTCATCAAGTCTAATCAGTACATTTGAGGATCCATTGTCAGTGAAATTTACTAATATACTGCGTAAGTTACGATATAACAACATTGTCTATATAAATTCACTTACAAGGTGACAGTGTAAATAGATGAAAAGGGAACTGTGAAAGCCAACGAACACGACAAATACGAAAATAAGAAAATTGTGAAAGAATATTACATCGAATGTCCTTTGTAAGCAGGTCTTTAACTCTTTACTCGTATATTATAAATTTTGATTTTTGAAAATACTAAATATATTCGTCCTTACACCTGACCAGGCACCTTAAAGCGCAATGCATGTAGTTACCAGTTCGACATAAGCCTGCTTCTGCTTTTGAATGTGTCTGACTGTCATTACGTACACACTAACTGATCAAATTGTTGGTGTTATGTACGCCGTTGCGAGGAATAAATGTTAAGAATATCTGAACAAATGTTACTTTTTATTGGTAATTCATTTTTGCCATTAAAATAACTCGAAATTAACAATTCTTTGTTAAATGTCAGTGTTATGTACACCGTTGCATGAAATAAAATTTAAGAAGATCTGAACAACTTTTTTGTTTTATTACTGATTATTCATTTTTGGCCAAAAAATAACTCTATCGTAACAATAAAATAATTATATACAACCAAAAATCTTACTGATACATCAGTAAAATGTCAGTGTTATGTACACCGTTGCATGGATTAAAACGTAACAAGATCTGATCAACTGTGACTTTTTATTGAATATTCATTTGCCATTAACAGACCTCGATCTTAACAATAAAATATATACACCAAAACTTATTGAGTCATCTGTCAAAGTAAATAACTCGATCTTAAAAATTAAAATATCTACAACCAAAACTCTTACTGAGTCAATTGTAACAGTTATATTATCTAACCATAATAAAAATGCTATCTCGAGCTCACAAGGTTGACAAAATAACACAATTTCAATATAATAGAAAGCCATCGTCTCAAACACAGGAACTTCTTTAAGAACACGTATTTTTAATTTATGTAATTTAAAAGAAGTAATTGTAACTATCATGGCCATTTAAAATCCCATCTCTTTAGTTCTGGGTAAATTATAATTTTTACCAGGTTTTCTTTGATTGATGTCGTTAGGCGGGCGTCAACATTTCATAAAGTATTGTCGCATTTCGGCGTCTTCTTGTAAAAATGCATTATGCAATGAAACTTAAGTTCTTTCCGTAATCGCCTCTTTTGTTTAAAATTATCCAAAGAAGTAATCTCCACGAAAATAACTATTTAACTAAGTTTGGTCGCATTGCGGCGTCTTGCTGTACAAATGTGTTATCATATGTTTTCTCAAGTTACTAGAGTCAGAAAATGATCGACTGCAGGTGGGACACGAATACGGTTTTATTCCGGTGTGTGTTTTCCAGTGAGACTTCAATGATGCCTTCCATTTGAAAAATCTTCCACAGATGGTGCAATCAAATCTTGGCAATTCGCCAACATTCAAATCATCTTTCATTCTTGACCCTGAAACAAAAAAAGTGAAGTTACTTTTGAAAACGAGGTTTGCGATACTTTTATAATCAAGTTTTAATAAAATGTCGTCGATGTCAAACAAAACTAAAAACAGTTGTATATAACTATTATCTTGCATGCTTGTATATATGGATAATAATTTAAATGCTTTATATTTAGACCTCTATTTTCTGGGATTACTTATAGCTTAGAAACAGATCTTTTGATAGTAAAATTAATATTGAAAAGGCGGATTTAATAGGGATGAACAGAATAGACGTCACTATCAGATACAATTGACGTCTATTAAACTGTTTTGCAGCAGCAAATCCATTGGCTTTTTTTATAATCGTTAGAGTCGTTAAGCTTGCCAGATAAGCCAAAGAAACTGGGATAAACAATAAAACCCTCACGACAAGAACATGTATTGGTATCATACTACTACGCTGAAGCAAGTGAAATTCCATTTTAAAATTACCTCCATTTTCAATACAAAAAATAAAATTTTATGTCTTAATAAATAAAATTCACGAGTGCTTTCTTTTATATTCTGTTTGTGTTAAGAGACTTCGTCATGCATTACATTCTAATAAAAAATGCCAGGTTTTGAATATCGCTAAAGGATTTTTATATCTTAACTAGCTTTGAATAATTTATTTTGTGGTTGTTTCTTACTTCAACAATTGAAAATCTCTACAATTAACGCAAAAAAAGAATCTCAGTTGCCTTTGGTTAACACCAGTAATCGATCTGATTTGACTCCGTGTGCTATGTTTTCAGTAAGGTCAAAGAAACCATCATTTTCATTTGACCTAACTATAAGCTTCTAACTTTTTATAAATTAGTGAGATTTGGTATGCAACATGTCCAATTGATGGCTGAGTTGAGGTTAATTAACCAAGACGACTTGTGCTTGTTTGTTAGAGGGGCTAGATTAAGGTTGGCGCACCAATTTAAAATCCCGGAGGCAAAATGTTAGCTTCTGGGCCCAAGATCATAAAACTAAGTTTTGAGATCAGTCTCAAATCTGAAGGATCTGATTGGCTGAAACGGCGACTGGACGCCATTTCAGCCAATCAGATGCTTGAGATTTGAGACTGATCTCCAGATTTAGTTTTATGATCTTGGGCTTCTGACCATTCCAGGGCGATAACCCTTCAGATTGTCATTTTCTTTTCGTTTGTTGTGTCATTAATTTTAATTCACCGGAATATAAACTCTTTTCTTCTCTATATTTAGCGGAATATAAACTCTTTTCTTCTGTATATTTAGCGGAATATAAACTCTTTTCTTCTCTATATTTAGCGGAATATAAACTCTTTTCTTCTCTATATTTAGCGGAATATAAACTCTTTTCTTCTCTATATTTAGGCTATGTGGACAGGCTGTGTTTTCTGGATGTTGTTATTCCCGATACGAAATTTAAATTTTTTACGATTTCCAAATAAGAGCGGTATGCTTTTACATGGTGAAAGTGAACTAGCATGTAAAAGCGTCAAACTTTACTTCAGATTAAAATCGGTTTTTATAACATCATAACTAAGACAATTTTTAAATAACTAAATAACCTTTTATTGCTTATTTTACAGCATTGAACATCGGTTTTTATAACATCATAAGTAAGACAATTTTTAAATAACTAAATAACCTTTTATTGCTTATTTTACAGCATTGAACATTATCAGAAAACGATTTATTAATATGTAAAGAAACCACGAAGCAAACAACTTAAGAAATCCGGAAACTGAAAACTTACATCACTTTATTTTCAGACTAAATGATTTTTGGCAGATGCACAATCATATGCTTTTTTAAGTTGCTTGTGTCGGAAAATGACCGCCCACAGGTCTGACAGGTGTAAGGTTTGAGTCCAGTATGCGTTTTCATGTGAGCTGTAAACGATGATTTCCACAAGAAACTCCGATCACACACTGGACAAATATGTGGTGCTTGACTGGATCTTGATGTATGCTGTTTCACCAAACTATCGACTGCAAAAATATGAAGAAATACACGATTGAATTACAGTTGTTGTACTAAAGTTAATGAAAGAAGAAATACAATCTTTCAATACCAAAAACCTTTCTGCTTTAGTAGATTAATAACTTTACAAATTAACTAGAGGTTTGTTATTTTAACACTTGTGTCCCCTGGAATCTTATCAAAACCAACGTAAAAGTTTTGTGACAAAATCCAGTAATAAAAAGGGGCATAACTGAAATGATGCATAGACCTTAACATATTGGCTTCATCACGACTCTAAATAGCAATAATCATGGGGTAATGTAATAGATTGTGTACATGTGTTTCTTTCTTTCTTTTTTCGTTTAGTATATTGACTTTTAAAAAGCGCCTTGTTTTCTTTACTATTCTAACGTGTCTTACCTTCTGCAAAATAAAGAAAATTAATAACATACATTTGTGCAAAGTTTCATTTAACGGCATTTGCCGTTATTGAGATTTTGATATTTTTTCTTTTTATCGATGAACAGGATTGGGAGGAGTGTGGTAAGCTCTTAAGCAGCATTCAGCACTGCAGTAATTTAAAGAATCTATGATCTGAATCACCTGTAAAACTAACCAGTCATTATAAATCATACTCAATAGAACATTCTTGTTCAAGGATAGCTTATAAATACTACTTTAAATGACTATGGGCCACTTTTGTAATCTGTAATAATTATTGTTTAGATAAACATTTCGGACCGGTTATGATACATTAAGATTTGTTTGTACTTTTAATCTTTGCGTAACAGAAAAACGTTTAAAACAAGGTTATTGGTATCACAAATTAAGGAAAACCTTTTGCAAGTTTTATCGCCGATACCCAGATTTAATTCAAAAATGCAGGTGCAGTTTAAAATCACTTTTGCAACAAGTTATTTCATAGCAAGTTTTTACTGAGATTTAATTTAATAATTTATAAACTTAAGAAAATAAAAGGAAATGTAAATTTCTCCCAGTTATTCGTAAAAAATCATCTGTAATTTCAAAAAGAAAGGCTACCAATATGATATTCTGCAGCGCTCTGCAGGCCTGGTGATTAACCCATCTACAGTTGATCATTATGCTTACCTCTTTGGTTGCACGATGGTGGCAGGGGTTCAAGAGTTAATGAAGTTTTATAGGGATTTTTTTAAGAACATAGAAGCTCGATTTGTTTCTTATATCCCTGCCATAGTGTTCTTGCTGATTTGATTCCAGGTGCTCTGGTCTAGGTAAGGTCATTGAGTACCCGCCCGTTTGGCTTTTCAATGCTATCAGCTTGTTATGTTTTATATGTTAGTGTGCTTTTGCATGCAACATTGTTAAGCTGATGGCTGGGTTGAAGTTATTTCACTAAGACAACTTGTGCTTGTTTTGTGATATGAGAACCTGTTGGGGCAAGTGTGAGGTTGGTGCACCCTAGAACCTGGTTTTAACCCTCTCTCTCTCTCTCTCTCTCTCTCTCTCTCTCTCTCTCTCTCTCTCTCTCTCTCTCTCCTTCTTTCTTTCGCTGCGTGGGGAGGCTGTATTTTGTGAGTGTGGCGATTCCTGATATGCGTATTTCACTTTTTTTATTTGAAAAACAACGATAAATAAGCCATCGGAGTTGAATGTTTGAACTGAAGCATGAGTATAAAATTATCTAAACGGGAAATAATCGACTGCTTATGTGGCCCTTATCAAATTTTGAGTAGTTTATAAAGAAATAGATGTGTAGCTATGTTTCATTGTTTATTCACAAAAAAAACATATAAAACTAACAAATACATGCAGTGGCATAATCATGAGTAAGGTAGAATCACATAATCGTTTCTTTACATAGTGATATTTTTGCGTGCTCGGCAATGGAAAATACCTTAATTTGCAACAAGAATTTTTGAGGTAAATCATTATCTACATCAGTGCAGTGCTTACTTAAGAATTAAGTGACAACAACACGTATTCATCTCTCAGCAAACTTTTTAAATCAAGTAACATCTATAGTTAAAGTCACAAAACAACAGTTTCATATCTAACTTATAATCGGGCTAAACATACCCCCTAAGTTTGTTTGTAAAATGGTATTAAGTTTAAGTTTAATCTGACCTGTTTAACACATGTGACAGATACCCAATTGTTTTAAAGAAAAACATCTCGAAAAAGTTTCATGAGAATAAGATGAAAATCGCGAGTTTTCATATTTGATGGCAACAGGACAATATAATGTGAATTCAATTTCAAGGTCAAGAGCAAAACAGAAAGACATCCAAAACGACCAACGCATAATAACAGTCCACTTCCAGAAAATGTGAAAGCTAATGAGCATCTAGTGTTGACGGAATATTTTGGCATTCTTTCATGACTGACCTAGATATAACCATAAATCCAAGTGTCTAACTTTGGCCCATTATATTTTTCAGCTGATAAACATTAGGGCCACTAGTATCATAGTTAGATTTTAAGATTTGCCTTTGTTTTGACCTAAAGGCCTATCTTTAATCCCTGATGATCAGGTTTCGAATATTCAATTTGTTATTTTAAAGCCAGTTTGAGAATTATTATAAGTCAAACATCGCATATTTGGAAAACAAATAAGACGCAAGTGGTGGTAACAAGAAGTGAGAATAACGGAGGCAGACAAACTTTCCACCTACAGCAATGCTTTCGCTCAGGTGAATCAAAAACATTTATAATTACAAAGTTATTAACAATAGTAAACCATGAGTTTATAGTTTAAAATAATTTTTAAAAAATATTCTACACAGTTCCAAACAGTCCAAATATCCATGTTGTACATTGTAGTTTAATTCAAAATATATCAGCACTTCAACAAATCCTGCTTTAAAAACTGCACAGTGCAAAAGATATGATCTGGGCACGAGGAAACCGTGTTAAAGAATTGTTGTTGTTTTTTTGTAATCAAATCACTAGAAACATGCATTCTTTTATGAAATGTGCGTGCTCATTTGTTATAAACGGGAAAATGTTTAACAAAAGAACTTTATATATTTCTCAGTCGTTATTTATTTTTTATTTTTAAAATGTTTTTACCATTAGGTAGAATTTTAAATGGATTTCTTGAAGTTTTTTTAAATTCCACAACTCATTGGGGAACTGAAACAGTGACTTAAAAGGTCTATGAAAACGTGTAACACTTGACAGAAACAGTAACTTGAAAGGTCTATGTTAACGTGTAACACTTGATTGTAACAGTAACTTCAAATGTCCATGTTAACATGTAACACTTGATGTTTTCTAAGGTTCCCACTATCGGCGAATGCACGTTGACATATTTCACACTTGTAGGGCTTTTCACCAGTATGAATGCGCAAGTGCCTTTTAAGCCCGGACTTGTTAGGAAAACACTTCCCACAAACATTACATCCATGAATTTTTCCCGAGTTTCCTACGGCAACAACTTGGCCTGAAAAGAAAGAGAAAAAATGCACCTTTATTATATTTACATCTTGCCAAGACGTCTTAACTTGATGTTTAGATGACTGCAAACACAAATTCAAATCTAGTTGTATTAAAATTCTGACAGACCCAGCATTACAAACAAAACACTTATAACCGAGAGATATGTTAATCGATCTGGAAAGGATGTAAAGCATTTTAATGCGGAAAAAAATACTTTCTAAAACCAAACTGAAATGCTCTTTAGTAGAATAGCCGTTAAATCTATAAATACTTCATAGGTCATTGCAATACAAAAATCTATATTCAAAACTGGGACTTCAACACCATAGAGTAACTATATATTTCTAAATATAGAAATCTTAGAAATTTGGAAGTTATACCAATGTTATGTTTACGCGAACAAAAAAAACGAAAAGAAAGTGGGCCCAACTTTTCTTTTTCCTTGCAAATGGCAACTAAATTGAATGCTGATCAGATCCTTGTTCTAACCAATCCCCTTTTATATAGGTTTACTCTTAACACTTACAAAAATACTACCATATACAAATAATACAAATCACAAACTGTTTATTTCTCGAAAGTCTACATATATAATACTCAATACATTTATTATTGGTTGCTTAATGCAGTCAGTTTTCCACTTAATGGCGCTGAATAATTTCAATCTTAATAACTGAATGGATATGAAAAGGGCAACATCAAAACAAGTGAAATAAAGAAATAACAAATTAAAAACAGTCGGTTGACATCAGTTTTCCTCAGAGCTTGCTGACTGATTTCACCGTGACCTACATCCTTTGTATTAAATAATGCTAGTCCACACTTTGTTCATACAGGTATTTTTCCTGAAACTGAACGGCTTACTGCAAAGACCCAGGGGACGGTTTTAATTGTTGATTTGGGTCAACATCAGTGGCAAATGCGACAACTGATGTGCTTTCCACATCAAGGTTTAACATTGCTTTGTACCGGGACTAAACTGCACTGTTAATGGTCTCATGACGAATACACAAACTTATTTATATTAAAATATATAACAGTGTATGTGCTTTGTAGAAAACGTCTTAACAGCTCGTAAACACCTAAGCTGAACACGCTTCATACTGTCATTCATCAAAAATCGCCTGGTTTACACATATGCACTGTGAATCTGTGTGTGTTAAGGGCACTTTTGACTGTGAACGCACGGCCACATGTTGTACACTGATATGGCTTTTCACCAGTGTGTATTCGGACATGTCGTTTCAGTTCCCAGTTAGCTTTGAACACTTTTGGGCAGAATGTGCAAAGGTGCGCCTTTAAACCAGCCCCTTGCAATAAAGCTGCCATCTGATCATCTGTTTGGCCTGGAAAAAAAATAAATTTCTGACTGATTGTGAATTAAAAAAATTATCAATACTTTTAAATTGTTGTAACATTTTTATTGACAGGAACTAATGATAATAGCAAAACATATTCCACAATTTAAAGCTAGCGGCTGAAAATTTAAAAAAAAAAACCAACACTGAGGGTGAGTGGGTGCGCTAGGCCATCAAGTTCTGATATTATCAGACATTAATAGGTTTCTCTAATATTAACAAATACTTTTATATTTTTGAGGCGTGGAGTTAAGAAACAAGAACAAGACTGAGCAGGGTTTTTTTTCCTTATATAACAGACGCCGAAATACGGCGTCATCCCCAAGCAAAATAGGTAAATTCTTTCCCCTTTCCGAGACGAAAAATTCCCCCAAAAATGTGATTTTCCCCTCCGAAAATACGGAAAAAAGCGACGATTGTCAACAATCTGTTTTGCAGGAAACTTTTACGACAACTGCGATCGATATAAGCTTTTCGTTGACTGTTTCACAGCGCGTGTCTACCTTACTTACTAAGTTCTTACTGACTGTGCAAGAGTCTACGCTTGTCGTAGTTACGGTTTTCCGATCCGTTTCAGAAAAAAACTTGTTCAAAATACGAAATTTTTGACGAATTATTCGATTAAAATCATCGAGAATCTCGGAGATTTTTGTAGAAATTAAGAATATATGTTTATTTTAACGACTTACTTGTCCACGTGCGTTTTACGACATATGAACGACTTCTTTACGACTGCATCATAGTGACCAAAATGTCGCATAATTGGAGAAGTTACCGGAAAAAACCAAAGCAAACGGGCGATACCAAATCAATTCTTTAATTTTTTAACATAGCATCTACTGAACAGGCGGGTTCAAGTCAATCACAATCGAGTCCCAGCCCTTTGGCTTCCCAAGATGCGCAAGAGAGCCCTGCTCAGCCTCAGGCTCCATTAACAGAGCCGACCAGCCAATGTGATGATGCCTCCGTGATTGAGATATCTCAGTCTCAGGCTCTTGATATTATTGATCCAGAAATTCTTAAATTTCAAAATGTTTTGATGTGTTATCTGAATACTGATAAAAAACATGGCTTTGTTTGTTTTAAATCATTGTATTTGTTAATGTAATAGCAATACTATTCCCAATAATTAAACAATAAAAGTACGCTATTTTCCCCCAAAATGGAAATTCACGCGTTAATTTTCCTCTCCTGACAGGCTAGGGCCGCATCCCCAATCCCTAAAAAAAACCCTGAAGACTACTTAAATAAAACATTTCACTCACTTTTTGTTTGTTTCAACTCCAAAATTCCACTTCTGTTTTTCTTAAAGCAATATTTTGCCTTAACCTTCAGTATATCATTATCATATAATATATCATAAGAGGACGCACAGGGATATATCACGACGGACATAATAATATATATACGGTTCATCTTAACCCTTTCCTCTATAAATACGCATTTTTACATATGTGAAACACATCAGAAAAATCAATGACGTCATACCTGGAGATAAATCTAGTATTTTATCAGGGTTGTTTCATTCTACTGTCTATATAGGAATTAGACTTAACAAAACTGAACTCTACTTAAGTCTGCTACCTTTGGAATCAACACACTGAGAGTAAAATATGTTTTTATTTCAAAATTCCACAATAACAACAAAAACAAAATGGAAAGATAGCAAATAATATCGAAAACAGTCATCTGTCAGTAATCATCACAAATATCTGAAGCTTAAAATTCCTTTAACTCTTTCCATTTCATATTTAGTTCCTAATGAATGATCACCAAATCATTTTCAAATTTTCATTGCAACTTAACACATTAATACTCGGTGTCAACTTCATCAAAGCTTGCCATGTGACTCATTCGTTACTTTAGATTTAGTCTTTAATCGAAACTGTAAACACCACTAAGTCTTATTCATCCATGTGTATTTTTTTTATCAAACACCTATTACATAAATCAGTATCTACTTGTCCATCAAAATTTGTCACCTGAATTATATGTCACTAAACTATCTTGTTAGTCCATCACTAGGCATTAGCTTTCCATTAAAACTCACTGCATGACTAGTCAGTCTATCAGCATCTACTTTCCATTGAAACTCCTATGATTAGTCCGTCTATCAGCATCTCCTTTCCATTGAAACCCCTATTACTAGTCCGTCTATCAGCATCTTCTTTCCATTGAAACTCCTATGACTAGTCCGTCTATAAGCATCTACTTTCCACTGAAACTCCTATGACTAGTTTATCCATCAGCATCTACTTTCCCTTGAAACTTCTACGACTAGTCCGTCCAGCATCATCTACTTTCCATTGAAACTCCTATGACTAGTCCGTCACTTGGCATTTACTTTCCATTGAAATCCACCACATGACTAGCCCACACTTAGCATCTACTCATTATTGAACCTCGTCATATGACTGGTCCATCCCTGTAATATTACGTTTACTGGCAGAGTAGTATGAAATTACTTTTTACACGTTACTTAAACCAGTATAAACTTTTAGCAAGCATGTTTATAGCTTCATATCATATGTTTTCCATGTTTTGAAGCTGCGTGAAGAATCAAACTTCTTCTCTCCCTAAAAGCCTTGTCACAAACATCGCACTGAAAGGGTCTTTCTCCTGTATGTAGTCTTGCATGTCGAGTTACATGCCATTTTGATTGGAAAGATTTAAAACAGTATGGGCACTTTGTTTCATCAATCTTTTGTCGATAATTTGGAGACTGCAAGTTCGAGTGAACTTGTGTGAAACTTGAGCCTGCAAAATAAAGATCATGAATAAATATAAAATGCTTTATTGAAATATCTGAGGTCATACAACATCTTATATTTTAGAGAACATTAAAATGTAATTATTTTGTAAATAAATTTGAACTATTTTGAACTGGAATTTTTCTCTGCCAGAGCCTACAATACTCTTATCTGGGACATGGATTTCCAAAAAACATCTATAGTTTAAATCTGTAGGTAATACAAATTATGTGCTCCTTTGTTCACAAATTATGCAAATACAAAATATACATAACAAATATACCAACACCAAAGGTAAAAATATACTGCAGTAATGTTTTAATTAGACTAAAATTAAGAAAAAAATATTGCAAAACTAATAAGGCCAATCTTCAGAAAGTGAAAGCCTGTTCCATTCCAATTTCAGTTTAGGGGGTTGGGCTATAATCATGTTCAGTACCAGCCATAAATAAATTTAAACTGAAACCTTGTTTTCTGTAGTATAATTGTTCGGGTGCCATTGCAGCGTTGTCAATTCAGACTACATATTAATACTCTTATGTGATCGACAGTGTTGCACACCAATAGAAGAATAGGTTTGTGGTAAAAAACGAAATCAGAACGGAGATTAGCTTACCACTGCTTTGTCGATAGAAGCACCAAAAGAAATGCAAAATATCACAGAAGAAAACAAGGAAAGGGTTACAATACAGCACCAAGGAAGAGGCAAAAGGGCACATCGAGAACGGCAAAATTTGATAGAAATAACCAAACGAAAGAGAACAAAGAAGCAAGATTATCTAAATAGGTACGTGAAGACACTGAAAAAAAAGAAGCATAAGAAAAAAAGGGATGGAAATAATAGAGGTAAACGCAGACAATAAAAACAATGAAAAGAAGACAGATGAAAGAACAAAGGCAAGAGAAGACAGAAAGAGGCAAGAGAAGATAGAGGAAGTTGAAGACATAAAAAAGAGGCAAGAGAAGACAGAGGCGAGAGATGTCAAAGAAGACAGAAAATACGCAGAAGAATACTGAGAGACAAGAGCCGAGAAAGGCAAGGAAAGACACAGGAAACAGATTCAAGAGAAATGACTTTAGACAGAGGAAAAATAGCTTTATGTCTCGATATGAGATGGGGAAGGGGGTGGTGACCATACAACTTTTGTGGAACAGCTGCGATTTTGTTTTAGACCACACTCCCTCTTCTATTTTCATTCAAACCCCTTCTACTCTGAAACATGAGACCACTGAAATGGACATGAGAAGACAACAAATTAAAATATTTCCAAGACAAAACAATAAATATTTGATAACATTTATTTTAATACTGAAATACAAATTTTTACAAGTTTTGTTGGAAAATGATATACACTACACCATCAGTTCTACACAATCACGAACAGATGAGAAAAATATTTGGTATATCTCAATGCATGATAGTTTTTAGTCAGACTGTTAGAGCTTCTTCAGCAAAAAATGACCTCGACAATAAAACACAAGTGTGATGAAAATGACATAAACGAATGCATATTTTGTGAAAATTAAAAAAAAAAAAACTTAAAATTATCTATTATATTATGCATGACAAAAGTTAATATAATCTAGAAACGAGAAATAAAGTCTTTAAAAACAACGAATAATTCTTGACTTCTTTTTTAATCAGTGACCTTGACCGCGAATCTACAGGCATGATCAGCATGTTCAACATCATGTCATGTTTGTGATGATCATTTAGTGGCAAGCTTCATCTTAAATCCCACTATGAATGTGTTACTTAAGGCCCAGACAATTAACATGATGTTCAGTAACGAATGTAATGGTGACATTGACTTTAACAAAGACATAGCTGTTGAGCAACACCTGTTGTTATGTTGTGGTGATCATTTGTAAAAATTTCTCTGTTGTCACGATCCGGTCACATAAGTTAAGGTTAAGCCACGCTTGCTGTGCAAGACATTGCCATGTGCTGATGATCATTTGCTGCAGGTTAGCCCATCTGGCATATCACTTCAGAGCCTTCTTAAATCTACCCTATTCTACAGGTTCTGCTCTCTGGCAATTATGTTCAACCCTTTTCTCCATGTGATATGGCCAGTATCCAATGGCAAAATGTTATGATCCATATAAGCCGGGACATGTGCTGTCTGATAAATGTCTACAATGTTCGCTTTTAGATACATTGGGTTATTTCTGGCCAACAGGCAACTATTTTAGATTTAGATCAGATAGCTCAGATGTGCCAGCTGTTCTGGAACTACATACCGTAAAATTCCTAATTTCTGAAAGGGGGGTTGCATTTTATTTATATAAATAATCAATTTTATTCTCATATAAGATTGTGAAGGATATTGGATAATCAAAATGGACTAAATAATTTTTCCCCTAATAATAACATGGGGTGTTTAGTAGGGGAGAGGCGTTTAAAAGGGAATTTTACGGTAGGTCGCATATCATATGTGGTATCTTTGAAGTGAAGGGCTACATATTCTCCACTTTGTGAATCGTATACAGATGTGTTTTAAGATGAACTTTCTGTGACGCTCGATAATTACAGAACTGACAGCCAAACGGTCTCACACCACTATGTACAAGAAGATGTCTATTTAACTTTGCCTTGGTTGCAAAATTTTTGCCACACTCGAAACACTTCATCACATAAATATTCCCGTCTTCCGTTTGAATTTTCACTTTCCCGCCTTGCACTGAAAAACAAAAAGATTGGTTATTTTATCAGAAACTGCTGTGTTTTCATATAACAAGCATTCAGATTTCAGAATGATGTCAACAAAGTTTCAATTGATATTTGGCCACTTGATGGACATTAAAGTACAAAAAAGGAGAGTATTCTCAGACGATTTTATTGGTAAAATACATACATGGTAGATAAAGAGCGATACCTGTGCAGAAGGTAATGTTCTATTGTTCAGTGTCTTCTGAAAGCATTGCAATTAATAAAACAATTTCAAAACAAGTTACAAGAAGTGGGAAATCAGTTTGAACATATTTGTGTTGCCCTCCGGTACTTTATCAGAATATAATTTGGAAGTCAACAAAAAGTATTAAGAAAATTTTGGCAAACTAAAGCCAACATCAGGTTTTAGAGACAAAATTTCCGGGAGCATAAGAATATTTTTTAATTTTTCATGCAGATTACATCCAGATCATCGTCTAATTTAATCTGGCTATTACGTCAAAAAATTGTAAAGTTAGAGTGCACAATACATGAACTGATTAGATTAACCCTGTACTCAATAAATATCCACTGTCACATGGATGACTGTTGCAGATCTGGATCTATGCTGTTCATTTATTGATCAGAAATAACCTTATGAAGCTAAAAGTGAAATGTGTTGATACCTGCAGACCAGATGGAATGGAATAGCCTGTAATGGTAAAGTACTAGTAGCTGTTTTCTTTTGGAAAATAAATCCGAAGATTTTAAAATAAATATGTCTAGGCCTTTATTCTGTATTTATGTAATTACACGGCGCATCAGCGCCGTGTTATTGTGATAACGAATTGAGATTGACCATGGAGGAGCACGTGACTGTTTAGGCTATAGACCACTATTTCAAATCCGAAATATTTCTTGACCGTTTCACTGCTTTGCATCAGCAATCAAGCTGATTTTAAACTGATGTTAACAACTGAGATAGAGTCTAATAGACTTCCACATTAGCATTTCATCACATTCCGAATTTACTGTTGGGTCAAGATATTAAAATATTAGATTTAGAACGAACTTAGAGACACATTAAAATCACACTTTTATCATAGCATGAACGGTTATTTTTTCTGCATTTAAGTGTATCGTCTCGGATGCAGAACGTTTGTTTACAATCTATCGGCAACATTTGCTATTTTTAAACGCAATCTATTTATAGCTTTCTTTGCGAGTTTATACAACTGCTTGATAATCAATGTTAGTGACTGTTAATCGGTTTGATACAGTTCTCGCATAATATAAGTATTTTACTTTCGCAAAAATCGATTTTGTTAATTTAAATAATTTTATGCGGATGCAAACAAAACAGTGTGACTACTAATAAGCATATTTCTTATAATTGGTAACGAAATTAAATGCATCAAACATAAGAGAGGTTTCATATTGTGGTTTCGTTTTGCTTATGTGAGCAATCGCAATTTTGCGTCAACAGGCAAAACATCTGAGAGCGGGCTTCCTTCTTAAGTGGATGCCGTTAAGAGGCACCTTCTTCGCATGAAATTTGTTAAAAATCATAAAGAATTTCCTAGAAAGGTTACTTCGCATCTGGCAGATTATATTCCCATTTAGAGGCAAACCTACGCTTTATGTGTCCAAACTGTACACGGGGTATAGGCCTTAACTACATCACAGCTGTCAGAGAGACGACAGATAGGCCTAAGCCTTGGAATCAGACGCCTAAAGTTGGAACCAGGCGCTTTGTCAATCGTTAAAGCGACTTTTTTGATGGACACGAAATGGAATGAAATAAAGACGAAACGGAATGTAATAAAGATAGTGAATTTCTTAAAGACATGTCCAATGAAACAACATTCATTATAAGATCCTTAAATTGGACCAGTTATGCCTATATAAAAACACATAATATAGGCATAAAGGGAGAGATATATGGTACTGGGGTGTTGTTGTTTAAACTTAACAAGGGGTATAGCCCTAAACTACCCCACAGGAGTCAGAGAGACGACAGATAGGCCTAAGCCTTAGATGAGTACAAATTTGAGAGGTAATTTAAAAGCATCATGTAGGTTGCAGTTGTTATCGACCGAAATGAATAGATCACTGCTACTCTAAAATGCGCACCTCCTGTCCCGAAGGTGCTTCCGATAAAATGAGGTGTGCGTATTCCGGTGAGCGAGGTGCTTGATCAAATTCATCATAACAAGGTCGGTGATGTCTTCTTAGAATGATTTTTACGCTTTATTTTTTTCTTCGATGGGTAATGAGTAAATCTCGGCGAATCCGACGAGTTCAAAGAAAACACCTGCAACACATACAGTTCATTCTTATTAAGGTCGAACAATAAACTGTGTGCAATGTTTGTCTAGATCCTAAAAATCCTGCTAAAATTGACATAACCGACCTTGTTATTGTTGAATTCGAAAGGCACCTCGCTCACCTTACTTTCTCGGTATTATTGTAGGGACCGGAGTTGTGCGTTTAGTAGCAGTGTAGGTGAAAGAAATATTTATGTGATTAAGTTGTACAGAACATTGTACATTATGTAATAATGTTCATTGGTCGGACAGCACGCATATCGTTATGCAAATACACCATTTGAGTTCCTTATGACTAAAATCAGCATTTTCAACTTAACTGAAACATTAACATCTTTGCAACATTTTATAGTTTAGCTTAAAACTGTACGTAAAACAAGCAAGATTTCTATTCTTTTGCAACATGACACTGGGTAGGATTTGCTTGATTCTTCTAGTAATCTTACTTTTCCACAATATTTTCAACAAGTTTTGTTGTTGTAATTCGTTGTTTTCGTTTTTGTTGTGGTTTTGTTGATTTATTTCTGTTTCATTCTTAAACGAATCGTATTTTTCTGGTTGACACTTTAACTCAGTAATTTTTTTACTCATTTTTCGCACGATGGTCATAGAGTTAAAAATGATTTTGTTTTAGTTCTAAAAATGACATAATATTCTTTCCAAGATGCTGTACAATTCTTAGATTTCAAGTTACATGTTTTCTATTTTTTCTTAATGTGTTACTTGATCATAACAGAACTATCTTCATAAGACATCTGACATAGTCTGTAATTTTCCACTTAATTTTACAGTTCATTTCCTTCTTTAAAAATATTATACCATCTCTTTGAAATAAATAGTTTGCATCTTTGTGCGGTAGATGTGAGTAATTCTTTCGAGATTTTATACTTAAGATCCAAAAACTCTGCCTCATTATCTGAGTCTAGATATGCGACTGACAATGTTTCAACTCAAGAAGTTGTTAATTAGAGAAAAAACTGCTCGAACTCAGTTCAGGGTTTCCAGTTTCTGGTCAATACTTTCGCCAGTTGGAAAATGTTAAAGACATTTTAGATGCACCAATAACTGTTTGTAGTGGAATGGGGTTTAAAAATAGATGAAAAGGGAACTTTGAAATTCATCAAACACGACACATGAAAATATTGCGGGCTCGACATTGAACAAAAAAAAGTTATTTAAGCCCCATTTACTTCATCAGTTAGATAATTTCCGGAGTAACGTTTGCATCCAAACAGGTGCTATCTAAAGTATGTGTTTAAAATCTTTTTAATAAGTTAGTTAACATCAAACGCTTGTGAAATAAACTGTATACTTTAAGGTAATTATCGATAAAAGGGGCCTGAAAAATGAAAAAAAATCAACTTTGTTGAAACAAACATGCAGTTTCAAACTCTATTTATAAAAACCACCTTTATGCATGTTATGCCCCTTTCGTCTATATCACCGATATCGAAGTAAACATTTCGTATATATCTCGCTTTATGCAAATTTTATTTTTCGAGAAGTTTACTCAACAAAAAAATGTCGAGAAGACAGAAATTATTTAGTTTGTCGAAACTTATTATTTCAATTTGTATATAACTTTGTTTCAAATGAAGAATTATTAAGTGGAAAAGGTTACAAATGTTTTTAAACGAATTGAGAAAAACAAGTAGAAATTCTAATAGTAATTAAACAAATTGACAAAAATAAGTATAAAATCTCGGAAGAATTACTCACATCTCGAGGCCCTTAAACGCTTCCGTACAGCGAGACCAGCAAAACGACAAAACACAATGCGATATTGCGAACGTCCGATGCGAGGGCACGATATTAATATCTCATCTTCGCATCGTACTTTCGCGATCTCGCATCGTTGTTCGCATCTTGTGTTAATTATGTTTTTTTTTTATTATCTCGCTCTCCTAAAGGTCAGCGAGCACTCGTCGGGGGTCGGGGGGGAGGGGGGGTCACGCACAACCGTTACCGCTGGTGAAGCGAGAAAATTGTTCTGCAAACGTCCAGTGTCGGTTCTGTCGTTGTTTATTTTGACCAAGAAAGGTAGGTGGTCAGCGTTGACTCGTTTTTATTAAAATATCAAACATCGTTTTGAAAAACGGGGAACGTGATTCGATGTGTGTTGAATTTATCTGCGTGCTGGTATAATATGACACCAATATACACAAACATCGTTATGACGATCACTCCACTTCTGAAATGAGCGAAATTCAATGTGAGGAGAAGCTGTATTAAGTTGTTTTTTTTATCTTGTATCACTGAGGGAAGAAAATTTTAGTTCCCTTGTTAAGAAACGTTCGCAGAAGAATTTTCTCGCTTCACTCGCGGTAACGGTTGTACGCGTCTCCCCCAATCTCTCTCTACCCCCCCCCCCCCACACACACACACACCCGTGACTATTGCTATTATTTATGAAGTTTCAATTTGAAGATTATCACTTTCACCTGTTGAATAATTCACTTGTGTCTAACCTTTTTAAATGCATTCTTTCAAAGGCATTTGTCTTATATTTGAAGTTTTGGATTAAGGTGTTGCAGAAATACACACTTCATGTTTTAAGATAGAGTTTTATATTTCTTAGCTATATTGTCCAGTCAGCATATGTTTATATTCACATTCTAGTTCCATAACTATTTTAACCAACCGGAAAACTTATTTTATTTTGTGTGTGGTTATTAGATGTCGAGATCACGACAACAAACACCTGATGCGATGTGATCGTGGTTTTGCGATCTCGCATCGTGTTGTGGTCTTGCGTTTTCATGGTCTCGTCCAAGAGGTCGAAACAACAAACCCTTAAATTAGCTGCATAGCGCTGTGCCCCCTTGCTTTCACCATACGTTTAACACAAACACATCGCATTTTACGCCGTGTACTCCTTTTGCTGCATTAGCAGCAATTTTTTACTTGTTTATCGCTTGAGCAAACTTTCTCGACCCAGATCAGTTACCAAGCCATGCAATCTGATCTGGATCTACACTGGTCGCTTCATGGTTAGAAATCAAATAACCTAGTAAATCTAATTCCAACACTGTAGATCCTGACCAGATGGTACAAATGTGCCAACTGATCTTGATCTATACTGTTTGCCAATGGGATAACCACCATCCCATGGTGTGAAGGGTTAATATTGCCAATTTCCCAGAGTGCTAATTTAAAATGTCAGAGTAATGCTCTCACATGCTATTGCAAGACTGTCTCAGCATCCAAACAAAAATAAAAGGAACAATATTATATTTCAATTACTTTTTATATACAAATTCCATTGAATTTGAAATACCATAAACAATAAATTTCAATTCCCTTGGACTTTATGAGTAATAATGTTCCGAAATTTGACAGAGAAAAAAATAACACAGTAGAGACTCAATAAAAAAAAATCCATCCAGAATTACACACTCTTCAAGAACTCACCTCAACCATTCTATGAACAGATCACAATTTAAAACTATATATCCAAAGTTTGTAACATAATTGTGGAACTCATTTTATTCCCCCATCCTGAGCATGTAAGTTCTGCATATGTCTCCTGACAGATTCCTTCTGTGCTGAGGAAAATTCACAGTAGTTGCACTTGAATGGTTTTTCTCCGGTATGTGTTCGCATGTGTCTTTGAAGCTTCGCATTTCCAGTGAATACTTTTCCACATATTTGGCACGGGTGAAAATATGGCTCAGAATTTGCCAAACCTGGTGAAATAATAGGAATACTGATAACCGAATGCAAGGTCACATTTTTTGGTAACAAATTAAATCAAGTTCAAAAATGCATACAATGACTAACATGCATACTGTTCAAGTTCTTCTTTAAGTAATACTACTACAAGACAGTATACCAGCATGGTTTAAGTTGATTACTAACCTGGTTATTAAAATATCTTTAATTTAACAATTATGAATAACTCCATGGGATATGGCTGTTATCCATGGGCGAATAGTGTAGATATTGTTTAGCCGGGACACCCGCTTTTTAAATCATTAAGTTACTGTAAAACTGGTTTTATTCGCGTTAGTTTTATTTTCGCTAATATTCGCGAATCGCTTACCTCGCGAATTCATAAATAACGCAAATAATAACTTATGAGTTTCAATATATCCGAAATAAGTTTATCCGAAAATATGCAACCTAAAATAGAGCTTACGAAGTCGCGAATTCATAAAGACGCGAATAAAGTTAATTTTTGACAAAAATCGCGAAATTTTGACCTCGCGAAATTTATGCGTTTTACAGTATTTCTGACCAGAAAGGGAACAATGTAGATCCTTGACCAAGATGTGCACTTTGATCTGCATCTACACTGTTCACTTCTTGGCGAGAAATAATTATTGAACAGTGCAATAAAAATGTATTTACATGTATAATGTAATTATAATGGAGTACAAGGGTTCAGTCATTTGGTAACTTTATTTTCCATGGGTTTAACTATACATATTTTGTGCCATGGTATTAAGTACACATTCAAATCATAGGCTTAATTTAACCCCTTTAATTTGCTGTGTGAATTGTGAAGATCCAGATCAGAGTGCACATTGAATCATTCTGTTCTTTTTGATCTGCGTCAAAACTGTTTGAACACTTCATAGCGAGAAACACATTTAATCAGTGAACAGTGTATTTCCAGATCTATCAGATTGAACAATAGACTATGATCTCCATCAACTTGTATGATAAGAAATTATAAGTGAGCAATATAAATCCAGATCTAAACTGCTTGCAAATATGCTATATTTAAGCCATATTTAGGTAAATTTGTACCGGTATTCTGTGGTTAAACTTTTTTCACTTACACTGCCCTTGACTATCTATGTTTTCTATGTCCAAACCCCAAATATTTAAATAATGCTTTTTACAGTGCTCTGTCAGCCTTAAGTAATAAGACCCAACCCACAACTACTCCATTCTGCAAATCAATTTAATTTCACAGGAAACAATTTTATGCAAAAGGCGTCATCGACTTTTTTGGTACAGGCATAAATTTGTGCTCTAGTTTTATTTCAGACTTCCCAAAAGTTGAAAAAAAGTGCCAGATATTTGGTCAGACAAGATGTGAAAATCTATTTGCCTGAAACAAATTCTGTCCTGACTGAAACATGTTAAAAAGGAATAAGCAGTTCAAATTCTGTCTGACACTCACAGAAATAATGTCAGATAAAATCATGTTCGCTCAAATTTTACCGGACAGGTCCCTCAGTCTGGCAACTTTCAGGAAGTCTGTTATTTGCGAAAGGTAAGGCATTAATTGGTTTGATTCGGCAGGGGTTTGATTTTGTGCACAATCACTTGTGTGAAGTACGCATACATTAACAACAGTAACTGTTCATGTTTTTCTCTAAGCCAAGATGGAAATGACCTTTTAAGGTATTCAATCAATCTTTTTATCATTTTCTCTCATATTAACAAAATGTTCTTACAAATTATTTTATGGTCACAATAATCAATTATTACAGGGTAAGTCTAAAAAAAAAACTTAACCCTTTAAGGCGAAACAAAATGTACGTCATGATTTGCCATCAGTGGATCCAGAACAGCAGGCACATTTGTGTTCACTTTTAGGTCAGATGTAACTACAAGAATTAAGGAATGATTCTTATTTTGGTGCGGTTCATGCAGATTGGACGTGCACGCGAGACCTGGCAAATCCATAAAGCGCGCTAGCGCTTTATGGTAAATTTGCCAGCTCTCGCGTGCACGTCCAATCTGCATGAACCACACCAAAATAAGAATCATTACTTATATTTACATTTTATTCATTTTTTTCTTTAAATAAACTTAAGTCCAACGCTTTCCAAAATTAGTATTAAGTGAAAAGAGGGAGTAATACGTGGGAGTTTTCAATAGTAACAGCCATGACGTTGCTGACGTCATTACGGGTCATGCGGTTCATGCAAAATGAACCGAATTGTTTTAAACGAAGAAATCAATTGGAATGTAAATATTCTAAAGTGGACAGTGCAAATCCTGATCTGAAGGCAAGGATGTGCCGGTAAATCTGGATCTACACTGTTCACCCACACTATAAAGGTGTATCTATTTATTTTCCCAAAATTAACAACTATCCCGCATAAATATTCCAGTTGAAAAGGCCAGGACCTCTTCCCAATTTTCTGATGAAAAGCCCTGGTAATGTGTTAGAAACACCTAAGGAGATTCTATTACATACAGCAGGTAATGAATTAGCGAAGGACTTTTCCATGTACACTTCGCAAATGTCTCTTCAGAGATTCCTTATGAGCCGACGAGAACTGGCAAATATCACATGAGAATGGCCTTTCTCCTGTATGACTACGGTAGTGAATACGTAGCTTTGCCTTGCGGTTAAACACTTTGCCACACAAATCGCATTCGTTATGATATCTGTAGTACTGAGTTTCTTTCAGATTATCTGCAAATAAAAATGCAAGCTGTCAATGTTCTTGCTCTATTATTTGGATGTGCCTGTGTATTTTTCGAATGTGACTTCAAAAGACATTATTTTGAATGTTTTACAAAAATTTTGTTTGCTTCTATAAAATCTTTTTTATAGATCTGAATTAACCCTTTTGATAAACATGGCATTCGTCACTTCTGTGATCAGGATCTACGCTTTTCATTAATCAGTTATTCTTTACTCCCTTGAGTAATATTCATTAAATGAACTAACATTCAGTCTGTGCCAGTAAATTCATTTTTTTTTCAGGATTAACGTGATAGTACTAATAGCAAATAAGGATCACCCGATTAGACAGCGGAGTCTAGCAGACGTCTTGGTCTACAATCGTTACAAAGCAATTACTGCTGTGCTTAAACCTCCATCTACTTTGAAAGATATTGAACCACTGCAAAGGGGCAAATACCAAACAAGTTATCCCTTTCCTCCATATATATACGAAAGTATTTAAGGCATGGGCAAAGAGTAGATCCAAATAATCATTAGCTTTCACACCCGTGCCATCTGATAAGGATCTGCTCTGCTTTTTGATTAATTAAGTTATTTCTGACCAAAAAGCGAGCAGTACAGTTACTGATCAGTCAGCACAGATGTGCCAGCTGGATCTACACTGGTTGCACAAGCATAAAAAGCGTATTTATGGAGGAAAGGGTTTATTGCTTATAATGTGAAGCTGATTACAAGCACTCAAAAATCAACAGTCTAAGTAATGGTATTGAATGTGGCAGAAAAAGTCCATGAAATTTAAAAAAATCACAGTCATTTAGAAGGGTATCCAGTACATACTTAGTTCCACAGATTACATGTATGTAAATGTAATTCTCGATGAAACATTTTCCTGATATATAAACGCAGAAAATTCACAATCTTTACATGTATTTAAAAGTTTGCTGTAAACAAATTCAATTAAAATCTAATAAGTTTTATTTCCGTATTAGTAGTTATTACAGTGGCATGCATAGCAAGGCAAACATTTACAGTTACATTTGATAATAGATGGGGTGGGGTCAAACCTCCAGCAGGAGAACAATTTTCTTGCTTTGAACACCTTATTAATCATCCTACCACAATATGAATTATTACTACAAATTTCGATTTCAATTAGATTTTGGCTTGTGACCAACACCAAAACATTAAACATTGTGAGGCAACTGATAATCTTTTGAAAAGTTTAATTGACACAACTTTTTTTTATTGAATCAGTCCTACATAATTATACCATTCAAATCATTAGAAAACAAAATTTTCATTTCAACATGGAGAATGAACCTACAGCAACAAAATTTTTATTGACAGCAAAACCTTATTTGGAAGTATAACGCAGTGTCTTCTGCTTGGAGCGAATGATCTTGAGAAGTGTTGCAGTTCAACAGATCTTTACGAAGGTCGCTTGCTCAGCCAATATCTAATTGAAATCCAAATTTGTAGTATTTTTTCAATTATAAAGAATGAACCTAGATTAAGAATAAAAATGTTTCACTTTACTGAAAGTCTGAAGGAAGATTTATCCCTTCCTCAATATAATTATTCACATAATTATTCACATGTTTACGCATGTGCGACCAGTGCAGATCCAGATCAGCTGGCACATCTGGTCGCATTTTGGTCTAAATTAACCTAACAAATCATAGAGCGAATAGTGCAGATCATAAAGGTATGTCTATGGAGGAAAATGTTAATGCCTAAGAATTTTCTTCAACAGGTAAAATTGACAGTTTTTAGAGTTACAGTTGTCCTTTTAATGCCTGAGCTTCAACAGTTCAAACTGACCATTTTTAAATATTGAAATCATCTTTTCTTAAAACTCCTTACAAGTAAAATAGTTCAGGTTTCAAACGGTTAACTTAATTCTAATTCCATTGCAATAACGCACACTGGGTCAAAGTTAGTTCTTTGCATTGGGGTCTGCATTTCCGCAACATTTAGTTCCTATCCCATCAACATCGCATTTGTGTTTTTCTCTGGTTGACACAAAGGCGTCAATCAAACACAGATTGCAGCAAGACATTCGTCTGCAAGTCAAAGCGGCAGCTTTTGTTTAAGGTGCACTATAGAATGTTTCTTCAAGTTACAAGCTTGGTTTGATGCATAGTTGCACTCGGAGCACTTGAATGGTTTCTCGCCAGTATGTATTCGAAAATGTCTTCGCAGCAGATAGCTCGTTTCAAAGTTCTTTCCACAAACAGCACAAGGGTTCACTGAAATAAAAAAATGCACTGATAATAATAAAACGGCACTTCTTCCAATTGACCGTTTATTTTTAACCTATTTTCATGATTTCACAAATCAACATGATCAATATCTAAAAGACACAAATCATGTAGATAAATACAGTAATACTGTATAGTGCTTTGTATACGACTGCAGAGTTCATTCATTTTTAAATTTTCCACAGATAATATACCGTTACTGAAATACGTCTTGATGCTTACTGTGAGTTCTAAAGCCGCAACTGGATCAATAAATGATCAAATGGGCCTCAACACTCAACGGGCAAAATTCAGTCACACCAGACTTCTCGAAAGTCGAAAAAAGAGTCAGACATTTGATCAGACAAGATGTGAAAATCTTTCTGACCAGAACAACTTAAAAAGGAATGAGCAATTATTAGGAGTTCAAATTTTTGTCAGACTTTTCACATCCTGTCTGACTAAATGTCTGACACGTTTTTTCGACTTTTACGAAGTCTGCTCCCTATATACATGTAACCAATAAATAAAAGAATAGAACAAGTTATCTTTTATTATCAAATAAAGGGTATCACAAACCCTTTACATTATTGGAAATGTCTTTTATCTCATGGGAGACCAGTGTAGATCCAGATCATTCACCACATCAGTGCATTCAATCTACACAGTTCGCCTTCATATTCATTAGGTTATTTCTGATCAAGAACCAAAAAGTGTATATCTTAGATAAAATGGCACAGATATGCAAGCTGATCTGGATATACAGTGAAACCCCTCTATAACGGACACCTAAGGGACTGAGGGAAAGTGTACTTAATAGCGGGTTGTCCTTAATTGTGGGTTTAAATCAAGAAGAAGAGAACATGTCTGTTCTTTAAAAAATCACCCATAATACCGGGGTGCCTGTAATATCGAGTGTCCGTAATGAGGGGTTTTACTGTACACTGGTTGTCCATGGGATAAAAGCTTTACTTACAGTACTAAGATTATCACACATCTTATGTTAAGTGTTTTTTTGTTTTAAATTGTGGCAATTTCATGTTTGTTTTGAAAATTTTTAAATAGAATTTTAAACCAAAATGTTTGGGGAAAAAGATTTTTTTTTTCAGCTGGGAAAATAGCCCATTATCAGCAGCTATGAATTTAGCTATAATTTTTTATAAATCACCTTTAACCCTTTCCTCCACAGACACACCTTTATAACATGAGCAAACAGTTTAGATATAGAGCAGCCGTGGCCTTTTCCCCCTTTTGATCTGTTAGGTTATGTCTGACCAAAATGCAACCATTGCAGATCCTGATCAGACGGCACACTGGTTGCACACGCGTAAATATGCATATATATATGGAGTAAAGAGTTAAGTGTGAACTTGACATACAAAGTTTGGCCTATTTACACCCTTGTTGAGATCAACAATACAATTTTTAATATTTGATAAAGTAATATTACAAAATTGCGTTAGTTACATGTAAAGCCGACATTAAGTTTTCGTGATGGACAAAGTAATTCCTATGAATCTCCTTTTCTTTGAAAGGGTGACACAAGTGAATTAAACAGCTATTAACAATGGCTCGAGAAAACTAATATTCTGTTGACAAAGAAGTAGTAAAGAAGAAGTATGTTTGTAGTGCCAATAACCCTATTTCTTTTAGTTTAGCTTAAAAGCAAAGATAGTGTTCATTAATATCTCTGACACTGTTTCAATATGCTAAAAAGAAAACAAAATGCAAAAAATGGATCTTTTTTTTCAATCTATTTATTCTGTCAACTTGTGACTTACTTTAATTTTAGATTACAAACTAATAAGGCATATTTCTGCATCTGTTCCTATCTTTGAACAACTGAAAGATGATTTCATGAACATACAAATGTATCTACTCATATACAATTGGATATATAACATTTTTCTGAAGGATATTAATGTAACATACTGTTTTCATACTTTTCAGAGATATCTTTTCGATGTACCATCAAAACAATTTTAAGAAATGGTGTCTTGAAGTTAAAGAAGTATAAAATAAATATTTTAAAAACCCCAGGTTATAGAATATCATAACCCTTAAAACAAATGTACAAAAAACACACACCTTAAAGACTGTCATAAATAAATTGAACAGATTGGCTCTCTGTTAAATGAATTCCACTTGAAAAATGGAGAATTAAGTTGTAAGCCTAATGTAAATTTCCAAATCTACAAATATCAAATCATTTCAATTATAGCATCTCATTCAGCGATACAGGCAACTGGGGTCCCCCCCCCCCCCCTCTCCCCCCACCCTGCAATACTGACCTTAACACCACGCTTGAACCATTCTGCTATTTTGTCTGTCTTGAGCCCATAATTCAATGTCTATTTCCATTAAAGCCCCTTCTATTTAAAAAAATAACGAAACCACTGCCTTGGGCCAGAAAACCTAACTGAATCACATATTCCTCAATTCCTGTTAGTGTTATTCCCAGCACAACTTTTGATGCAGGAAGCCGCTTTCACACAATTTTCCACTATAAACTGTAGTATCCCATAGTGCATTTCTGACATCAAGTTCATTCATGGTCAGTAACATTATTTGGTCTGGCATCCTTCTCCACTGTAAACTGTCAAGTATCCTAAAGTGCATTGCCATAATAATATCAACTTGCTGTAAGTAACTTCATACTGAAGAGCACCAAACATTTTGGTGGTCTCTTCTAATATCATAAGCTGCAGTCATCATCACTGTTAAACACTGGTGACCATTTGACCTTATCACTGACTATTTGCAGGGGTCAAAGTTAGAAAAATGTAAAAGCCTGAAATAAAGCTTGGGGCCTGGGGGCCGCCAGGGCCCCCGGCGGGTCCAGGGCAAAGCCCCCGGAAGCTCCTGCATTTTAGTAAATTTCAAGGCTAATTCTTGTGTTTTCCTGAGACACAATTGTTCTAAAATATATTTTTTTCTCAACAATATATTCTTTTGTCATGTTGAAAATTGACAATTGAGAATGTTTATAAATTATGTCAATCAAGCCACTGATTAGACTAAATGATATTTTCTCTCTTTTCATTACATGAAGAATCACAAGGCTACAAAACTAAATCTTATGCTTGCAAAAAAAAATTATTTTTTTTTTTTAAACAAACAAAATTATAAGCGTACTTTATTGTCTTGACACTCGCAATATGCAGCGCCCGGAATATCGGGCTTTCTAAGCCAGATTTCCAACCTGTCACCGTTTTTGTCGCATTCTGAGAGCCATTCCGAATTCCATTTATTTTTGACATCTATTTCTAGCGATTTGGTATCACAATCCGATTTTAAAAACTTCATTTTCAGTTTCTCATGCTCTCCATGTAGGGCGCCATTTTGCCTTATATTACACTGATATTATGGGTGGCACGATTGGGCTGTCGGAACTGTGCCAGAATCAAATTCCGACTCTTGCACAGAATCTGCCAAACGAGTGAAATTGGCTGTCAGAACTGAATCATGTTAGGTCTATATAAAAAGTGTCACATAATGGCATGTTAATTATATCTTTTGAAGTATAAAGAACTCCGAATAGTCTTAATAAGCCATACTGTATAGTTTAAATAAGTTTTATTAGCTTTTAGATCAGTCAACAACAAAGCAATGTTTATAATTTACTGAAAAATAACACTATTTCTGGTATTTCTGTTGGTGAAATTCTTGGCAGAGTACTGAAATGTAACCATTAACTTATTTTTACGGCAACAAAACAGTATCTAAAAAAATATTTCAGTTTGGTGCAGTATAAAACACTGACCGATTCCATTCACACCACCTATTTCGATGGAACGGGTAGAACGCTGCCAGAACACAGCTCCGACGACCTCGATTGAAGTTGTCCCTGTTCTAACAGTCGGAATTTCCAATCGAGAAGGCCCTATGTTACAACGAATTTGATTCGATGATTTCAGCCTAAGTTAGCCTATAATAACCCAGTTTCAGCCAATCAAATTTGATGTTAGGTACACGCGTAATTGCTAAGATAAACGCGATTCGGGTCGATATCGTTGTCGTCGTATGACTCGTCTACGCCCCCCCCCCCCCTATATCTCCTCGGATTTACACGATTTGGAAAAACGACACAAGCCGCTCCCGAAAAACCGGAATTCAGGCATAAGCCGGAAAACTTTGACCCCTGTATTTGCAATAGGTGATCCTGTGACCTTATCACTGTTTAAATACAGCGGCGGATCCAGGATTTCAGCAAGGGGGGTTCAAGTCAGCGAGTCGTATATTTTAACAGTGTCAATATGCAACTGAGCTAAAACATCAGTCTTTCGGACACTTCCAGGGTTCTCAATAAATAATGTTTGTTAAAGACCCCAATGAATATTTAGAGTCCTATATTGAACTAATCTAGGGGGTCTGCCGGCCTGCTTACCCGGAAAATTTTGAAAATTTATATGCCAAGTCCTGCATTCTGAGGAGTTTTGTGGGAAATGTATAGCAGGTTTTGAACTACTGCTTGTCTTCATACTTGATTTTAACTATTTCCGTGTGAGCACTAGTGATGCAATTATAAGCACTCAGATTTAAATACTCTGCCTCATTATCAGAGTCTAGATATGCGACTTACTCAAATCAAGAAGTTGATAATAAGAGGAAAAATATGCTCGAAATGGCTAAGTTCAGGATTCCCAGTTTCTGGTCAATACTTTCGCCAGTTGGAAAATGTTTAAGACATTTTAGATTCACTAATAACTGTCTGTGGTGGAACGGGGATCAGAGAGAAAACTAGCTGTAAGATACTTTTGGTTTCCTACTGGACCAAAGTATCAAACTAATCTTTTGCATCATTTTGCATAAACCAAATTTATGAACGTTAATGTGCCCAGTCCATAGTCAACTTTTAAAAGTGATGGCTTTACTTTATAAGTAAAGTAAACACTGTGTATGGAGAAAAAAAACACCCCATTTCTTTTACTATATAGTATTCATCAATAAAAAGAAAATTATCAAAATCTCAATAACGGCAAAATGCTGTTTAATGAAAGTTTGCACAAATGTATGTTATTAATGTATCTTTATTTTGCATATGGTAAGACACGTTAGAACAGTAAAGAAAAATAGCGATATCTTAAACTTCCCTCAACTTCTATTTACATAAATTCACAAAAACTAAAGAACACAAAACATCATTTTATGTGCCCACATGAGAAATATGATACTGACAAAAATTTATTGTGCCCTTGCGACTTACATATGTAAACTTTACGAGATATTAGTAAAAGTGCGTTTGACCCTTAATTTCCTGGTCACGTAAACGGATGACAATCACTGATTTCTCTTTTAGTGGCTGAAAGTTTTTTACAAAGTACACAACATTTTCTTGTCAGTATCATCGCGCTCATGTGTGAATTTAAAATTATGTTTTATATCGCTTAGTTTTTATGAATTTATGTAAATAGAATTTCAAGCAAATTTTAGGTCTAGCTTTGTTTCTTTACTTTTCTAACGCGTCTTCCTTTACACAAAATAAAGATACATTAGTAACATTCATTTGGGCAAAGTTTCATTGAAAGGCATTTTGCCATTATTGAGATTTTGAAAATTTTCTTTTTATTGATAAACAAAGTTGGGAGGAGTGTGGCAATCTCTTAAAGCAGAAACGAATGTGTAAACATTTTGGTATTAAAATCCTGGAACGACATTGGCGCGCCCAGCACATGTTTAGGGATTATTTTTATTTTCTATGATTTGTGAACGACTCTACCTCAGTAAATTACTCTCTGCGAACTTACAGCAGTTGTTATCGTGGTCATAATTTTTGTTTTGTCTTGGATGACTAGCCGCGAGTTGTGATATCGAAATACATGTATATTTTTTTTATTCAAACTTGCTTTCTTGTATTGCAACCAATAATATTGATTCGTATCCACAAATTTTGAACACCGAACCACCCGGGACAAAAAAAAATCGGGGAAATTAGGGGGGTTCGTCCGAACCCCCCCTGAATCCGCCACTGAAATGGGTTATCATGTGGCCTTTCAAAGAGCTTTTCTGGCTAAATGTTCGATGGCATATTCCGCATTCATGAGGCCTTTCTCCAGTGTGAATCATCGTATGTCTGTTAAGTAGCCACCGTCTGGTAAACTTCTTTCCACAATATGCACATGGAAAAACGTCATTTCCTTTCAGATGTGAATCATTTGCATTGAAGAAAATATATTCTGATGTATGACCTGAAATTTGAAAAGGAATTAACTGAACCTTTTGTTCTGTATTTATCCAAACTGATAAGGCTATGTCAACTTTGTTCACTACAAAGTTGATCAATTCTGTCACCGTTATTGCCACATCGTGTAAAATGACATTGTCTGGCTTGGCTGACACTGTATAGGTAAACCGAAAACATTGATATGTACACACAAAAAATGTCTCAGTATATCAAAGTAAGTAAAATTGTTTGTTATAATGGGCGCTTATTCATTTGCATACTGAAACAAATGGTGGTCAGTTATAGGAGCATGGATGCTAGATTGGACAAATACGGTTATAGAATTCTGTAAAATGATGAATAATAAATGCGCCGGCTTTAATTGGTAAGATGGACAAGTCTGAGTATATTACAATCAATCAGCAGCAACAGGGTTAAAAGTGCAGTTACAACAACTTTAATAACTTTAACGACAACACTGAAAACAACTTAAATCTCTTGTTATTCGCAAATTTATGTCATAAGAAATTTCCTTGCCCTCGACAAATTAATTCAACAAATGCATGCCACATCACAAATTTAACATTTTATGTAAACTTACAACAATATCATAAATAAAAAATCCTGCAAGCTTTTACAATCATATCTTGTTAAACACTCTTACACCTGGCACTCAAAGCGCATTAGATTTTATGTTCTTGTACATAATGACATAGATTTCCTTCTGTTCTTTTAGCCATCTTTCAGTAAAACTGAAAGATACAGCATCATTTATTCTGGTTTATATGACTAATCATATGGTAAGACAAGTGCTCTTTTTGATTAAAAGCCTTTTCACATTTTTCACACTTGAAAGGCTTATGTCCAGTATGTATTCTAAAATGGCGTCGCAGATGCCACGATGATCTAAATAGCCGACCACATTCAGTACAGCTGAATTTCAATCTGTTGTAGGGTCCAGTGTTGTCTAGTTCTTGAAAGCTATCCAAGGCACTGGCATCTGAAAGTGTAAGTGCTGCTAGTTAGTCTGAAAATGAAACCTTATCGGTACTGATCGACACAAGTCTTCACCGAATGTCTCAGGTCTCATTCTCTGCTCATTAAGACTGAAAATGAAACTAAATCAGTACTGACTTAGACAAATCTTCTCCTGATGGCTCTGTTCTCCTCAAGGTATGGGTTTCTTCTGTGTGTTTTTCTCTTCTATCCTTGGAGATTTTGCTAAGAACAAGAGCGGGCTTGTCTCTGAAACTTGGAAACAGAAACTGAAGAAAACCAATCCTTTCAACTTCAAAACATCTGGCACTTCTTTTTCTTATGACTGTTCAACCTGTTTAAATATTTAAAACTCAACTAATTTATCTAAATAAAGAACAAAACACAAAGCTTTTCAAAAAGACATTTATTCTGTATATGTTTCAGCAAAGGTGCCACTGCCCTTGTTAACGTTTACAAAAACTTGATTGTGTAAAAAAAACTCTGTGTATGCAAAAAAATGGGTATGCAACTCTTCATTCTGTAATTCAAGTTGATGACAGTACTTGATCAATTATATTTTATTACACCATTCTAGCATACATGTATATTTCTCAGGTTTCTAGAATTATTGTATTATAGTACTTAAAAGGTCAGAAAGTCCCAAGCACTGGCATGTAACTTTAAGTTACTATTGTATCTACATTTATCATGTTATTTTTTTAACATACAAGACTTAAGTATAATTGATGGGTAGTTTATCAAAGCAATCCGATTCGTTCCATACAAGGTACCCTTATAAAGGTTTTACACAAGGATATTCTATTTTTGACTGGCAAATAACTTAATGATGGAGGCTAATGTAATGACAATATAGCCAACCTTATAAATGGAACTTTCAAGGCAATGATCAATTGTTTTATCATGTATTTTAGGGAAAGGAGTCAAGAGAGAAATCAAGGGGCCAAAAAATCAAAACCACCAATATCAAGACCAAAAGTCACAACATCACTTACTACTTGATCTTTTACGGATTGTTAGTAGCATTACAACTTAAGGGTAGATTATGATGAGGGTAGAATGTCTAGGTAGAAATATAATGTCACCACTTCAAGGTAACATGAATTAACTCCCTTTAAGGCATTATGAATTAAATCCTAGATTTTCATCCAAATTTTTCATAATATTGTATTTTAGGATCTGTATTTCTAGTTTGAAACAGAAACGTACTTGTCCAGTTTGTTTTGCTCTCTCTGCTACCCCCCCCCCCCCCCCCTCCCTCCACCCACCCCCACCTGCCTAAACAACTGGTTAAATTAATGGCAGTTTTTTTTAATTCCAGAGAAAACAGGATGAAAATCTTGAAATTAATTAATACTGACCTCCTCAACTTTATTTTCTTATGTATAACTCATTAGGGCCTGATAAAGCGTTCTTTAGGCAAAGGTGTCCAAGTTCTAGCATATATATTAACATTTCAACCAAATGACAATTACCGACAGTAAAACTATGATGTAGTGAAAGTACTCCTCAAGACTAGTACCCAAGGTTACAAAACTGAGCATGGAAACCAGTCTCAAATCTCAAGCATCGCCCTTTCAGCCATTCAGATGCTTGAGATTTGAGACTTGTTTCCAATCTCAATTCTCAGCTTTATAACCTTCAGACTAGTAGTATTATATTATTATTAGAATGTTCTCGACAGTTATTTTCAACACAAACACAATGACACATTCAATGATTTGCAAAAGTTTAATAAATCAAACAAAAAGAATTGGATCAGGAATAATTACTGGTGGAATTCGAAGTAAAATTTGTCATGTACACTAACACAGAATTAGTATTCCAATAAAAATAAGACATGAATCATTATCAAGGTATACCAAAATATTTCTAAATTTGAGCAAAAAACACTTTGCAGAGGAGGTTGAAAAAAAGACTGTATATTTAATGTATTCGGCTTTAATGTGTTTGATGAAGAATCCTTCTGTTTGATAACCTTTTTTACCATAATTATATAATTTATAAACTTTTCTACACATGTGTTACCAGTGTAGATCCAGATCAGCTGGCACATGTGTGCCGTCTGATCAGGATCTGCACTGGTCACAATTTCGTCAGAAATAACCTATCAAATAAAAAAGCTAACAGTTTAGATCCTGATCAGATGGCATGGATGTGCCTGTAGATCTGGATCTAACCTGTTCGTCCATACAATAAAGGTGTGTCTATGGAGAAAAGGGATAAAGAATCCTGCTCACCTGTCGCATCTTCAAGAACAGGGTTGAAGGTTATAAAACTGAGATTGGAAACCAGTCTCAAATCTCAAGCATCTGATTGGCTGAAATGGTGACTGGTCTCCATTTCAGCCAATCAGATGGTTGAGATTTGAGACCGGTTTCCAGGCTCAGTTTCATAACGGGCACATAACTGAGCAAATTTCATGGAAGCAGTAAACCCTCAGCACAGATTAACATTTGTGAACCCAAGACTATAAACCTGAGAATCATTCAATAGAAACTAGTCTCAAATCTCACTTTTAAGTTTTATAATCTTCAGCACTGATGCCAAGATATGCAAGGTGACTTAGTAGAGTTATTACTGACTTCTTGTGACGCAGACTTTGGGCAATACTCGTACTTTGTGTTTAAATTGTATAAGAACCATTAAACAATGAAGGATATTATCTGTTATTGAACCAAGGTAATCAAGGTAATGAAGTAACCTTTACCTAACAATTACAACTAACTTTAAGGCTATCTAAAGCATTTTCTAAGTTCTGGTTGTGTTTTCATTTCAGGTGAAGGACATCCAACTGATCTTTTTAAATTCTCTAACATAATGTAAAAAAATTGCAGAAATTTTGTTTTAACAAACAAAATAAAACCCATAACCCTGGTCTAATTGTATATTGTTCGAATATCAAACTTTTACAAGTCAAATGACACAAAATATATCATAAATAATTAATGTATCAATTAACTAGCATGACTGATATGGACATGTAGCCACAGTCAAACAAAATGTAGAGAAGAATAATAAAGAACTGCAAACTTCCTTGAAAGTTGAAACAGACTCGGTCTGACTGAAACATTTTAGAAAAGGAATTAGCACAATAGCAGTTCAAATTTTGTCTGACACTTGGTCTGATAAGAATTAACATACAAAATCATGTCAGACCGGCCTAAATTTGACAAGACAGGTCTATAAGTCTGGCAAATTTTACAAGTAGTAAGTCTGGAACTAACATCCATCTACGTAAGTTCTGTCAATTTAACACCAGTAAATTGATTCTTACTTCTTTATCTAAATACTGAACCACAGAATAACCCAGGGAAATAGTTGCTGAAATAACCTCTTTTTTACTTTTTTGAATGCTCAATTCTGCATTTTAAAGGCATGTTTGTATTTCCTAGGAAGAGCTTTTACAAATCTTCATCAATCCCAAAAACATCAAAACAGCCTTAAAAAGAAATTCATTAATAAGTAACCATGTATTCAAATTCATTATAATATGTTACTTTGAATACATGATAACTTAACAAAGAAATTTCCTGCACATAATAATTAATAAATTCTTAAATTGCAAAAAATAAAACTTGAATTTGAGTGAATGTGCTTAGAAGAACAGAAGCTTTTGCAATACTGACTGGACTTAATATCTTAATATATTTCTTTACCACTTGAATGACATGTCATGCTGTTAAAAAAAATCATATTGCAGGGATTTAACATGCACCTGACCTTGGAGATGACCCTTTCACTCTTGGAAATTTCCAAAAAGCCTCACTTCGACCCTATGATTTTCTGTAAAGGTTTGGTTTTTCTTAAATGAACGGGTATTTTGGCTATTGAATATAATATACAATGCACAGATTGAAAAAATGGAAAAAAAATTCTTGATGCATAATCGCTTAACTGCTTATAAAACCTTTACTCTATATTATTAATAATACATGTATATGGGTTTTATCGTATATATGTGCACTCAGTGTTACTGTGTTGAATCGGTTGATCCAGACAAGAATCCAAAAGTTGGCTTGGGTCTGAAATAACCTCTTGCACAAATGAAAAAGCAAACAATGTAGATCCTGTCCTGATCAGACAGAATCGATGTGCCAACTGATCAGGATCTAAATTGTTTTCCCATGGGATGACAGCCATATCCCATGGTGTAGGAATGATGTTCTCAAGATCTAACATAATGAGGCAACCAAACTGTAGACATTGCCAGCAACTGCAATGCCATCTGTACCCAACTCTTATATGGGTGTCATCAAACTTTTAAATGGAAAGTGGTATCAAATACAAGATTCAGTCCAGCCAGTAGCTATGTCAATGTAAATAACATTTGTTTCAAAATAAATACATGTACCTACTAACACCTACCTTTACTGTGTAACATGGACGCAAGCTCTTTTTTCATCCATACTGGACTATATGGCAAGACTTTTAACGATGCGATGATTATTTTACTTGAACGCTTTATTCTTTAGATAGTACTCACATCCAATATGCGACGGGTGTAGATCCAGATCAGATTACACATCTATGCAGTCAGATGTCTATGGAGCAGTTTAGATCCCAATTAGACAGTAGACTGCACATATATTGCCAGAAATTAATTATTTCAAATAATTAATTTCAATAATATTTGGCTTGGCTATTTCCATAGATTCCCAGTTGAATTTTCAACTGAGGATATGAAAATTTTGATCTTTTACATGATATATGTGTAAGTTAAACTATATTGTATCATTACATCTAAACATAAAGGTTCTTCTAGCACATTCAATCAATGACAATACTAGCTAGCAGAAAAGTATCCTCTGATTGTTATTCTGGGTTAACTATCTTCTTACACATTTCAGATTATACAGCAGCTTTAACTTTCCTATTCCAGGGCTTTTCAGCAGAAAATCGGAAAGAGGCCCTGGCCTTTCCAATTGGGAAATTTATGCGCAATAATTGTTTATTTTGGGAAAACAAAATTAATTGAAAGATGGGTTCTAAATTATAACATTGATAAGTAATAGATATTTTTAACTAAAAACAGATGTTTTAATTAAGCTTTTTATTTTTCAGACTTAAATTTTCAAACACCCCTCAGAGGAGTTTTAACGATTTTTGGACATCTTTCTTAGCATTTTGACAGCGTTTTTTTTCCTTCTTTAACTACCTCTGCAAAACGGTACCATTCCCAAAGCTGACCGGAGTCTTCCCAATTTAAAGTACCGAACATTCCCAATCCCCAAAGCTATATTTCCAACAACAAACAGTGCTGTTTCCCAATTGACCAACGAGTTTTTTGCAAGAAATGTTGTTCCGCGTAAAAAAAACGTACCGTTCAAAAGGGGAGTAACTCTTATCAACGCTCCCGTTAGACTCTTACTCAGTTGTTATCATTAAATAAAATAGACATGTGACGTCATTGATCCGGTCCGCGTTTTATACACGTCCTTTTTTCAGACTGGCTTACGGTAAATAATTGCAAGTTGACTGATTCTTACGTATAAAATTGAAGCACAATGACCAGTCTCCAGAAACTGAAAGTAGTTAACAAACTTCACAACACCGTTTAGAATGAGCGATTATTCAAAGGAAGCCGTAAAATACGAACACTGGCACTCTTTTGTTGCAAGATTTTGGGTATATATCGACCGAGCCCATGCCATTGGCGACGAGTCCCGAGTCTGAGCTATTTGAACCAATGAATGTAGGTACCAGTATCGAGCAACCTCTCGTACTTTCCCCCTAAAATTGGACTGAAACTAAACTTGAATCCAACATTCTGACTTATTTGGATACCAAACTGAGTCCCACTCAGAAGCTATCCTTGAGCTAAATGTAGCTCAAAGACACATTGCCTCAACCTGACACTGACATTTTGACATTTCCTGCTCATGTCTATTATGGTTAGCAACTTGCATTAATTGTCGCTAATTTGCAGTTTGTCTCGTGAACGAAATTCTGCAAGTACCGTATCAGCTTGGTATTTTTCGCATCTATTGTTCGTCACAAAGGGAGTTTTATGTCAAATCAGAAGCAACAGAATCGTTAAAAAACTTTTATCTATTTTAATATGTTTGATGTTAAATTGCATCTGCTGGTTAACATGTACATCGCCGCATCCCCTGCATACAAAATGTAATAAACAGCCTTCGCTGATAATGACGTAATTTGACACGGAAAAAGCGTGCATTTCGTGAATTTGTTGCCAACGTTGATTTAATCATTTGATCTTTTTTACCACCCACGAAGAATGAGCAAACATATACATTGTAAATGTACAAAAAATTGGGATCCACGGACCAATAACGGATCGCGATATAACGGAGTTGCAGTGTACTATATTTTTGGATTGGGAAGAGGCCTTTTATAGGCCTCTGCTGTATGAAAAGCCCTGTATTCAGAGTTTTCCTTTCAAGTATTTTAGAAACATGTACTACGGCTATCTCTAGAAATATTCCTGGCATAACAAATGAAATTTGCAAGTACCAATCACGTGTATGCTTAGTTTAACTACACAAATCCAGAAAAAAACTAGAATTATCACTGAAAGTGATTAAATACCCCCACATGTATGCTTGATAATTGAACTGGGAATGCTTCGAATCAATGGCATAATGTGCCCCACTTTCAATCCAAAGTGTCGTCTTCATAGTAGCCACATATTCAGCAAGTTTCATCACAATATCTCATTCCTTCTAAATTTATTGAGCAGAAATGGTTTAAATATGTTAGTAACAGTGGCCTTTATCTAACTTTTATCTATGAACTGTGTGCCAAACATTGTTTATGAGAAATCATCCAGAAACCATTTTTACTATTTTTAGTAACAGTGACCTTGACCCCATCAGGCCCAATTTCAATACCAAGTTTCGTCTTCACAGACACTACCTATATAGCAATTTTCATCACAATATCTCATTCTGAACCAAAGTTATTGAGCATACAGTTTATTTTCTATTTTTAGTAACAGTGACCTTGACCCCACAGGCCTTGAATCCCAAAAGTCATCTTCACAAAAAACATCAATACACCAAATTTCATTTAAGAATCTCATTCCAAGCTATAGTTACTGAGTGGAAACGAAGTTTTGAAGTTTAAATAACAGTGACCTTGACCTTGAACCCACAGGCCCCAAAGTCAAACCTAATCTTTATCTTGTTATGTTACATCTGTGTCCCAAAAAATAATTAAATCTATGAAGTATTTCATGAGTTATAGTCCAGAAACAATTTTTCTTTTTAAGTTACAGTGACCTTGACACTGACCCCTCAGGCCCCAAAGTCGAACTCGACCTGTATCTTCTGATATTACATATATGTACCAATTAATCTGTGAAGTTTTTCATGAGTTATTATCTGGAAACCCTTTTTCTATTTTTAGTAATACTGACCTTGACATTGACCCCACCAGCCCCAAAGTCGAACTTGACCTGTATCTTGTGATGTTACATCTATTTACCAAACAAGGATTAAATCTGTGAATTGTTTCATGAGTTATCATCCGGAAACCATTTTTCTATTTTTAGTAACAGTGACCTTGACACTGATCCCACCAGCCCCAAAATTGAACTTGACCTGTATCTTATGACGATATACCTGTGTACCAAAAATTATTTAATTCTGTCAAGCCTTTCATGAGTTATCATCTGGAAACGAAGAATCCGACCGACCGACCGACAGACCGACCGACCGACCGTCCGTCCGACCGACAAGCTCACTCCTATATACCCCTCAAACTTCGTTTGTGGGGGTATAATTATTTTAAACGATACAGGCAAAAGTTCAGCAAAACATTTTTTTTTAATTATAAACAAGAGCTGTCACTGGAATTGACATATGCCCCCGAAATGCAGCTTGAAATCAAATAGGTATACATATGTAATAAATAAACATATGTAATGAAAAATATGCTTGTGGAAGACGAAGCATACTGCATGCATATAATGTGGAAGACGAAAGGATCATAATTATGTTTCAAGTCTGTAGTAAATATATAGTTAAATAAAGTTAAATATTAATATGAACAAGAGGTCCATGATGGCCCTTTATCACTCACCTGAGTGCAACGTCTCGATATGGTGAACATTTACATCAAGTTATTTTAAAATCCAATAAGAAACAACAAATCTACAGCTTGGAAAAGAAAATGCTATTTTTCGTAACAGTGACCTTGACCTTTGACCTACAGGCATGGGTATTGTAAGCAACACATCCCTTTGTCATGGTGAATATTTTTGTAAAGTTATTTTGAAATCACTTCATTCATTAGGAATTAACAGCCAAGACAAGAAAATGTTATTTTTAGTAACAGTGACCTTGACCTTGGACCAACAGGCATGGGTATTGTACGCGAAAGTACACCTTGTCATGGTAAACATTTGAGCCAAGTTATTTTAAAATCCAATGAGAAATAACAAATTTACAGCATGGACAAGATTTTTCTATTTATAGTAACAGTGACCTAGTTTTTGAACCCAGGTGACCCATATTCAAACTCAACCAATTAATAACTGGGACATATGTCCTGACCAAGTTTCTTTACAATCTGAGAGTAAAATTGTGACCACTATAGTGTAAACAAGAAAATTCTATTTTTAGTAACAGTGATCTAGTTTTTGGACCCAGATGACCCATATTCGAACTTGTCTGACAAATCATTAGGACAAACATCCTGACGAAGTTTCATGACAATCGGAGCAAAAATGTGACCTCTAGAGTGTTAACAAGAAAATTCTATTTTAAGTAACAGTGATCTAGTTTTGGGACCCAGATGACCCATATTCAAACTCGTCCGAGAAATCATTGGGACAAACATCCTGACCAAGTGTCATGACAATCAGAACAAAAATGTGACCGCTAGAGTGTTAACAAGAAAATTCTATTTATAGTAACAGTTACCTAGTTTTTGGACCCAGGTGACCCATATTCAAACTCGGCCTAGAAATAAATGGGACAAATATCCTGACCAAGTTTCATGATAATTCAAGCAAAAATGTGACCGCTAGAGTTTTAACAAGAAAATTCTATTTATAGTAACAGTGACCTAGTTTTTGGACCCTGATGACCCATATTAAAACTCGTCCAAGAAATCATTGGGACAAACATCCTGACCAAATTTCATGACAATCAGACAAAAAAATGTTACCTCTATTGCGTTAACAAAATTTACCTTAGGGTTAGGGTTTAGGGTTAGGGTTAGGGTTAGGTAAAAAGGCCCATAACTCAGCCAAAAATAATCCGATCAGAAATTCCTTTGGATATGCATAACAAGTCTTGGTGACAAACACTCCTGTGAAGTTTCAATGAAATCCCTCAAGCGATTTCAGTTTACGTTAGGGTTAGGGTTTAGGGTTAGGGTTAGGGTTTAGGGTTAGGGTTAGGTAAAAAGGTCCATAATGATAACTCGGCCAAAAATAATCCGATCAGAAATTCCTTCGGATATGCACATCTTTGCTTAGTGACAAACACTCCTGTGAAGTTTCAATGAAATCCCTCAAGCGGTTTTGGAGAAGAAGCGAGGACAAGATTTTGCTTCAAAGGGCCATAACTCAGCCAAAAATAATCGGAGCAGAAATTCCTGACGATATGCATAACTAGGCTTGGTGACAAACATTCCTGTGAAGTTTCAAAGAAATCCCTCAAGCGGTTTCAGAGGAGAAGCGAGGACAAGATTATTTCGGACGGACGGACGGACGGAAGGACGGACGGTCCGATTACTATATGCCTCCCTTCGGGGGCATAAAAAGCTGTCACGATATGTCAAATTTATAAAAGAATTTAATTTAATTTTTAGACACGTGTACAGAAACCTGAGTTTCAGGCTTGCCTGAAAACTTTCACCCATGGATGTTTTTATTGATTTCAACTGACGGGTACAGGATAATCACTAGTCCCAAAAGTTAAGGACATAAAAATGCCAATTTAATGCAATTTGTTACTGGAAAGCAAAAACTTAAAGGGAAATTTAAAGCTGTACAGTATTGGTACGAAATGCAAGAAGATAGCTGTATAAAGCAAGCAAGTAAATATAGACTTACTGTATCCTTGGGCCCCAGCATCCATTGCACCTGATGTTGATGGGTCAAAGTTCATACCCATAGATGCATCGTATTGTTGCATCATCGCACGACCAGGCTCAACACCTGTTATTTCTAATTCCATTTCTGATTCACTAATTGACTCAAGTTTCACACTAACATCCGGGTCTAAATCTGACCCACCCTCTGCCCCTTCTGTTGATGTACTTGGTCTTTCAAGATTGGAATTATCCGCACTACCTGAGATCAAATTAGACAAGTCAGAGTCCAAGCTTAGTCCTTCGGTGGGTAAATGTGGTTGATTAGATGTTACAGATGACTCGGATTTATTATCATCGTCATCTTTATCACTAGCTTCAGCTTTCACATGAGATGGTGTGGAAGGGGCAGATGAGTGAGATGGCGAGGCAGTGGACTGGGTGGTAGCCGAAGCACCTTTGCTATGAACATTAGCGGTGGTGTCATTTGAACTTTGATTTGAAGTTTCATCATCATCTGGTTCAATCTTTATCACTTGTCCATTATTCCCTTGTGGGAATTTCATTGCACCTGTATGAATACTAGCACCCTTTGATTGGTCCATATTTAAAGGCCGTCTTATTGGCCGTGTGACTGGATACGGTTCATGTCTCATTCCAGGACCTCTGCCTGGGCCTTGATGTCGTGGAGATGTGAAGCGTGGAGAGGTCTGTCTAGCGAACTGCGGAGACATGTACTGGGGACCAGCACCGTAGCGGGAGGGAGACATCATCTGCATTTGCTGCAGCTGATGTTGCTTCATCTGCAACTCCTGCTGTTCTTTCAGCAGTCTTTCTTTCTCTTTCTCTTTCTCCAGCTGTTTCTTTTTATGATGATCTGAAAAAAGTAGTTATAATATACAAATTTCTGGGCTCTCACAAAAGGAAGACTTGGGAGAAGTCTCCCAAAAGTGACCAGACTTCTCCCTCCTTTATGGGAGAAGTCCTTTTGTATAGACTAATATGCTTTTCACTGCAAACATCTCCATAATTCAATAAAATTATCACAATAATTATCCGTGATTTGCAAGTCTAGTGAGAGCCCTGAATTTGGAAGTTAATTTGTTGTAATAGTGTGGGTTTGGGTGGTATTTGATTGTAAATAACCCAATTTAATGTTTTTCTTAACAATTTTGATCAATCAAACAAATTTTTATTTTTGTTTTTGTTTATAGCGGTCGCATTCTGGCATTTGTTCCATGTTGTGCTTGCTTAAACTTTGCAGAATGCAGAAGACCAATACTTTTCTCACATAACAAATCTGATTAGACTAAACAATAAAATTTCAATAAACTGAGTAATGGAAACATGCCAGTAAATTTATGGATTGCGTAAGAATATTGTTATGCTAAGTTCCCACTGCCGATTCAGGCAATCAGGTACTGGTCTGGCTCGGTCGGTATGAGTGATTGGGAGTCATCGGGAAGATCTATCTTGGTCGGCATCACTCAGGCTTCCTATCCGAATTTTTTCGACATGTCAAAAATATTCAAGTAGTGATCGAGTAGCCAAGTGGTTGAGAAGCGCTAGGGATGCGATCGTCTATTGGTCGAGTAGAAGAGCGAGTTGATCGAGAAGCAATCATGTAGCCATTTGGTTTGGTCGAATTGGCATATTTCATGCGATCTGTACTCGATGTTCATCTTGAGTATTATCCGATTGCAATCCGATCAACTTGATCTCTGTTCAAACTGGTGTCCAGATTAACTAGACTGCTATTTAACCACACACAATCACTTCCCGATTGCTGTTTGACCATACAGGAGCTAGACACTTTTTTAATGTAAAACTGTGCATTGGTTTCTCATAACCTGCTTACATAAATTGGAAGAGAAAACATCACCAACGATGCTGAGAAAAGGCAAAAGGACAACTAATACTGATTTACAGCCATGGCCCTGCCTCTCTTGAGTTCTTACCATCTGGCCCACAACTGTAACTGCTCAATCTGCATAATGCGAGTGCTAAGCTTAGAGTTTCAAGATGAATCATGAAAGGAATAATGACCAACAGTGTTTGAAGTTTTTATTCTAACAGTTTTGGAACACGACCTTCTACAACCTGAGTAAGACAAAGCCGATCTGGTCAGGTGAAGTTCTGGCAGATTGTGTACAGGCCCAGTTGGTTGAGCTGAGGCCTTGTAAAGGTCGGGATGATCGAGTGGAAATCATTAAGATGGTCGGGTTGACGCTGTGAAGGAGTCGTGAATAATCGTGTGGGGGTCGTGTGTAAGCTACTAAAGGTCGAAAGAACGTAATGTATATGCCTTTAGTCAAGCTTTGAGCTTGGTCGGGCTCAATCAGAAAATTTAGGGGATCAGGATGATAGAGCTGATTGGATCGGGAGTGGGAACTTAGCAGTATGGTCATAAAAAGAAAAGGCATGTGGCGTTGAGTACTGAAAAAAAATTGTCAGAAAAACATTATCACTGAACGGTGATCAGAAAGTTGACTTTGATCTTTAAGAAGACAGGGTCATGGTTCAAACTTTTTATTCAAACTTGAAAGAAGTATTTCAGGTCAAATGGAATCCCTGATTTTATATCCGGACCCTCTGATTTTTGTCGAACGTCTTTGTTTTTTTACTTACATGTAAATCAGGAGTATTTTGGCTTAATACTGTCAGAGTCTATTTAAAAATGGTCAAAATGACCTGTGAGATTAAGCTGCTGAATTTATGTTACTCACATTTGAGACAAAAGCCTAGGAATTGAGATTTCACATCTTCATTATCTTCCAGAAAAGATTTCCCTGACTCAGAACCCAGATGGCTTAATGTCCCATCAGCTACACTTGCTGTGAGCAAAATGGCTTCTTCATCAGTGTGGACTGCTAGCTGCTCCACCTGAAATAGTCACTTATGAAGTAATAAGCTGAAAATAAATTGACCCTTTCCAAGATTATTTTCTCGGACACTTTCTTTCACTTGTGAACATGTAAGTCTAAGTTTACCAAATTAAATGTCTCCTCATTCAATGCCTTCTACAATGGAAGTTTCTCAATGGCAGTTGCCTTTGATGCTAATTTTTTACAACTCCTGTTTTGGTTTGCCTGTCCTCACATTCTAATTAAAATGATAAGCAAAATGTACCTAAGGTTATAAAAATGAGCATGGAAACCAGTCTCAAATCTCAAGCATCTGATTGGCTGAAATGGCGACCAGTCGCCAATTCAGCTAATCAGATGATTGAGATTTGAGACTGGTTTCCAATCTCAACTTTATAACCTTCAGCCCAGGATAGTCATCTGCTGTTATTTTATTTGAGGTCACTGTGACCTTTACTTTTGTCCTACTGACCTTTAAAGTCCTGAAGGTTTTCTATAGATATTAAAAGGAATTTACTTTCCCTTTTCTGGCATTCAGGGCTTTTCAGTAGAAAATCTGAAAGAGGCCCTGGCCTTTCCAATTGGGAAATTTATTCGTGATACTGTTTACTTTGGGAAAACAAAATTCATTTAAAAATGGGTATTAGTTGATAAATTTGAATAGTAAAAAAATTCTCAACTTAAATTTAATTTTTTAAAGCATTTTATTTTTCAGACTTCAATTTTCATACTCCCTTCAGAGGACTTTGATCTACTTTTAGACATCTTACCTATCATTTTGGGAAGAGACTCTGCTGCTGTTGGGGAAAAAGTACTATATTTTGTGATTGTTATATTGTTATATGTAAGTATGAAAAGCCCAAGACTTGAAGTAAAGATCAAGCTATTTTCCCAAAATTATATAACACAGGACCCATCTGGCAGAGCAAGCCCCACTCAGGATCACTGTTTAACCAGGTCCCATTTCAATCAAAGCATATCCAAAGTTACCAAACAGCTTTAACAAAATAATGGTACTGCAATGGGTACTAATTGTGTAGGTACTTACAAGCTGCTGTATCTGATGCTTCACCACTGCCTTCAAGATCACTTTATACCCTGGAACTTCTTTAATTACGTCAAGATCTGGAGCTGCCATGACTACTAATAATGTCTATGTCGTGAGCAGTTAACTGCAACTTCTGTAATACATGTAACAAGTGGGCAACCAGTTGTAGTGTATGTTTTCACTTTTGCATCAGATGGATCTTCAATGCCTTTTATTTATCCACACTTCTATAGGAAGACAATGATTTGCTTTCAAACAATAAATGGATTTTATCTTCAATTTGGTTAGTTTGTTAATGACCACATATATCTATATTCACAACTTCTAAGTTCTGTTCAGTGTGCTGGTGTTAAATCTTGTCAAGTTTCTGAGAACAGTGGTTGTTATTTTGTTTCCAAGCAGATGCAATGCTCTGCTCAACTTTTTTGGTGTCCACAACTGCAACTGCTATTGTTTTTGATACTGTCTTTCTTACATAAATGTATATTGCTGCAATCTTTAAAAGAACCTGAAAATAAAAACACAAAAAAATGTCTTAGATGTATGACAAATGCCCCCATCTATGACTGTTGTATTTATAAAGATCTTTGGTGCTTAGGTCGAAAAAAAATCCTGTTTCTGGTCACCCGACCGACCCTCTTTTTTACCCCAACTGCAATTTTTTGTGATTCTGGGTATACCGGGTGTTTGACAAGAACATTATAATGTGTTTAATTTTTTAATTACTGAAAGTGCCAAAGGTCAGCGATAACGCCTGATACTCGAGAAATGAGTGGCACTACTTTAGCAAATTATGCACACAAGAATAATATCCACTCAAAACCCTGTTGGACATAAAGTGAAACTGAAACACGATAAACCGAATGTTTCAATTTTACTGCGCACCTTTATGTGCAGGTCGGATGCAGATCTTTGTTTTTTTTAAATGTCTGTCGGTTTTTCAATCGAAGACAACATTGGCCTTTAAAGCTACCATATGAAATTGAAAATAAAAATGTTATGAGTGAAAATATTTTATACTTAGATCTGTCAGACGGCTATTCTGATTATTGTTTTTGCCAGTGGTGGGAACCACTGGCAATGAGATGACATTCCGAAAGCTCATACCTTTCAGCAGGTGCGCTCAAATGAAAAAGTCGCACAACAGCTTCCGGTAGATGTCGGGGAAAGAGTTCCAAAAGCAATTATAGAAACGAGAAAAATCAGTTGTAGACGATCATTTAAATTGATTGCTGTTAAAGAAGGATCAGTAATGTTACTCAATAAAAGCAACAAAGGCGCACTTTTACCGATTGATTAAATAAACTGCGTATCTGTTAGACATTCACAATGAACTACCAAACTCTTTACCTCGGCCATATTTTCAGTATGGCATCAGAAAAATGAAAAATGGATGTTATGTTCTTAATTTCCTAGCCAATGCTCGGTGGAATTCAACAGAGGACGGGTGAAATTTTCAAAGGATACCAGATTTGGTAAGATTAGTGCAATATTTATTGAGATGTTGATATTTAAAATCTGTGTTTACATGTGGGCTTTACAAAATGGAGGTTTCTTATTTACCTTGCTTCCGCTAATATAGTCAGTAGTGTTGGGAAATCGGTTGCAAATCATAATCGATCATCGGTTGGAATCGGTTGCCCTTTCCGATGCGATTTCACGATTATAATCGGTTTCTTAATTTGCGCAGGGTTAGGTTCACAAATGGTCTTAGAATCAGTAGCATACATAATTACTGGATACTAATAATTTCCAACTTTCTGACCTAAACCGAATAAAAATCATTGCTGCCCAAAAAGGTTTGTGCAACTGAACCAAACCCCTCTAGATCCGCCACATGAATTCTCATATGCAAAAATGTTGCGGTTTCCTATGAATTATATACTGATTTTAAGGCTGAAGACACAAGATAAGAGGTCTAGTGAATACAATACATATTTATTCGAAGAATCTTTACCATCATCATATAGCTACGCATTTCAGACGCTCGACAAAATCGGCGCCATTTTGCGTTTTTGCTTGTCGCCTGTATTTTTGTACTATTTGCATCAAATTCTGCAAAGGCCTTTTGTTAGGTCTAGGTTTTTTCCTGTGCGATGGAAGTTCTTCACTAATCTTGTAGAATCTAAAGTGCTTCTGATTTATTTTTTTGCCTAGGTTCTCGTAAATCTCTCGAGTCGCCATTTTAATTTTCAATTTTTCAAAGTGATTTCCCTTTATGGCCTGTGTAAAAGCCGGAACCTGTACCTTTATATTTTGTCTTTTACACTGCGCATGTCTCATCTGTTAATCGATTATGAGAGAAAGACATCGATCATCGACATCGAGAAGCATTTACACGTCGCTAATCGATGTTTTCCGATCATCGGCACATCACTAATAGCCAGGACACAAATTTTCAGAGAATTTGGTATTTGATTGTAAATTTGGTGTGGATAGACTGATAACGGTATCTGGTCAACTCGTACCTGAGTTATCTCGTACCTTGGTCAACTCGTACTCTATTTTGGTCAAATCGTACCTGATCTGTGGTCAACTTGTACCTAGTAACCTACCCAAGTCAACTCGTACCCTATTTGATCAAATCTTACATACTCATGTTTATTCTTATTTATTTGTTACAAATTATAATTATAAAATAACTAATGATAATCAAGTATGTGCTGATTTATATGCATTTGGCAAAAGTATTCTTGTTTCGCTTAAAGATTGGAGATCAAGATTTTCAGTGACGTCATTGACAAAAAGAACAAAAAGATATAAAACACAGCCATATTCTTTCAGTTTTTTTATGTATTCATATATTTATTCATATATTTTAAAAAAATCTTACAAAACACTCCTAGCCATATTAAAATAACCAGAAAGATATAAGTTTTATTTTAAAAGTCTGACTTCTTTAGATAACAAAATACGACCGACGCAGCTCTCCCTTTATCTCTTTATTTAATGTGATACCTTTAAAATTACAATTGCATGTCATAAATAAGTTGGTGAGACAAAAGTTAGGCTGAAAGAGAAAACACAGTCATTAATTCATATTTATTTTCGGATATTGTCAAACTCAGAAAATTTATGTTGTATTTTACCCTCATATTGATATTAAATCCCTTAAAATATACGTTGGCGGCTGAAATTTTATTTAGATACATTTAACAACCCATCTGTTCAGATGCTATTAACCCTGTAACACCTTCAATCATGACTTATCACATCACTAGTATAATTGGATTATAACACTTCTGGACATGATTAACTGATTACCAGTAAATTATCAGTTACCCTTATTAAATAGGTCCTAATTTTATCAAATGTGGTGTCATGGTTGTATGCTCATTTGATTTAACGAACACTTACAGTTAAAGTTTGTTAAACGTTTAACACTGGACTTAATTTTATTGTCATTGTTTGTTTTTTTTAAAGAAAAAAATATTGTCATTATTATTTTGGTCAAGTTTGTCTCATGCTTAATTATAAATCTTAAAAGGCTGATCTATGAATAACAAGATGATGTTAAGGTATAGCATAATTTTGCTCCCAAAATGCTTATATTTGAGACGGACCTAAATAAAATTCTAATTAAAGTAAGTTCGATATAAATTTATTTTAATTTAGCTACATTTGTAGTAGGGTGTTCTCTAAGATGCAAAAGAATATAAAGCTATCTTAAGAAATAAAGAAGTTATGAGGAACGACTGTTTTTTTTGGTTTCCAGAGTAATTTTGATCTAACATCGGTTCCACTTTTCGACAAAATTTGAGCACATTCTAATTAGAATAATTTCAATACAAATTTTAAATGTTTCTATGGTGGCCGTGAGTGCCTACTTTAAGACTCCAAAGAAATTTGATGATATATTGCGAAATAAAGAAATAAGGGGTAGGGTATCTTTAGAAATAAAAAGAGTTAAGTGTATGACCGTATTTTATTGTACAGACATATTTTATTTTAAACCTGTCAGTTACATTAATATTATAGACAAATTACAATTGCTCTTTATTATCGCCGCTGTAAAGTGTACTTCTGAAAAGGGGTACGAGTTGACTAAGGTATGCATTAACTGAGGTACGAGTTGATCAAAAAAGGGTACGGGTAGACTAAGGTACGAGTTGACCAGAAACCCTGATAACGATCCCAATCTATCAAAACTAAACAAAAAAGACGAGTTTAAGTAGTGTAGACCCTCATTTTTATTTTTCTTTGGGGGGGGGGGGGGGGGGGGGAGTTGGGGTGGCCAGTTTATACACATTTTAGAGAAACGGGATCCGTCTTCCAAGCACCTGTGGGTTTTCAGAACCCTTGTTACATAATTTCTAAGACACATTTATCAGGTTGGGAGTAACCTTAAATGTAATGGCGCCTTTAAATACAATGCAGTGATTCAGATTGGCGTCGGCCATCGGAGAATCGCCGATAAAATTCTCTAATGGCCGATAAAAAAATGATCTCTAAGACAAATGTGCCGATAAAAAATCCATTCTCAGGACTAATTGGCCGATGGTTTTTGCAATAATTATGACAACGATATAACGCTTCGCCCCTTGAGTACGAAACTGGTACGAAATGACAAACAAGCGTGATCCGAGTCACCTAAACGCTGTAAAAATTTATAACCTACAAGCACCGGCTACTACGTCACGCTATGCTTCCTGTATCCAATATCTGAAAGGGGGGTTCAATGCCGATGTTAACCACGTGTATTTTGTTCGCCCAGACGCTGAGATAAAACATATAAATGTCATTCAACACTTATTCTTTCTGTAGAAAATATTTCATTCTCTAGGAAAAATAAAAGAGACAAAATTTCATATCCTGGATTTGACAATGTTTTTCCGTGGTTTCTAAGCACCAGGCGCAAATCATGGTGTTTGTCTCGATCTTAAATCGCAACCAAAGCCTGTTATTTTTCCAGGAAAGGAAAGGAAACTTTTGTCACGATAAACATCCTCAGTCATATTAATTAAAATTTTGTGTTTGGTTTGCTGCTCGCCCGGCAGTTTCAGGAGGTTTTTTTCTTGGTTTTGCACCAGTTTGTTCTGTAGCTCAGCTTTGGTATAGAACAGGTCGGGTGTCTTTTCCAATTTTCACCCGTCGATTGTGTTAAAAAATTAGTTATGTTTGAAATTCGCTGCTATTATGTCCTTCCTACCCGGGGATTTCCCCGGTGTTTTGCCCTGATTTGCGGCGATTATTCTGCAGCCATTCTCGCTCTTTTCACGTTCATCGTCAACAGTTTTGCTTCAGGTTTAATTGCTGGGGATCTTGGTGAAAAAATTTTGAGAGAGGAATGTTATTTTTCAATTAAAATGTTGTATTTTTTAAAGCAAATGCTCTTTCTTTATCCAATTTGAACGCTACATGGTATCAAAATAATATATGAAAAAAGTTTAGTCGCGATTCGTCTGCATTTAAAAAAATAAAATAAGTATATTGTTTTTCTTTGTTTGCAAAACTTCTGTGAAGTTAGCGAGTGTCTTAATAATTATAAAACTTTTCAATGTGGAGCATGATTTTATTAGCCACTCGCTGACTTTTTCAAACTGACATGAATTAATCAATAGCTTAATTGACAGTGCTTATCTGTCTGTGGCTAATTAATCCATTGTCTGGGGCATATTAATCCATATTAAACACCAATTTTCAATAGCTTTGTTGACTGCCTAACAAATATCATATGACACGCTACTCAACGACAAATCAACTTTTCTATGAGCATTTTAATTGTGATGTTCGTTTATAAAAAATATTTGTGGCAGGCAATTGGTATAAATTTCCAGCATGTTTTGATTATACAACCCTACTTTTTTCGAGCGATCTTCAATTTTTGGCTGAGTGTTGACAAATGAGTCAATCTCTTATTAATCAAAAACACTGTCCTATGATCACATTTTTCTTTACTCAGCCCGACACCTTTGATCTCCAAAAAAATCAATACTACTCCTCGGTGTTGTTTTTTGATGTGAATAAACAGCAGTGACCATGAAATATACAACGCTGATCACACAGGTGTTCAAACATGTGTTGATTGCTCTTAAATAAATAAAGATTTTTTAGGAAGGGATTGGAAAAAAAGCTGGAGATGGAATTTATACATGTAGCTATTGGTCTATTATATTTTCGATGGTTATTAATTTTCTCAAAGAACTTAGTAAACATATTTATTATCAATTTAGCGCGAATTACACGTTGATACAAGCTACAGATTTCTGCATGAAATTAGCGGCTCAAAAGTTTGTTTACTAATCTGAAAATGAAAGTACAATGATTTTTCAACGATCTGAATCTCACAAGCCTGTCGGGCTGGTAAATTGGGAATTTTTACAAGCCCCAGAGAAAATCTACTAGTTTTTTTGCTGTCGGGCTAGCGCTAATTTCGACCACTGTCTCTGTAAATGTTATCATAAATCAAGAAGTGTTTGTCTTATCAATATTGAATAAAATAAGTGTCCTAATGTTTTTGAGGTATTTAGGACAAAATGGCCAAAGAAAAATTAGGTATTTATGACAACTGTCCTTGATATCCGATTTCCAATCTGAATCACTGATAATGACCGTCGGTAAATACACGGGTGTTTTGATGTAAATTTTCATGAAATGCACGCTTTTCGTGTTGGTACACTAGTTTCTGCAAAATGGTAAGTTGGACAATTTGTTTACTATCTCTGAACTTTTCATATTACATTAAAAGTTGCTACTTTCGCCGAGTGATTACTTGCAATTTCGCTTTCTTAAAAATAGCTTTTTGTTCTTTTTCGGTAAAATCCACTTCTACTAATGTCTATTACATGAAATATTGTCTTTTCTCACATTCTTCTTGATGTTTACATCGACTGGATGCCATATTAAGTACCCGGATGTTGCAGAGGGCTTGTATAAATTATTCTTTACTCAGTTTCATCAGCATCCTCGTCATCTATGGAGCGCCAAATAAGCATATTTAGGAGTAGTTATAGGAATTAAAAGAAACTACTATGTCACTTAACTTTGTTAAATTTAAGTAGGATTTGAAATTGTAAACTTTACATAACTTCTTGTATGAGATTGGAAAACGGACGATTGGTCCACACAATACAGCCTTGTTAAAAATTACCACATAGAACGTGAAAACTGTATAGGATATAAAGACAATACGATCAAGAGTAAAGACGATAGTCTATATTTTATCACAATAACAAGACAAAATTTGATGATTTGTGTTGATTAAACTTGCTAATTAACCAAATCAAACTTGATTGTCACACCTCTTTTTCACTGCACTTAGACCAAAGAACAGTCGTTTGCAAATAGGCTTGGATCAATTTGAAAAGAAAAAAACAATATGCATTTATTTATTGAAAGTTCAAAAAATAAGTTTGTGTCTTTTATTTTTATTATTAAAAAAAGCTCATTTTCAACAGAAATATAAAATCGAGCTGAAAACTCAGAAGTTGAAATCAGAACTTTAACCATTTTAATTATTTTTTAGCCTTGATTATTTGATTTATGTTTGAATGGTGAGTTTTTTTTAATTTCAAACCAGAATAAACTGCAAAATACTGTAACATTTGCAGATGCCTAATATCTGCCTTAATTAAACCCTACCCACCGGACTCTTGATTCGTCAATTGGATGTGTGCGTGTACATTTTAAATAATGGCCTTTCAATTGTAATTTCTTAATGAGCAAGTAGCCCGAGGCTATTTGTGAGGGAAGATACGGGTTTCCTTGGATTTTACAATAAACAGGATGACATAGAGTTTACAAGTATTGTTTAAGGCATAGCACAATTAGCAGGATAATTAAAGAGTAGCGGAAGTACAGTAGTTAAGATCAACGCCTAGCACGCCTGGTATGCTTAAATGGGCTGGGGAGAACCCTGCTACTTAAAATGAAAAAGTTAAGTATTATATAATTTTATTCTGCAATTCATATAACTTATTATCAAATTTGCGTAACTGGAGCTCCATAGATGACGAGGATGCTGAGGAAATTGAATAAAAACAGTAATTATACAAGCCCTCTACAACATCCGGGTACTTAGTATGGCATCCAAATGATGTAATCATCAAGAAGAATGGGAGAAAAGACAATATTTCATGTAATAGACATTTGTAGAAGTGGATTTTACCAAAAAAGAATAAAAAGCTTTTTTAAGAAAGCGAAATTGCAAGTAATCACTCGGCGAAAGCAGCAACTTTTAATGTAATATGAAAAGTTCAGAGATAGTAAATAAATTGTCCAACTTACCATTTTGCAGAAACTAGTGTACCAACACGACAAGTGTGCATTTTATGAAAATTTACATCAAAACACCCGTGTAGTTACCGACGGTCGTTATATTTAAAGGCGCAATTACATTTAAGGTTACTCCCAACCTGTTTATTACTACTGCACCATAATCTGTCTGTTGCTAAGGATTTCCAAGTATAGGCAGGGTTAACTGGGAATCAATCTAATTTCATTGAGTTGATAATTTTAGAGCCACTGTGTAAAATTTGTCAGCACTTACCCTGATGGACCCACAGACACCTGTTTAGAGGTCCTTTTCTGGCCAGTATGTCAGTACTGCTATATAGGCTTAAAACAGAGCTCTAGTATCAAGTCTGGTCAATTCCATCTAATAAATGAGCGATCTGTATCACGAGATGCAACTTCCCAGAACACAAAATATCCCCGTTTTCGAAAAAAAAATTCTTGTTATATTAAATAACTAAAGATAACCAACTAAACAGATCTCGGAAAAATACATCATCCCAGTTGCACGCCAATTTCAAAGACAAAAACGTTACTTACCGAACAAATATTGTTGATGGTGGTCGATAAATAATTATCTCTCCGATGACACCAGAAACTAAACATAAATCCGTTTATTAGCAGAGAAAATCCAAATTTATTATCCAAATCACTTAAGTTTTCACATTTTTGTCCGCGGTATCTGTTCTTTTCCGAAATTATGCAAATTACGTCATTTCCGGAAACGCCCATTGTTTCAAAAACGAGTAAATTAAAAAAAAATGAAGAAATTTTTTGACAATCGTTTGAAACAAACCTTGAAAATAACAAGCAATCTCGGTAAGTGTCTGTTGTTTTGATGGTCAACATTCTATTTACTTGATTTTTATTTAAATTACACACTGTACGTACAGGAAACATACCGACGTTTTGCGGACGTTCAGAATATTCCACCAAATTTAACGATTTTTGAACCCGGCTCTAATGCGCAGCCATGTCATTTTTCAAATAAACCGGGCTTAATCGGAAAAGAAGAGATTCCGAGTGAAAACTTCCATAAATTTTGATAATAAATTTGGATTTTCTCCACCAATAGACGAATTTATGTTTAGTTACTAGTGTCATAGGAAAGATTATTAAAGGATCTATCAACGGGAATCAACATTTGTTCGGTAAGTTACCATTTTGTCTTCGAATATAATGTGCAAATGGGATCATGTATTTTTTCGTGATCTGTTACTTTGTTATCTTTCCATGGTTATTTTATGTATGAACTGTTATTTTTCAAAAACTGGGATATTTTGTGTTCTATGTGATTGTAGTTGTATCTCATGCTGTAGATCATCCGTTTATTTCCTGAAATTGCCCACTTTTGGATCTAGAGACCTGTAAGCCTATATATAGGCCTATATAGCTCTATAGGCATATAGGGCCAGCAAAGGACCCCTTAACAAGTGTCTGTGGATGGACCCTACGACAAAAATCCAAATTTCATTATTTGTACTTGTTTTGTGATACGAGAACCTGTTGGGGCAAGTGTGAGGTTGGTGCACCCTAGAACCTGGTTTAAACCCCCAGTGGCAATTTGTTTTGCCACTGACCGTTCCAAGGCGGTATCCCCAAAGGTTCTCTTGTTTATTAATTGTTTGTGGCGTCCTATTTGAATAGACATACATATATAAAACATGCGCTCTCTCTATCTTCCTCTCTTCTTTTTCGCTGCGTGGGGAGGCTGTGTTTTTTGAGTGTGGCGATTCCTGATATGCATATGTTGCTTTTTTACTTAAGGGTCTTCTGTTATGCATCATTCTGGGTCCCATTCAAATTGTGCATTAGATAAACTTATTTAAAAAATTCTTGATTTTGACTACCGTTGCCCGATTGAACAAACTCCTAATAGCGATCGATTAACCGACCGATATTTTTCACAAAAAATTTGATACCCCACCCACGCTTTGTAAATTTTTTTTTTTTATATTCGCTGTCAGTCCTCCGCGGAGACAACAAGACAGGATATTGCATTCCGACCTTTTTCAAACTGTTAACAATGCAAAAATGCATCTTTTGTCAATGTAATGTACCTATTTTCAAGCAATCAGCCGTCGAACGCTTTGATTTTGCAGGATGTCCGCGCTAATTTTGACCGCCATTTTTATGTACAGCTTTTTTATCTAAATTGCTTTTATTACCACAATTCACACTTTCAACAATTGACTGTTACACTGCTTATGTCCCTACTTAGGCAGAAAATCGACGGTAGGCAAACAGTGTTGTCTGGCGGTTAAAGCTGTCAGATAATCATTAGAAAGCTTCAGTTATTTAACCTTAAAGCGTAAATATAGGCGGTATTCCGTATGTTCACTGCTGGAGATTAACTAACTTTGTGTTACTTAACACCAGTTAGTGCTGTCTAGATTTAAACATAAAACGGATATCACATTACGAGATGCATTTTTATTATCTTAACAGGGTTGCTGATAGCAAATTGATGTCACTTACCTGCTCACTGATTTATTGCTATGCATATGTTTCGGATAATTTATTAAATCTTCGATTTGCACAAATGCCGCACAGTATATAAGCCTTATCCTGTCGTTCAGAGCGCTGATTACACATTTTAATTAAGTATATGCTGTTTAACACAAACAGTGCATATTTGCTCTCTATCAATGTCATGTTTTATCATGAATTATGAGCAACAGGCCTATCTAATACGAAGCTGGACAGCAAATTTTACAATATATATGGGCAGCAGGTATAATGACGTCATTTAACAGCCGATCAAAGCCCTTTGGGTTTGGTTTACAACACTTGTTTATTCGTAGATAACGACTGAGTGAGACTTCAACAACGAGGTTTCTAACCGACTCTTCACAACATTAAAACAAAAGGTACTCAATGACCTAAGTATCAAGATCTGAGCCCCGTGAGTCAAATCAGCAAGAACACCGTGACATGGATAAAAGAAACAATACGACCTTCTATATGGAAATATTGTAAAAGAGCCTAGAAGTTTTCCACATGAACCCTCATAAACTCTCAAAGCCCTGCCACCGTTGTAAAACTAGAGAGGTAATCTGTAGAATATCATGTTTGTAACCTTTCTGTTTTAATTTACAGATGGATGTTACGAATAGCGTGGGGAAAATAATATTTCCTTTTATTGTCTATAGATTGTGAGTTTACTCTCCATAAAAAACGGCCGTGAAATACATAATTGCAATTATGATCTTAAACTGTACTGAAATAATTGTGGATATCGGCGTTAAAACTTCCCAAACCTTTTCCTAAATTTGTGGTACTGATAACCATGTATTTCTTTTATGCAAAGATTACGTTTCTTGAAATCTTTAGCTGTGTTACAAGCTCTAATAAATCGAACAAGATGTGAGATATAAGGAACATCGCCGTCTCAAAACGGAAAAATTACAATATTTAAATTAAAATAATCTCTTTTATCATTTATTTTAGTAGTGACGTAACTATTTTTATTACAGATCTCTTGCAGGAAAACGCCACAGGATTGAGTAAATTTTATTTTTATTGTTTAATAATGCTATTAAAACCATATTCAGTGTAACCATACAAATAAGCGGCTGCAACTAATAATGGAGGTTAGTTTTGTTCCTGTCAGAAAAATGTTTTGGGGATTTATGCAGAGCTCATGCGCGATACAGCAAATATTAATGAATTTAGATCAACAGTTATTTCGGTAGAGAAACGACATTTGAAGTGTTTTACTTCGAATTTGAATTATTTTCAGAATAAAAAATGTACCAATTCATTTTAAATACTATTCTTAATAATATGACACTTGAAGTGTTGTTTACTTAGAAATTGAATTATTTTCAGAATAGAATATACTAATTCATTTTAAATACTATTCTTAATAATATGACATTTGAAGCGTGTTTACACAGAATTTGAATTATTTTCAGAATAAAAAAATTACCAATTAATTTTAAATACTATTCTTAATAATATGTTGTATATAGTGTGAATAGCACATCGCTCAAAAGATAAACCCAAACGAATTTTACAGGTAAATGCATTCGCATCCATTCACAATACTGATGATCTAATATTAGCAAAGTTTCAAGTGCAAAAGCGGATTAATAATTCCAACTACAATGATATTACATTAAGATGCAAACCTTAAAAAATCGGAAAAAACACTCTCATCGTGTCTATTTTCGATTTCAAGATCAAATAATTACTGTATTTATCCGAAACCCGACAATATTACTGACAGCCAAAAATAGACAGCAACCTCTGTGCCCTGAGGTTGCATTTAGGATATACCGCCATAATAGTGAAACCGCGATATGAGCGGAAACGACTAAACGTTTAGATGCTCAAGTTATACAAAAGAATGATTGTATACTTATGGACAAAAGTCTTGTCCGCTATGGTTTTCCATAATACCTTTTAAATGCATGAAATCCATAAATGCCATTACTTTAGTGCCACTAAGTGGCATAAATTTGGTATCGATGGAAAGAGGGCATTAATATGCATTCAGTAAAAAAGAATTTTGGACTTTGATCCAGTACTGTCCGTAGAGTAATGTGTTGAAAAGAGGCATGCAAAAATTTCCAATCTTCCTACCGGACAAGACTTTTGTCCATAAGCATATTTACATATCACAGACACATACACAAAGGATATACTCTTTGCGCCAGAACTCTGGAATTGCTGTTCCAGAAATCTTTAAAAACAATACAGATATCGCTTAAACTCAACACTTATTGATATGTTATGATATTATAAATCTGTCAAAATAATGCCAGGTTTTAAAATATTACAGCAAAACGTTTTGCAATTTCAACTAAAATTTGATATAAAGAGAGACATTCTTCAAAACTGGTGAGTCTTCACAATGTTTCCTATCGTGTTCTTGCTGATTTTGCTCCAAGAGCTCTGGCCTCGGTAAGATAATTGAGTACCCACCCTTCGGCCTTGCAATACTATTAGCTTCTTATGTTTTATATGTTTGTGTGCTTTTGCATGCAACATTGTTGAGCAGATGGGTGGGTTGGAGTTGTTTCACCAATACAACTTGTACTTGTTTTGTGATTTGAGAACCTGTTGGGGCAAGTGTGAGGTTGGTGCAGCCTAGAACCTGGTTTAAATCCCCCAGTGGCAATTTGATTTGCCACTGACCGTTCCAAGGCGGTAACCCCTCGGGTTCTCATTTTTGTTAATTGTTTGTGATGTCTTTTTTGAAACCGATCATTTTATTAACAATGCTCTCTCCCTCTCTTTTCTTCTTGACTGTGTGGGGAGGCTGTTTTTTTCTGAATGTGGCGATTTCTGATATGCATATTTCACCTTTTGGTACAGATGTGAGTTTTAGGGATTTGCATATGAATTGCAGAGTTTTAATGCAAATGGGTTTCCTTTTTAACGGGTTTGGGTTTTAAAGGTTCGCGTAATGATGTGTAAGGCGTAGTTGATTTTTGTATTATTCTTGAAATGTAGGAAGGAGCAAAAGAAAACTAAACTGATCAAAAATGATGTGTTCACGTCTGTGCTTGGACTAAGCAAGACAGTCAGACTGCAAATATATATGCTTGGCTTGACCGATTTCAGACTATGAGAATGTGTGATTTCAGACCAGTTTAAAGTAGTTCGCTGTTACTAAATCGGTCTTATGACCATAGCACGATCTTAGATAAACTGATGTGAACTGAGCATTACGCTTCAGTATAGTGTTAAATTAGTTAATAACCATAAACAATGCGTACCGCTTTATTGGGATTGTTACTTATTTGTGGTCGGTGTTTTTAGTGACTTTTATTTGTTTAATTGTCTGGTTTATTCATCAATTTGGCTATACCATGGGTTTTTGGCGTCATTTTTCGGTTTTACGGCAAGACAAAGACCCATCGATTGAAATTTTCGAAGCCTCGTAAGTGTTTGATTACTTCACCATTTTCGACGAATTCTAAGGGGGAAAATTGAACGCTACCCACCGTCACCATAAGTCTACTTTTGTCTGTGATTCGGGCAAATACAGAAGTTGAATGATAAAAATCTTATCAGTATTTGCCTCGAATCACAGACAAAAGTAGAGACAAGTGGACAAATGTATTGACAACCGTGGATAGTATAACTTTCCCCTTAGAATGCGTTAAATCTCTTCGAAAATGATGGACTTATAAATTACTTACAAGACTTCGAAGATTTGATTCGATGGCTTTTTTTCTTGCCGTAATACAAAAAATAACGTCACAAACCCCGTGGTATGGCCAAACTGTTTATTGAATTTAATGAATATGACTCCGAGATGACTCGAAAGGTCTGCAATAGTCAGTTTAGGTTTAAACTTACATGCAAAGAAGAATCCGCAACAATTGTTTTTTTTTTGATTTGCTAATAGTAATATTAAAATAAGTGTTAAAATAAAGAGCCTCAGGGTACTTTTAATCCTTAAATTAGAATAGCAAGAAGTTGAGCAAATTAATAAAATAATCGCTGTTTACCTTTTTGTTGCACATGTTTTGTTACCGAATTAGTACTTTATCCAAACATTAAATGCAATAGTGAGCATCTACAAACATTTAAATATATGAATATGTTGTCAATACTCGAACTTGAAAAATAGTTATTCACACTTCCTAAGGGTTTACTACTCTCCTCCTTGTTCATTCATCGATAAAAAAGAAAATTATCAAAATCTCAATAAAGGCAATGCCGTTCAATGAAACTTTGCAAAAATGAATGTAACTAATGTATCTTTATTTTGTATATGGTATGACCACAGGGGTCCGTATCATTGTTAAAAAATAAAATTCCAATAAACATGATAAAGAAAAAAATGTTTGTGTTTTTTTATATATATAAATGAAGGTCCCCATCAAGCGGGTCCCATACACTGACAGTGACCTCAAAGAACTGAAAAATTTTGTCATTTATACTAACAAATCTAGCTTAAACAATACAGCAATAGATGAGTCTGTCATTGTGCTAACATGTCGCGAAAACCGATTGAAATTTCCTCAAACCGATTTTTTGAAAGAGCTTTTCATATCGGCTCAAACATTGCCAAACGTTTTAGTCGACATCGATGAGGTGATCGCAAAAAACCATTTTGGTTACGGCATTACCTAGTGTCTATCCGCTTCTATGAAATATTCAAACGGCGCATACATAAAATACATAGTTTTCAATCATTATCTACCAGTAACTTGTACCTTTTCTCGATCTAACGCTAAAATCTTCGTTGTTTTTGATTGCGTCGTCTCAAATATTTACCTTGACAGCCATGATGCTTCCGAATGGCTTCGGTCAATTTACGGAAATCGCCGATCTCAAATTTTGCAACGATTTCTTCGATTGGCTGGTAGTCTAAAACGCCAGCCAATCGGAAAAACAAAATGACATCGTCGTATTCCGTAAACTGACCGAAGCCATTCGGAAGCATCATGGCTGTTAAAGTAAATATTTGAGATTGCCGTTATTGAAATTATGATAATTTTCTTTTTTATCGATGAACGTGCACGAAGGAGTGTAGTGGCTTCTTAATATACTCTATTCCAAAAAGAAAGTGTGCACTTTGTTTTTGGTGATTTTCATGCACTGCTTTTTTAAATATTGCCCATATATTTCGTATCAAATTTGAGATTAGATCATAGATAGTTTTAATATAGAATTAAATGATCTTATCTAAATTTTTATATCAAATACTTAACCATTAAGAAAAGCAGTTAATGAAAAATCACCGACAACAAAATGCATAATTTCTTTTGGAATAGAGTATACACACGCTTATATCTGAATAAATGTTGTTTTCAATTTTTCTGTGCTGCAGTTGTGATTGTGAAAACCGAGGACTGTCCCAGTGGAAATGTGAACATAGACTGCACTCATATGACATGCGACCCTGCATTTCACAGAGAATGCATTAGGGGTGTGTGTACATGCTCAAGTAAGTGTGAACATAAAAATATTGATTTAATGTCGCTGGCAAACCCACATATCATGAGCAAATGTTGAAATGCCTTTGTAAACAAATAATTTGTCACGATAAAAATATTTATCAGGGATGTGAGCACATCATAAAGTAACTATGTGAACACGACAGGAGTGTCACATATGTGTAAAAAATAGAACGGAAAAGAGAGAATGAGTTTATAAGAGAATCAATTGCAAATTGACCCCACAAACAATTAATGATAAAGAGAAACCTTAAGAGGAAGTCATGAAATATCTGATATCCAGAATATTTTGTGTTCTAACAGCTACTGATCTAAATGACTTCAGTGCATTTGTTTTATCAACATTTACATCACGAAATCATGTTGTTCATCTAATACGCGTCTGACTGTAACAGCGGAGCAGTCGATAAGTCAAATAAAATGTATATAATGTGGATTTAACATTGAACTATAGAGTCATTATCTACTTTTTACACTGCCTCGATTTAAGGCATTGCTCCTTTCGTCATTGCTATGTCATAGACAAAAGCAAAAAAAGAAAAATATCAAAATCTTTTAACGGCAAAATGCAGTTCCTTCAAACTTTGCACAAATAAATTCTACATACGATGAGAAAATTAAGAACAGTAAAGAGAAATAGTTAGTTAATTTGCATTAAATGAGGAATTCGTGGAAAAAATCATTTTGACATCTAACACATGCAATGACAATCGTATTAACCTGTTTCCAGGTACTTTGACACGCATATATCAATATAAGTAAAGTATAATTCATATGTATACTGTGCACAGTTTTTAAATTGCTTCAGTTTATTATATATTTTTCTTTCAGGCAACCTTGAATGTGTCTCGGGCTCGGATTGCGGTCATGGCACCACTTTCTGTAACCGTGAGTGGCATTGTGTCGACAACAGATGTCGCTGTGGATTTTTCGGTTAATTAATGAGGTCATGGGTGTACTGTTACACAGAACATTAACACTTTTGTGTAATTAAATATTAACAAAGAAAAAATTATGTGTGAATTATCATTTTAAGGGGATTCATTCATGCAATCATGGGTGGGGTAATGCACAACAACATAAAGTGGGTGGATACATTGATCACTTTGAAGACGTTTTTTTAGAAATTGGGTTAATTTCAAAATAAAACATATACTTATCATTTAAACACTAAACGGAATAAATTATTGCATATATTGAACATAGCATACAACTCGAAAGATAAACATACGTCTTGAATTTTATATGTAAAAGCATTTGGCATTCTTTCACAATACTGAAATCATACAAGCAACAGTAAAATGTACTCAAGCTGATCAATGTATTCACCTACTATATGTTGTTGAGATAATGTTGAAATTTTTAAAATGATATTGCCTCTACCTGGGAGCGAACCAGCACCGTTAAGGCGACAGCGCCTAGCCCTGCAATTCCGACAACGCAACCAATTGACCAATTGAGCTAACCGGAACAACCCCCCCCCCCCCAAAAAAAGGTTGATCGGATAGCCCTGATATACGTTATCGTCATTGCAGGACATCGGTAACGGGTTATTTTACTGATAACAGTACTGACTATATGTACGGGGAGACTTTTAAGAAATTCGTTAATCACGGAGGAAACAAAACTGACCGTTGCTGATGAACGCATCAACTCTTAGCCGTGTTTGCACGAGCACATCATAATAAAAATACAAACAAAACAATATTGAACAAAGAAACATATCGCATCGTTTCTGAATTAACAATGAATTATTAGTAGTATATTTCTCGGAGTACATGTGTAATAATTACAACCTACACCTTGCAGAATTAACATTTTCCAACAAGAATGAAACAAAACAAATTTAGAAAACAACATTCGAAAATTTAAAAGCACAGTTTCGGTAGCATTATCTTTTTAACTATTTAAAAATCAATATTATTAGTTTAAGAGATAACCAATTTTATCTTAATTTTGTACTTGTTTAATTATAGTTTATTTTTTAATACTTAGTTGTACTAACTACACCAACCGTAACATTTATAGGTTGACCAAGCTAAATTGGCGATGTTTACGATTATTAATAGAATTAATTGAAAGTACTATTTTGCCCATTTATAACACATCGCCTCGATAGCACAGTGGCTTACGCGTCCGGTTGGCATAGGCCTAACTTTCTTCGACACGGGTTTGATTCACACGCACGGCTTTTAAGGAAATATTTAGATTTATATTAAGTTTTATTGCAGTTATTTCAAAGTATTGTATGTATAGTGCTTCAGTTGTTTTATCGCGGAAATAATTTTTTGTGTAAACATTTAAAAAAGTTAAATAAAACATGTTTCGAACTTACAACCTATAACAGCGTTGCTACCATTGCATTTCAAAGTGACTGCCTCTTAGACCACTCGGCTATTGGGACAAGTATTGAGAGCTTCAAGCTTTGTTTCTAACAACGATAAAATATTAATTCATTGTTTACATGTAACGCCTATGTAAACACGCAAATGTAAACATTGCCAAATTACCTTTGTCCAATAATAATTTTTACGCATGGAGCTGAACTACACTCCTAAATCCAAAACATAACAAGATATATCATTCTTACATTTTTTCCAAAATAACACCAAAGTTCCCTTGTGAGTTCATAAACGCGTTGGGGGCGTTTGAACCCAGGGAAATCATTTGAACAATCTTTGTAGAGTTCCACTAGAGGGTGCTAAATGCCAAATATCTAAGCTCTAGGCCTTGTGGTTTCAGACAAGAAGATTTTTAAAGTTTTTCCTACATAAGTCTATGCAAAATGAAGTGACCCCTGGGGTGGGGCCAATTTTGACCCCACGGAAATAATTTGAACAATCTTTGTAGAGTTCCACTAGAGGATGCTAAATGCCAAATATCTAAGCTCTAGGCCTTGTGGTTTCAGACAAGAAGTTTTTTAAAGTTTTTCCTATACAAGTCTATATAAAATGAAGTGACCCCTGGGGCGGGGCCAATTTTGACCCCTGGGAAATAATTTGAACAATCTTTGTAGAGTTCCATTAGAGGATGCTAAATGCCAAATATCTAAGCTCTAGGCCTTGTGGTTTCAGACAAGAAGATTTTTAAAGTTTTTCCTATATTAGTATAAAAGTCTATGTAAAATGAAGTGACCCCTGGGGCGGGGCCAATTTTGACCCCAGGGAAATCATCTGAACAATCTTTGTAGGGCTCCACTAGAGGGTGCTAAGTGCCAAATATCTAAGCTCTAGGCCTTGTGGTTTCAGACAAGAAGATTTTTAAAGTTTTTCCTATATAAGTCTATGCAAAATGAAGTGACCCCTGGGGCGGGGCCAATTTTGACCCCAGGGAAATCATTTGAACAATCTTTGTAGAGTTCCACTAGAGGATGCTAAATGCCAAATATCTAAGCTCTAGGCCTTGTGGTGCCAGACAAGAAGAGTTTTAAAGTTTTTCCGATACAAGTCTATATAAAATGAAGTGACCCCTGGGGCGGGACAAATTTACACACCTGGGAAATAATTTGAACAATCTTTGTAGAGTTCCATTAGAGGATGCTAAATGCCAAATATTTAAGCTCTAGGCCTTGTGGTTTCAGACAAGAAGATTTTTAAAAGTTTTTCCTATATTAGTATATAAGTCTATGTAAAATGAAGTGACCCCTGGGGCGGGGCCAATTTTGACCCCAGGGAAATCATTTGAACAATCTTTGTAGAGTTCCACTAGAGGGTGCAAAGTGCCAAATATCTAAGCTCTAGGCCTTGTGGTTTCAGACAAGAAGATTTTTAAAGTTTTTCCTATATAAGTCTATGCAAAATGAAGTGACCCCTGGGGCAGGGCCAATTTTGACCCCAGGGAAATCATTTGAACATTCTTTGTAGAGTTCCACTAGAGGATGCTAAATGCCAAATATCTAAGCTCTAGGCCTTGTGGTTTCAGACAAAAAGATTTTTAAAGTTTTTCCTATATAAGTCTTTGCAAAATGAAGTGACCCCTGGGGCGGGGCCAATTTTGACCCCAGGAAATAATTTGAACAATCTTTGTAGAGTTCCACTAGAGGATGCTAAATGCCAAATATCTAAGCTCTACGCATTGTGGTTTCAGACAAGAAGATTTTTTAAGTTTTTCCTATATAAGTCAATGTAAAATGAAGTGACCCCTGGGGCGGGGCCAATTTTAACCCCTGGGAAATAATTTGAACAAACTTTGTAGAGTTCCACTAGAGGATGCTAAATGCCAAATATCTAAGCTCTAGGCCTTGTGGTTTCAGACAAGAAGATTTTTAAAGTTTTTCCTATACAAGTCTATATAAAATGAAGTGACCCCTGGGGCTGGGCCAATTTAGACCCCTGGGAAATAATTTGAACAATCTTTGTAGAGTTCTACTAGAGGATGCTAAATGCCAAATATCTAAGCTCTAGGGCTTGTGGTTTCAGACAAGAAGATTTTTAAAGTTTTTCCTATATAAGTCTATGTAAAATGAAGTGACTCCTGGGGCGGGGCCAATTTTGACCCCAGGGAAATAATTTGAACAAGCTTTGTAAAGTTCCACTAGAGGGTGCTAAATGCCAAATATCTAAGCTCTAGGCCTTGTGGTTTCAGACAAGAAGATTTTTAAAGTTTTTCCTATATAAGTCTATGCAAAATGAAGTGACCCCTGGGGCGGGGCCAATTTTGACCCCAGGGAAATCATTTGAACAATCTTTGTAGAGTTCCACTAGAGGGTGCTAAGTGCCAAATATCTAAGCTCTAGGCCTTGTGGTTTCAGACAAGAAGATTTTTAAAGATTTTCCTATATAAGTCTATATAAAATGAAGTGACCCCTGGGGCAGGGCCAATTTTGACCCCAGGGAAATCATTTGAACAATCTTTGTAGAGTTCCACTAGAGGATGCTAAATGCCAAATATCTAAGCTCTAGGCCTTGTGGTTTCAGACAAAAAGATTTTTTTAAAGTTTTTCCTATATAAGTCTGTGCAAAATGAAGTGACCCCTGGGGCAGGGCCAATTTTGACCCCAGGAAATAATTTGAACAATCTTTGTAGAGTTCCACTAGAGGATGCTAAATGCCAAATATCTAAGCTCTACGCCTTGTGGTTTCAGACAAGAAGATTATTTAAGTTTTTCCTATATATAAGTCAATGTAAAATGAAGTGACCCCTGGGGCGGGGCCAATTTTGACCCCTGGGAAATAATTTGAACAAACTTTGTAGAGGTCCACTAGATGATGCTAAATGCCAAATATCTAAGCTCTACGCCTTGTGGTTTCAGACAAGAAGATTTTTAAAGTTTTTCCTATACAAGTCTATATAAAATGAAGTGACCCCTGGGGCTGGGCCAATTTAGACCCCTGGGAAATAATTTGAACAATCTTTGTAGAGTTCTACTAGAGGATGCTAAATCCCAAACATCTAAGCTCTAGGCCTTGTGGTTTCAGACAAGAAGATTTTTAAAGTTTTTCCTATATAAGTCTATGTAAAATGAAGTGACTCCTGGGGCGGGGCCAATTTTGACCCCAGGGAAATAATTTGAACAATCTTTGTAAAGTTCCACTAGAGGATGCTAAATGCCAAATATCTAAGTTCGAGGCCTTGTGGTTTCAGACAAGAAGATTTTTAAAGTTTTTCCTATATAAGTCTATGCAAAATGAAGTGACCCCTGGGGCGGGGCCAATTTTGACCCCAGGGAAATCATTTGAACAATCTTTGTAGAGTTCCACAAGAGGGTGCTAAGTGCCAAATATCTAAGCTCTAGGCCTTGTGGTTTCAGACAAGAAGATTTTTAAAGATTTTCCTATATAAGTCTATGCAAAATGAAGTGACCCCTGGGGCGGGGCCAATTTTGACCCCAGGGAAATCATTTGAACATTCTTTGTAGAATTCCACTAGAGGATGCTAAATGCCAAATATCTAAGCTCTAGGCCTTGTGGTTTCAGAGAAGAAGATTTTTAAAGTTTTTCCTATATAAGTCTATGTAAAATGAAGTGACCCCTGGGGCGGGGCCAATTTTGACCCCAGGGAAATAATTTGAACAAACTTTGTAGAGTTCCACTAGAGGGTGCTAAATGCCAAATATCTAAGCTCTAGGCCTTGTGGTTTCAGACAAGAAGATTTTTAAAGTTTTTCCTATATAAGTCTATGCAAAATGAAGTGACCCCTGGGGCGGGGCCAATTTTGACCCCAGGGAAATCATTTGAACAATCTTTGTAGAGTTCCACTAGAGGGTGCTAAGTGCCAAATATCTAAGCTCTAGGCCTTGTGGTTTCAGACAAGAAGATTTTTAAAGATTTTCCTATATAAGTCTATGTAAAATGAAGTGACCCCTGGGGCAGGGCCAATTTTGACCCCAGGGAAATCATTTGAACAATCTTTGTAGAGTTCCACTAGAGGATGCTAAATGCCAAATATCTAAGCTCTAGGCCTTGTGGTTTCAGACAAAAAGATTTTTTAAAGTTTTTCCTATATAAGTCTGTGCAAAATGAAGTGACCCCTGGGGCAGGGCCAATTTTGACCCCAGGAAATAATTTGAACAATCTTTGTAGAGTTCCACTAGAGGATGCTAAATGCCAAATATCTAAGCTCTACGCCTTGTGGTTTCAGACAAGAAGATTTTTTAAGTTTTTCCTATATAAGTCAATGTAAAATGAAGTGACCCCTGGGGCGGGGCCAATTTTGACCCCTGGGAAATAATTTGAACAAACTTTGTAGAGGTCCACTAGATGATGCTAAATGCCAAATATCTAAGCTCTAGGCCTTGTGGTTTCAGACAAGAAGATTTTTAAAGTTTTTCCTATACAAGTCTATATAAAATGAAGTGACCCCTGGGGCTGGGCCAATTTAGACCCCTGGGAAATAATTTGAACAATCTTTGTAGAGTTCTACTAGAGGATGCTAAATGCCAAACATCTAAGCTCTAGGCCTTGTGGTTTCAGACAAGAAGATTTTTAAAGTTTTTCCTATATAAGTCTATGTAAAATGAAGTGACTCCTGGGGCGGGGCCAATTTTGACCCCAGAGAAATAATTTGAACAAGCTTTGTAAAGTTCCACTAGAGGATGCTAAATGCCAAATATCTAAGTTCGAGGCCTTGTGGTTTCAGACAAGAAGATTTTTAAAGTTTTTCCTATATAAGTCTTTGCAAAATGAAGTGACCCCTGGGGCGGGGCCAATTTTGACCCCAGGGAAATCATTTGAACAATCTTTGTAGAGTTCCACTAGAGGGTGCTAAGTGCCAAATATCTAAGCTCTAGGCCTTGTGGTTTCAGACAAGAAGATTTTTAAAGATTTTCCTATATAAGTCTATGCAAAATGAAGTGACCCCTGGGGCGGGGCCAATTTTGACCCCAGGGAAATCATTTGAACATTCTTTGTAGAGTTCCACTAGAGGATGCTAAATGCCAAATATCTAAGCTCTAGGCCTTGTGGTTTCAGAGAAGAAGATTTTTAAAGATTTTCCTATATAAGTCTATGTAAAATGAAGTGACCCCTGGGGCGGGGCCAATTTTGACCCCAGGGAAATAATTTGAACAAACTTTGTAGAGTTCCACTAGAGGATGCTAAATGCCAAATATCTAAGCTCTAGGTCTTGTGGTTTCAGACAAGAAGATTTTTAAAGTTTTTCCTTTCGGTTGCCATGGCAATCAGAGTTCTGCATGGAATTGATTTCTTTGAACAACTTTGGAAGAGCTTCATGCAAGGAACATTCCTGCCAAGTTTCAGCAAGATTGGCCCAGGAGTTCAGGAGAAGAAGTCGTTTGAATAAAAAGTTGACGACACACGGACGGACGACGGACGACGGACGACAGACATCAGGCGATCACAAAAGCTCACCATGAGCACTTCGTGCTCAGGTGAGCTAAAAATGTGCATTTAAGATTCTTTTTTTAAACTAATAAAACGAAAGTATGTAACAAACTCGTATAAAGCCGAACAACGTATTGACCAATGCTCAATAAAGAGTTCGTAAGTGACTTGAAATATGGTATAGTCAAAAATTATAGTTCTACCCATCAAGCTACGATCAATGAAAAGTTCATGACTTACTCGAAATATGGTATAGTCAACAATTATAGTTCTACCTATCGAGCAATGATCAATAAAGAATTCATGACTTACTCGAAATATTTTATAGTCAGCACTTACAGTTCTCCCTATTGAGCACTTGCTCAATAAAAGAGTTCATGACTTACTCGAAATATGGTTTAGTCAACACTAATAGTTCTAACTATTGAGCAATGCTCAATAAAACAGTTCATGACTTATTCGCAATATAGTAAAGTCAACTATTATAGTTTTACCTATTGAGCAATGCTCAATAAAAGTTCATGACATTATTTGCAATATGGTACATGTATAATTAATTATCAGATTAACCACATTTAAATAATTTTCAGTCCTCACAAAGAAAGTATAATATTGTGGTAATCATTTTTGTTAATCAAGTACAGTCCACTACAGATTCAATCGTATTTACCCAACATAAATTTAACAAATATCAAACAATATAACATTAAGTTACGGCTTCCTTTGTTATTGCACCGTCATCGATAAAAAATGTCATTGTCTAACAAAGGTAAACAATATGTGATATTTGTAAAACTATGTTGGATCCCAAATTTCTTGGTCGCGTAAATAGATTACAAAGTTATATAAATGTTGATTCCTCTTTTCAAAATTGAACGTTCTTTAAAGGGACCACACATGTTTAATTTCATGTTTTGTTGCTGTTTTTGTGTTAGGAGCTAACTGAAATTTTAGGAAATTTTAAGATCTCGCTACTTTATTTTGCTGTTTTTACTTTCCTTAGAGTTTAAAAACTTTATTAATAAAATTTATTTGTGATAAGTTTTATTTAAATGCACTTCGATGTTAGAGATATATTGATAATTTTCTTTTCTCGAGATGACAATGCAATGACAAAGGTAGAAATACCTTAATTATGTACATTCCTTACAAATAAAACAATAAAATGTAATAGTTATTTTCAAAATTTCAGTACAGCATTTAATACAAATTTTACTTTATTTTCACAACATAAATTTAAAAATTATCAAAGTTTGTATCCTCACAAAGACAACAAGATATGGTATTTATAATTAATATAAATCAGTCATTCAGTCTCTTTTAATTTCAGATTTAATTGAACATAGGAAACAAGAGTTCAAATTTCAGTTTGAAACATCTCATACTGTTTAACTACCGTTAAATATATATCTGACAATCCCAAATTCAAATAATGTACATTTTTCACAAGTAAACACGACAAAAGAGCAATACCAGCAATATAAAATCTAATTTACAGTCTTTGATTGTAATACAATTTTGATATTATACAAAAATTCGTAAAATCAAGATCAACGTCACATGCAAATTATGTACATTCCTCATATTGCATTAATCAATACTTACAAAAATAAATTAAAGCTGTGAACTAAGCCCTTCTGGACCCAAAGTATGGTTTGTTGTAGTTAATACTGTAGAAGCATTATATTCGTGGTAATAAGACTTCGTGGTTTTCCATAAGACACAATTTTCATGTATACTTAAATTCGAGGATCTCAATTTTCTTATTACTTTTAAGTTCAATTCGTTCAATTCAATCTGCCCACGAATTCCAAGAAAATTAGTACCCCGCGAATACTTATGATTTCACAGAATATCTCAAAGTATGGATCGATCTGCCCACGAATTCCACGAAAATTAGTACCCCACGAATACTTATGATTTCATAGTACTTATATGCGAGCTCTAGCGAGCGAGCCCCCAAAGGGGGCTCGCGAGCAAGCGAGCTTTTACGGTAATGTGCGTATATGTTATGCCCAACTAACATCGCTTTAAAAAAAGTGTGATCCGAAGCGTTCCGATTGACTCGCATATCGTCTCAAGCATTCAGACGCTCTGATTTCGCAAAGGCGATCAGTACGTCTGAAGACATTGTTTGTTAAAAAACCAGACACTCCAAAACGAGGCTTGTAATTAGGACACAAGTATGGAACGCCGTTGTTGTCTTGTGAAAATTGTTTTTTAGACTGTCGCCCTGCCAGCTGGAAATCAAAAAGACATATCATACGGCGACACGCATTTTTAAACTGTATTACTGCGCCCACAGGCGTGTTCAAGTAAGCTGGGTTCTGCGGTTACCACGAGATCTTATGAAAAGTTAATACAGATGTTGCAAGCACAATAGCTACCTCATGCAACCTTAGAAATATTTTAGAATGAAATCATTTCAATAAGAAGATCATATTTTTCTCTAAATTTGGACCTTTTTGGATCAAAATTACGTCTGTAGTGAAAACCAACCATTCAACCATTTTTTTTTAAATTTCTTAAGATAACTTCAAAATTCTTTGGCATACCCTAATGGCGATCTTAGAAACATTTAACAGTGAAATCGCTTAGATTTAACTTTTAAAAAGTCGATAATTTCCCAATTACGAAAAGACACAAGTGTTAAGACAATTTAGAACAGTAATGAAAAATAAAGCTTGAAAATCCCTAAAATTCTATTTGCGATCAAACACAAAAACGAAGCATCGCAAAACAAAAAGAGTTCAAATGCCCACATGATCAAAATGATACTGACAATATCCAAGATTCTTTAAAAGAACTTTAAATTATACAGAGAGAAATCGACAATTTATTGTCATCCATTTTCGCAACCCTGAAATTAACGGCCAAAACACACTTTTACAAATACCTCTTACTGTAAACATGTGTTAGACAAGATGATCTTAAATTTTGTTTTTAGTAACTCATTACTCATTTAAATAGGCTCATAGGCATTTAAATTGATGATGAGTGTTGCTTTGTTTTTGTGTTTGGCTGCAGAATTAGAGATTTATTTAGGTCAAACTATTTTTCTTTACAGTTCTAACTTTCTTGACGTATAACTAATAAACACACATAATTAGATTTATTTATGCAAAGTTTGACTGAACTGATTTTTCCGTCAGAGAGATTTCGATATTCTTCCCTTTTTATCAATAACGGTACAATGACAACTGCCATACCATACAACGTGACAGTCTAAAACCATTATCACGAAGAGGCAGCAACGGCTTACCATATATTTGCATTAATTTATGTAAAATGGGGTAGGCAAGTACTAAACGTCCTTTGTTTTATAAACCATATACCTGATTTTGTAGCTCGATATCATATTACCAAAATTTCACTTTTCCCAGTGTGGGAGAAATACGGTTAAAGCACTGTTCACAAATTTCATTAGAAATCGCGATTGAATTTGGATTTGTTTACCATACAAAAGCGCCATCTGTCGGTCAGACTTTTTATATAGCGATGTCTCTAGACGTTCGTCAGAGCAGTGTTACACTGATCAATGACAGAACGTCTAGATGATCTAGACTAACTCGCATAGGGTTGTAAATCTCACGGATACACTCTTCACCGTCTTTAGGCTTAAGAGTACCAAATTTTTATTCAATTCAAGAAGAATAGTCAACATAATGCATCTGTAACACAAAATATACAATCATTTTCATAGGTTTGTTTTTTTTTAAATAAAAATATACAAATGACGTATGCGGAGAACCATCGCGCGCGCAACTGTCAAATCAGACCGAGGCTGTCAAAACACCATCAACCTTTGCGTCCGCGCCAGTAAACTTAGCGATTCAGGCTTCCAGACAGATCTTTTTGAATGTTTTGAGGTAGATTTCATTATGTTTGTACATGTGTTTGTCAAATATATGCGAAACGTCGACCCATTGTTTCTCACTTTCGGTTCTGCAGTGCATAAGCATTTTGTTTACATTAATAGCCGATTCGCCCCATAACGATTCGCCCCATGCTGAAGTCCTTATCACAAAAGTTTGATTTATTCGATAAATTACAGACGTCCCGAAAGTTGCCAGACCGAAGGACCTGTCTGTTAAAATTTGGGTCGGTCTGACATGTTATCAGGAATGTAAGACAAAAATTTGTTTCGTTCTGACAGAATTCGTTTTGGTCAGACAGATTTTCACATCTTGTCTGATCAAATGTCTGACACTTTTTTCAACTTGCAGGAAGTCTGAAATAAGTGTAATTAATTCTACTTGTCCTGGTCACTGACAATCAAAAATATGCAGTTTGACATTTTTAATAACGATCAATAATTTCATTTTCCTCAGACTGAGGTGGCCAAAAAAGCCAAAATACAAAATGGAAAAGTGTTGGAAAAAACAAATGAACAAAAGATTTTTGTACATAATGAGAATTTTGTTGTTCATGATATTCCAGAAGATTGTGACGTTTTAATATAGATTTCTACAGCTCAATAGTATTCCACACCATAATGTCAAAATATTATTATAATTTGACCCAGCTCATTTGTGACAACCTAAAAGAGGCAATTTTTTAACAAATCTTAAAATAAATACCTGTTTTGTGAAATACAAAAAAAAGTCCCGTGCAGCAAATTCCTGGTTTTTTCTTTCAAACTGATATCCAGCTTACAAGCGCAAAATTGCTGCCATTGTTTACAGTTACTGTATTGATATCCTTTTTTGAGGCAACGCGTGACGTCATCGCAATTGAAACAGAGCAGGGAAGTTCTCAAACGTTATTTTGACTGTCAAAATGTGATATCGACTAAAGAACAAGGCAAAATGCCTAATTTGATAAAAAAATCCAAACTGCTTAATGATATTTTGATTTAATTTCTCAATCACTCTTGCAATGCGCAGTACAATCTATTATATTGTAAGATAATTACATACATATTTTTATACCCTCATTGAGTCATTGTACAATGGATTTAAAAACACGAGGAATCACATGTTAGATCGTAGTACTTCTAAAATCATCATTAGCGGTATGTTTTTAATAATTACAGTCTACTGTCTAAAGCAGCAACCCAAGGGAGTGACAAAAAGTGGAACAAATGTCAGTTTAGGACATCTTCAAACTGGCTGTTTAAGACAGGTGGTTGCTATTCGCAGGTGGCTGCTTAAGACAGGTTTGACTGTATACCTTTTTCATATGCCAGAAATATTTACTGCATTTTGTGCAACGGTATCGTGCGTCCAGTTCATCATTAGCGGTATGTTTTTTAATAATTACAGTCTACTGTCTTAAGCAGCCACCCAAGGGAGTGACAAAAAGTGGATGTTTAAGACAGATGGCTGCTTAAGACAGGTAAAAATTAGAACAAATGTCAGTTTAGGACATCTTCAAACTGGCTGTTTAAGACAGGTGGTTGCTATTCGCAGGTGGCTGCTTAAGACAGGTTTGACTGTATACCTTTTTCATATGCCAGAAACATTTTACTGCATTTTGTGCAACGGCATCGTGCGTCCAATAGTTTATCTTGTATCTGTGTGCGTCCAATATATTGTCTATCGTGCCTTTTGTTTGTAACATTTGCCTATTTTGATGCAGTCTTGCCTGAAATGGGAACCTTAATGCATAGATTTTTTAATAATACTATTTTTTGATGTTTCCAGTATATCAGTATAATTAGATTATTATCACTTGTTATTCTGTATTAGCAATGGTTTTGTTACCAGCATTTCAATATTAGCTTAAGGCTTGTACATAAAAGAAGAACCAAAACAAAATAGGCAACTGCACCATCGTCGGGTCCCAAGCCCCGAGTGTGAAAGTAGGAGGGACTATTTTGTTTACATATTAATATTTATGTGGTAGTTTTGGCTTGGAAAGAATAGCCTTGACCTGGACTTGAACCTTAGATCCAGTTTTTCATAGTGATCCTCTGTCAGCTAAGTAGTCTCAATAATTCGACTCCAAGTACAGACCCATTATCATACTGACTTTTTATAGACGTCTGTCCTTTACGTCTCAACCAGTTAGGATCGACCCGATTTAAATTCCCATTTTTTCACTGCCACTTGAAAATTTCAGCACTACCATGTTCATTTGTTGTTATAAAACATAAATAGTCTCTAAAGTATCAATAAAATAAAAAAAAATAATTCCACAAATAAAACTTTTAACCTACTATTGTTTATGCCGTTTACATGTAGATTTTAACGTAATAACCAATGAAAGCGTCCCTTTCATAAACGATACACTACAGTGAGGTAGACTTTTAGCGGTGCAACATAAAAACTGTTGACATGTATGGAGGTTTATAAGTTTTTTTCATAATAAACCAACAAGTTTCTGAAAAAGTATCACATATGTTGATTCTAATTGGAATTAGCTTTTAAGGTATGTAATTTTTTTAAAGATACATAAGGATTAAAAAACCTATTTGAAGCGTCAAAAGTTGCGACAAGGATTCTTTTCGCTGGCATATAGACATAGAAGGAAAAATTTCCGCCTTGATTTGAATGCTCACTGGGTTGTGCGCGAAAGGCGGACATCGTATATAGAAAAGCCCTTGTTGCGCACAATTCGTTGGGCTATCAGCTAAGCTACCAAGGCGGCCTGAAGGAAATCTACAAAATTTTAATTTTTAAAGTGTTATAATCAGAGTAAAGACAGTAAAATGCATTGCTTGTTGCTAAAGTGTAACAACCTAGTAAATAAAAGCTTTTTTGTTACATTTTGTTTTATTAAATTGTAGCTGAAGATGTTTCAAGTCATTCAGAAGCAGCAAGTTAAAAAGTTTTCTTGAATAAAAGAGTTTTGCACTAGAGCTCGCATTGAGGCAGTGCCTTAGTTCATATTAATGAAACTTTTCATAAGAATCGGATTGATTATTTCGGAAAATCGGATAGTCTTCATATAATAGGCAACGATCTGTTATATTATAATGACTTAAATGTCATATTATCATAAGCGAACTAATGAAAGCTTAATATTATCTCAAAACAAGAGAGTTATTATATCGATTTAGTTTATTTTAATATTTGTGATCATCTAAGAAAGGTGAAAGTTAGAATCATCAATGCATGTATCTATTTGAATGAGAAAAAAAAGATGAAACTGTACCAACCACCTAGATTATATTAATACGGAATCGACCCTACGTGTCGATTACGATTACGGTATTGCGCATGAGCAAAAAGAAGTACCTTGAAACTTTGAAACCGTGTCGCAAAATAAGGCTTCTGATTGGACAATATGACTTTCATCCGGGTGCAATAGTTCTGATGGCTTGCTTCCGGATTTTAAAACTGAAAAGCCGCCATTTTGTTTCTCGATTCACATTTTCAGAAGTTCTTCTTCCATATGTTAGATAACAATTAAGATTAAACTTGCCAAAAAAAATAAGGTAAATAAGTTTCTACATTGATCAAAACCTAATATTGTCAAAGAGTTAGGGTCTAACAGTAGACTCAACCGTAGCGATGCATATAACGGTAGTTGTTCGAATTTTGGTTAATTAATAAAATACAGAGTGACAAATTGACAATTACACCGGTTTCCCCAACATTCTAAACATTGGAAATTTACGACGTTTTTATTTATTTTTTTACTGTAATCATCAACAAGAACAGTAAGTTTAACATTGCAGGTTAGATAGTAATATCGATTGCTTTCGTTTTAATTTGGTGTGGGAAAGCAATTATGTATTGCGTTGAATTAACTGGGTATTGTAGACTGGACAGAACTGGTCAGATGAAATCTGACCAGCTAATGGCATTGAAGATGTGTATTCATGATCAGGACTCGAACCCATGGTTCGCAGATATAGCAGACAGCTACTCTGCTAATATAAGATGAAATTTGAGGCATGGTAAAGCTGTGTTTACCAAATGCTATCTGAATAATGCCTCATACAACAAATAAAAATTATTAGAGCTACATTTCATAAAAAAATAAGGCATAGTGTAGAATGATTTAAATAGGAAGCACGGCGAAGCCGTGTTTACCACTTATTATTTATTTCAGATTTTAGGAATAATTGCTCTCAGTCTTTCAAACAAGTAACTGTTACAAGTTCAAATGTGTTGCATGGTGAAGCCGTGTTGACCATTAATTAATTGGTATAAATTTGAAAATTTATTTATTTTATTTAGTTTTCACAGTCCAATAGTTTGTGTCGAGCTTTTGTATACATGACTGGGTCCAGATGTTTGCGTGTAATGATAGCTACAGACTTCCCGAAAGTTGTAAAAAAGTGTCAGACATGAGGTCAGACAAGATGTGAAAATCTGTCTGACCGAAACAATTTCTGTCTGACTGAAACATTTAACACATTAAATAAGCAAAACACAGTATTAAGGGTGTTTTTTTTCAGTGGTACAAATTGTCATTATGACGAATACGTAAAATATTTCATTCGGATATCCTCACTCATTTCTCTCGGAACAGTCTTGAATCAAAACAGCGATAAAATTGTTATTTAGCGAGTAAAATCGGAATATGCAGATCAAATTTTGCCGGACATTCGGTCCTACAACACTGGAAATCACATCAGACCAGTCCAAATTTTACCGGACAGGTCCGACGGTCCTGCGACTTTTAGGAAGTCTGTCACTAAGAAAATAAATTAAGTCATCGGAAGGTATATGCATGCATTGGGCAAATAATATCGTTTATAAAATTTGTTTTTTGAAACTTGTATTTCAGTTTGAAGTATACATATGAAAGATGCGTGACAAATCTGGTTCAAAGAGCATGAAACTGGAATAGGAGAAAAATTAGAGTACTGGAGAGGTAATTTTTTTTAAATTTACCCTTAATAAACAGTACAAACACTCAAACAGCACAGAATTTGCCCTTCCTTTACATGACTATGCAGGGCTGGACAAACCCACTAGCCCGATGCCTTGGACAAGCTGAAAATTGTATCGGACAATCTCAAAATATCTGATTGCTTGTCCGTGGGCTAGCTCAGTTTTTTAGTGTAGACTAGTTTAAACGTTAATTTGATATGCGTCATTCTCTTTTAACACCATATGCATATCATATTACAACAGCAATAAGTTTATTACAAAATAACATGTTTTGAGATCTATTTTAACATTATCAAGCCCCCATGTAACGCTTCCTCTTGAATTTCCTGTTTCTTTCTTTACTGTTAATACTTAATACTGACCAATCAGAATTTGCTTATTTGCGCAAAAGTGGGACTAGCTGAAATGTTTACCCAGCTAGTTCTGGACTAGTTACTAAAAAACCTATTTGTCCAGCCCTGCTATGGTGTACCATAATCTCTGGCATGTTCACACAACATCACCTGAACATGCCAAATTTTTGGAAGACACAGAATCAAACGCCACAAAGTTTCTCTGCGGACCATGTTGTACATACATGATGGGTCCCTGTGGTCACTTATTTAATCCTTTATTTAGTGGGTAAGTCTCATAATCTTTTTCACTTTTTTTAGAAAGAAAACAATGCTGTTTCAGTTTTTACAGTTAATAACTTAACCTACTTCATGGACACACCTTTTTACCACATGGTCAGCCCATGTAAATCCAGATCAGATGACATAGATGTAGATTCAGGTCAGCTGGCACATCTTTTTGTGGTCTTTAAAATGTGACAACACTCTGGTTTTATGCTAATCTTGTGTAGGAATTAAAGATGGCATGACATTTTTCATCATTACCATCTTCCTTTTATGTGATTTTAATAAAAATACCCTACATTTAATAAATAAATTATGGCAACAGTATGAAGCCTATAGGTACTTATGCAGAATTGGTAGACAGCTATGGCACAGAATATGAACATTACCATAGTAAACAGATACAAGGTTTGCATAAATTTTCTTTATTTTCATTTATTAAAGCTGCATGAATGTATAATAGACATCACACTGAATCTACCGGTGCATGAATATAAGTTACTTCATGAATACACCCTTTATCACATTAGTGACCAATGTATATCCAGTTCAGCAGGCTCATCTGTGCAGTCTGATCAGGATCTACACTGTTTAAGTTTAGATTCATGAGGTTATTTCTGACCAAGAAGCAACCAGTTAAGATCCAGATCAGACACCAAAAATGTTCGGCTGACGTGGAACTATACTGTTGTCCATGTGATTTAAAGAGTCTCCATAGAGTAAGTCAAGAGTCAGGATAGTAATTATCAGAGTATACAAAATCAATGTATTTGACAAATTTTATTTTTGTAACTAAATGTTTTAATTTAAAATCAATTTAAACTGTCGACAAATAAATTTATAAAAGCAATAAGATATAAAATTATTTTTGAAGATTTTGAATTAACTTGCTGTTGAATTTAATATTTCAGGAAACAGCTTCACATGAAATGCTGTGGGGAGACCAGGTTAACTGTTCTAGACAGTAGAGGGAGCATACAGTTTACATATACTTCCACTTCTAATTCCTGCAATAGAAGGTGCTGCTTTGGAAGTTTATGTCACTTGACAAGAAAAAGAATTGTCTATACTGTGTGATTGTGATATCAAATAATACAAAAACGTTTTAATGTAGACCTCATTGAAGAACAGTAACTGAACAACACCATCCGTATAATTTTGTTATAAATATAATTTACTGTTAAATGGAACTATAGAAAATAGGATTAGACTCCTTCAGCATTTGCTTTTCATGGACTAATTTGAATGTTTCATTCTATTCGGATAACAAATTCCTCTACTGTCACTCATAGTATTATCTTAAGGCATCGCCACACTCCTCCCAATCCTATTCATCGATAAAATAAAAATCATCAAATCTCAGTAATGACAAAATGCCATTCAATGAAACTTTGCACAAATGAAGGTTACTAATGTATCTTTATTTTGCATACAGTAAGACAAAATAGAAAAGTAAAGAAACAAAGCTAGACCTAAAAATTCCTTGAATTCTATTTACATAAATTCATAAAAACTAGGCGATGCAGAACATAACTTTAAATTCCCTCGTGAGCGCAATGATACTGACAAGAAAATGTTGTGTACTTTGTAAAAAAACGATCAACTATTAAAAGAGAAATCAGTGATTGTCATCAGTTTACGCGACCAGGAAATTGAAGGTCAAACACACTTTTACTAATATCTCGTAAAGTTTACAAAAGTAAATCATGAGGACACAATAAATTGTTGTCAGTATCATATTACTCATGTGGGCATTTAAAGTGATGTTTTGTCTTCTTTAGTTTTTGTGAATTTATGTAAATAGAAGTTGAGGGAATTTTTAGATCTCGCTATTTTTCTTTACTTTTCTAATATGTCTTACCATCTGTAAAATAAAGATACATTAATAACATACACTTGTGCAAAGTTTCATTTAACAGCATTTTGCCGTTATTGAGATTTTGATAATTTTCTTTTAATCGATTAATAGAATTGGGAGGAGTGTGGAAGGCCCTTAAGTCCTCAGACCCAATAGTATGTTTGTTGATTTCAAGCTTGAATATTCAAAGAATATGACAAGCTTCGCTACTTGCTCTGTCATTGGTGTCACCATTTTCCAACTCAGAATTTTAGGTGTTGTGGAATGATGTTTTACAATCTACCTTGTTAACCAGATTTTTATGAGTCTACATTTCTTATACAATTGGTCAGCCTTGCATTTTGATCACATTTTGGTGCTGTTTAACTAAGAGTTTACAGGCAAACTGGTGTATTCAACATCTCAAAGGATTCTTCCAAACTTCACAGAATCATTCAGCTCACTTATATGTAGTGTTGCATCTTACAACCTTGATCAGTTTTGGTTAAAGAGTAAAACAACAAATGATGACTTGTTTCTTTGTTTTACTGTTAAACATACGATATACTTCACTTTTGATTCGTCGATTCCGAGAGAGGCAGTGCCTTAGTTCATATTAGAAACATCTCAAACGTTTTCTTATTTTCAGCGAAAATAGCTTATTATTTATATCACAAATGTGATTTCTTAATTAAGGCATTTAATAGTACATTTGTAGCAGGTATTGCAGACTAAATAGGATGTTCTGTTGGTTGTATGTTAAACGTTTGCATACCGGTAAATAGTAAAATGATCACTTTTTGATCAGTTTTTGAAACAATACTCATTTATGGAATTAAACTTTAAAGCGACAATTTTGTTTTTGCTTATCGTTATGAGTGAAGATGTATTTCTATCATAGCAAATTGTTTTGAATGCGTTATATTCTCCAGCCGATATTGTATGAAGAATTCGGGCACCGTCCGCGCTGACCAGGTATACCTTATCGCGTAAACTACCCACCCAGACATTTCCTCTCTCATCCACACATATACTCCTTGGATGACTGAGCTGGAGAGTGTTCAGATGATTACCTAAGCTGTCTTTAGTAATAAGCCTGTCGTCAGATGTTAAGATATATATTTTACTACCATCATCACTCACTGTTATGTGTTTCGAAGTAGGCTTTTGAAAATACCGATTCGAAAACATATATTGTTTGTATTCGTCTTTGCTAATATATAAAAGAGACAGTCTCTTGCCGTTCAAAGTGTAAGTGTGTACTTTGTGATCGCTCAACACATACAACATTTTGTTATTGCATGCAATACTTTTAGTATCTGTATCTGTATTAATCGTCTTCTTTACTGTCATACTACCGACATCCACATAAATTAGCAGTCCATTCCCACACACCACAGCAGTGTTGTTACCTATGTAGCATACACCAGTAACATTAAAATATGAATTTAAGATACAAACGCCGACCTCTTTGTAAGTATTGTCCAGCTTAATCAACCGACTGGTGAATATGCCTTCATTTAACAAGAGGATTACACTATCAGGTAGCATACAGCAGGCTTTGGGAGTCGTTGTCAAATCGTTCTTCCTCACTGATGTCACATACCGAATGGTTTCCGAAGCGTTCGCTGAAACAGACTCTGTGCCTGGAATCATTCTGGAATTTTCAAGAAAAAAAACTGTAACACAGTGTGATTTTATTAACATTGATTTATAAGTTATATTTATAAGGTCTTTCTCTCACACAAGTAATCATAACGTGTATATGTTGAAAAATTGTCAGTTATTTTGTAACAGTATCACTATTTTAGGAAAATCAGCCGATGAAGAATGAAAGTAATTGCACAAAACCATTTCTATATAAAATAGTATAAAAGGAAAGTAACGGAGTATTACATAAAGCTTAAAGAGTGCATTTTTTCACCAGAAGAAATATATCATAAAAAAGTGTTTTCGTTGAGTTCCAGTGACGCAAAGCTTATCAGCCGAATGGTTATCGGTTTCAAAATTTCTATGTTTTTATACTAACAGAAAGATGAAAATGTTTTTTTTAATACATGATTAAACATGTTCTATTTCGAACTGGGGTGTTTTGTCTTCCAGAAGCGTTTGGTGATTGTTTAACATGTGTTTGTGTATTGTAAGAAACGTAATTTATATCTTTTTAAACAAATATGTTATCAACAAAATGGCTAAACTTTCGATCGGAAATATTAGCGACATTTCAAAGCTGTGAAGTGTCTTGTCTTTAGTATATTTGGAACTCATATCCAAAATAATAATATAATTTCAATTTAATATCATTTATTAATAACATTTAAGTTTTAACTAATATATAAGGTAATCTGAGAACGAGAATATAATGTTTTTCTATCATTTATGATAACATATAACTTAAAGGATGGTTTTGATATTAAACTATATTACATAATTTGACAGACCGTACCCCTGTGCCATATTTACGTGGGTTAATCGATAAGAAATATCTCAAAAGCATGCGACTTAAATAGTCAAATTAACATTACATCACTTCAAATATTCTACGCGGTTTGAAATACATAATTTCATTCTCTGAATTCATTTCTAAAATGCGTCACGGTACACTGATTTAAGTAGACCTCTGAGGCACTGACTGATGGCTAAACTAAGGGTCTTTTGGGACTGTATTGACAATCAGATAAGAACTTGTTAAGTTTTGGGACAAGGAAACAGTCCCATGTTGCCAGATCTGGAAAATATAGTGGTAGTGGCAAGATTTTTAAAATGCTTCACACGGTCAGATGCAAGTGTTGAAGCATTATTATGAATAAGGCGAACAACGGTGACGAATCAGGACGGTGCCTCGTTGAGCAAATTACTGTGGTATCATTTTATTTAGCGATGGCTAAATTTTCGCGTATTTCGCGCTCGGGCCAGTGCGCGAATTTAAAACCTAAGCTAGAATTTAACCAGAAAGTTCCACATACGTATCCGAAACGTGCTATGTCCGAATGGACCTACACTTTATATACAGTTGCCCGTATCGCTATTTGATATTATTATTAATTTGAAGTATCGAATAATTATGTTAATAAAGAAAATAAAATTAGTCATAACTGTCGGATTTCTTTTGGAATATGTTTAATGTTACTTCAAAACTTGAACGACAATTTAGTCCGCGCATTTAGGTCACGTTTTACCAAACAGTATCGTTGTCATCTCATTTTTAGTTTATCAACACTTTTTTGAGTAACTGTTTCGCAATTAATTGACACTTTAGACCATAAAACAGGTACGAAATTTAACACACCAGTTATGATATGAATGGTCCAGAGAGATGGATCATACAGGGGACCATTAGCGGCGCCGAATAAACAGTGGTCCGATAATTGACTAACAAAGGAAATGGTAATTGACAGGGGGCCAACTGACACACGATTTTAGCTCGCTCGTTCAAATAAACAATTGGTAATGATAACGGGTCGGTAAAATATCGATAATAATATTTTTTTGTTTGAAAAAAAAATGGATTTGCGCGAATTTACGTCCCCGCGAAACAGTCTTTTTCGGCGATTGCGCGAAATTTCGTGCCAGTGAAATTAAATGATACCACAGTACGTTCCGTGATGACTAATTGTCCCGTACAACAGCGCCTCTAAAGCTGTCAACAAAAATGGTATGTAAACTTAAATACAAAATGGTATATTTCTTTCAACCATCTTTCATTTGATTTAAAAGAAAAATGCGACGGAACATTTTATCATTTCCTTTACCCATTTCAAGTGCCAAAGAAAGAAAAAGAATATTTATGAATTATTTATTTACATGGATGCATGACTGTGAAGAACGTAATAATATCTTCAATAATTTGGTTTCAAGAAAAAGCGACAAGTTGTTTTCTTCTCAAATAAATAAGAAAATGTATAGTACAACAATCATAACTAAGATCTGATACTCATTTGTAAGGCTTGAGGTAGGGAACGCGACGGGGGAAGGTTTTCGATACTTTTTTTCACAGCGCACACGCGGTGAATACAAAAAGAAACAACAACTAACAACAACAATAAAACACAAAGAAACAAACAGATAATTAAGATCAATAACTAAAATGAAATATGCAGGATACGTGCATAAAACCATGAATTAAAGCATTATGTCTCGGATTGGTAAAATAATTAAGTGTAAAATACGAAGACTCTTCAATATATCAAAGTAAATAGACGCCGTTGTATTTAAGAGATAAAGCAATACATTTGTAACCCAGTATTTAATGTGCCTTTATAAGGGACAATAGGGCATTACGGAACGCAATTCGCACATCGAGGCACCGTCCTGATTCGGTTGGTTAGCCATATTTTGTTTCCAATCTTTCCGACTGGTTCGAAATAGTAAACCAGTAATTCGTCACTAGCAAAAATGATTGCAACATGTCTTTGATTAAAGTTTGAAACTATTCGAGAAATAGCTTAGCGGTTTTACGTTTGTACTTGTACCCTTTTGGTCATCTGTCAATATATGGGTTATCCATCTGGCAGAAATATTTCGAACTAAACGCATTCAACATGAAATGCACCCGCGAAAATAATATTGCCAAAAACTTAGGCAATATCACGTATCGTGTACCTGCCACGCAATCGTGCAAGCGTTATAGTGCTGATGTACAATACACATTAAATATCGAAAAACCCTCATATCTGCATTCCAGGTTCTCACTTATTAGCGTTGCATTATAAAAGATTATTTAAAAAGCTTTACTCACTGAAAGACGGTGTTCGAACCAACTGAAATAAAAACGTATCTTAAATCATTTAAAATTAATGAATGCTTAAATGCAAAAAAAACAACAGAAAAAGGTAATATATTACGATGCATATTACATGTATTACGACAACAATGAAGGGAGCTGCTGCTCCAGCTGTAATGTCATTTCATGCTTAACTCAATGCTGTATCATCTATATAAACAACCTCAAAGCAAGACAAATAATCACCTAATCACCCAAGCACGAGACACATACAGTAAATTCTTTCAATATACCACCGAAGGATAACTTAAGTATGCCGTTATACTGCCAACCACAATGATTGACATTCTCTATGGTTTGAAATTAGCACATTACCATCAAGGAAGGTAATTGAAACTAAAACCACACATAGCAAATAACATGTTTTTAATGATATATTAAATAATATTATAAAGATAAAGATAACCCCCAAAGCCAAACAAATATGGTTAGCAAACCATGCAAGGAACAGACGCAGTATATACGATCCTTATCCCGATAGAAGGATAGTTTAAGTTTGCCTATATACTCTCACCCAACTAAAAAGGTTTAGCAAATTTATAAACCTTCATTAATTTAAAAAGAAACAGCTGTCTGTTCTACAATATTATTGAGATCAATATTGTTCTCGTGATATGTTTAATTTTAAATAATGAAAAGAAATGAATCTATCATATGTTCATGGTTATATTGTGGTAAGTATGAACACAGTTTAATAATCGCGGAGACAGATCCCAAAGTTAATTACGAGAAAATGATATAATAAAAATGCTTACATGATCCCTCTAATGCCTCTGGTTGTATGTATGGTCGGGGTGACTTAAAGAACAGCGAATCGAACCAAACGTCATCTTCTTCGCCTATCTCTTCGCTTATATCTTCATATTTCTTTTCGTCTTCTACTTCGTCTTTTTCTTTGCCTTCCTCTTCTTCTTCGTATCCCTCTTCATCTTCCTCTTCGTCTATATCTTCGTCTATATCTTCGTCTTCATCTTTTTCCTCGTCTTCTTCTTCACCTTCTTCTTTGCTTTCTTCTTCATCGTTTTCTTCTTCATTGTTTTCTTCAAGTATACTTACAGTTATCAACATTATATTACACAGAGTACACAGTATGAAAACACTTAAAATACTCACAGCTTTCCTAAGTACTTAATGCAAGTTAGTTTTATTGTTTCTTCGGCTTTTGAAACTTGTCATTGTGTAAGACGCTATTCTCATCGAAGTTTGCTTTCACGTTATATCTTAAAGTTGCTATATAGTTTGCTATTATTTATTGACTTTGACAGGGAAGCCTATGAACTATCGTGAACTTAATTATTGTTTTACTTAGTCTTAATAAAACCAAAGAAGGCTGTAGTTTGCATTTAGCCAGGAACACTGAATTTCGAGGTCCATTGTCTGTTATATCCATTCTCAAAGCAATTTATTACTCTATATAATTTAATGTTGTTATTTAAATTGTGAGTACATGTGTTTTGTCGTGTACATGATCAAGCTTTTTCTTAGTTTTATAGCTGTTCAAACTCTCCAATTCTGCACAAATCTCAGTGTTTTAGGCAGAGAAACTAATGCAAATCAAAGAAAAACCTTCAACCCATAAAAACCTAAACTTATAAGAATATATAAAATAATTTTCAACAAAAGTGAACAGTCGCAGTAAATAAAACTTATATAATATCACGTGATAATTTTCTACACAAATGAAACAAAAATAACAAAGCTTGCTTCAAATAATCTAACTAAAGAACTAACTAACTAATCTAAAGAAATCTCAATTATAGTTAAACACCCCAGTTTGCTTATAAATAATAATAATTTGTTAGTTTGAAAATTTCTTACCTGGGCCTCCGGAACTCTCCTGTTTAACGTATTTTGGAAGTTTAGTCAAAACCAGTCGATATGACAGTAAGGGATGCCTTTTAATTACGTCGATACATTTGTCAAGTTGTGACATCTCACATGTTACAATGATATTCAGTTTTCCAGCTGTTACCGCAAGGTGTAGTTGATCAAACCTTAGGAACCATTGTATAACATTTTTCCTTTGAAACCCGTATTTTCCCACAAAGTCATCGATAATTACCAAAGACGTTCTTTGGAAGTCAATAGTTTCAATTTTATCTGGTGAACTAAACATAAGAACTTCATCTTGAGCATATGACTTCGCAAGTGCTACTGCTAATGAAGTTTTCCCACTCTCTGCTGGTCCCGTTATTACCAACATTTTGTTTTTCTTCAATTTTTCTTTTGCAGCTTTCACAGTGTTCTCATCCATTTGCTTGCATTCTTCGGAATAATGGCTGAGAAACATGTCTGTCATTTCTAAAATACATGTACACAATAATAATAATAATAATAATAATAATAATAATAATAATAATAATAATATTATTATTATTATTATTATTATTGTTATTGTTATTATTATTATTATTATTATTATTATTATTATCTTTTCATTTAATATGTGCTAAAAGTGGCAAACACTTAATATATAATCATCAATACACTTAAAGAGCGGGGGTGGGGACAGAGAGAAAAATTAGAAATGTCTTAGTGTTAATAAAAGAGAATTACCACACATAGTGAAGACATTGAGGGAAGTCCTGAACAAAGTCATATTGATGAAATATAGAAATAATATGTATGCTTACGTCTTACAAAGTGGTTGCTACTTGTGGTGGTATGTGCAGGAACGACTATAAAATAAAAACAACGGTTTCTTTGATAATAGGCAATGTAAATTAAATACGCTGCGAAATAAAATTTATTATGTTTACACATACCCGTACAAACATTACGTCTGTTAATGCTTTTATTGCATATTAAGTTTCTACTCATGTTATATAGAAAATCTTCATGTGGTCTATATTAACATGTCCTATCTCTTAACACATTAACATATTTCCCAGCTTACCGTTTGTTATTTCCACCGGTGCACTTGAAGAAGTTGGTCTTAACATCTTAACAACTACATTAAGAAGTTCATGCTCTTTGAATCTGTTTACTTCAGTTAAATAGGTGAAGTCGGACACAATGATCACGTCTAGAGTTTTCTGCCCCTGCTTCGGCTGCACGGCGTGGTATATTCTGTCGAAGATATTCACCATACTTTTAGCGTTTTTTTCCTCATAACAGTAAGATCCAAATGGATCTTTTATAAGAACCAAATCCACTTCGTCTGGTTCAATATGCCTCCAGTCTGATGCGTCGTTCATCTCAACACATCGCTGGAGGTTGTATGCACGAGTCTTAATGACATATAGCGCTGTTTCTAAGTAAGGGCTATTCCTGGCTCCGGCCACAATCACATGATGCATATCGTTTAGGTTTGCTTCAATGTCGACAATTTCCGTAGGTGGTGAGAAAGTTTCATGTAGTTCTGTTTGCATCGTGTACTGGAATTGTTCTGTAAAATTCAGGGTAAAATGTAAATTTGTAAACACTTCGTGTACCAGTCAAAATAAATGACGCGGGTCAAGACACCAGATATATCTTATGAAGTATGTATAAGTTTATTTGTTTTCTGTTTCGGCTGTAGACTGTTGGATTGGCCCGTATTGTTGATATTTAGAAAAGCGTTAACATTCCAAACATGTAAAAGTCCAAGGCTTTTTTTCTTAAAAAACAAATAGATTGGGTCTTAACCAAAGTATTGCTAGAGAGATATACAAGGTATAAGTAATAAACTTACTAATAAGACGATGAAGTATGTCATCAACTGCCTTAAACCGCTTCACTTTCTGTCCTGAAATTAAAATATATTTTATCTGAATACTAAATTTATAGACAAAGTAAACTAGTATATTATACTACATGTACTACAGTGTACTGAATACTAACACCTTTACCACAAAATCAATGACATATACTTCTACTTGTACTACTACTACTTATACTACTACTTCTGTTACTACTACTACTACTACTACTTCTGCTACTACTACTACTACTACTACTACTACTACTACTACTACTACTTCTACTACTACTATTGCTACTTCTGCTACTACTACTACAACTACTACTTGTACTACTACTACTTATTCTACTACTTCTGCTACTACTTAAGTACTACTACTACTACTACTACTACTACTACTACTACTACTACTACTACTACTACTACTACTACAACTACTACTAATACTACCACGATTACTCCTGCTACTACTTCTACTACTTGTACAACTACTACTTATACTACTACTTCTGCTACTACTACTGCTACTACAACTTCTGCTACTACTACTACTACCACTTCTACTACTACTACTACTACTACTACTACTACTACTACTACTTCTGATACTACTACTACTACCATTACTACTATTACTACTAGTACTACTATTACTTATACTACTACCTCTGCTACTACTACTACTACTACTACTACTACTTCTTTTGCTACTACTACTACTACTACTACTACTACTACTACTACTACTACTACTACTACTTCTGCTACTACTACTACTACTACTACTACTACTACTACTACTACTACTACTACTACTACTACTTCTGCTACTACTACTACTACTACTACTACCACTACTGCTACTACTACTACTACTACTACCACTACTACTACTATTACTACTGCTACTACTACTACTACTACTACCTCTACTACTACTACTACTACTACTATTACTTCTACTACTACTACTACAGCTTCTGCTAATACTACTTCTACTACTACTTCTTCTACTACTACTACTACTACTACTACTACTACTACTACTACGAGTACTACTACTACTACTACTACTACTACTACTACTACTACTACTACTACTACTACTACTACTACTACTACTTCTGCTGCTACTACTGCTACTAGTACTACTACTACTACTACTACTACTACTACTACTACTACTACTACTACTACTACTACTACTTCTGCTCCTACTACTTCTGCTGCTACTACTGCTACTAGTACTACTACTACTACTACTACTACTACTACTACTACTACTACTACTACTACTACTACTACTATTACTACTACTGTTACTACTACTAATACTGTTTCTACTTCTACTACCACTACTACTACTACAACAACAACTACTACTACTACTGCTGCTTCTATTACTATTACTACTACTACTACTCCTGATGCTACAGTTGCGGCTGCTAGTACTACTACGTCTACTTCGTAATGATAATAATTTTTCTTAAATCAATTAATTTTAGACTTTTGAGTTTTTTCATCGCTTATTATGTCAAATTGTTTCTGGAAGATAATCATAGTATTAATTTTTATGATCATTCTTTTTTTTTGTAATTATAGAATATAAAAGAATAACATGAATATAAAAATAGTACGAATACCATTAGGTCCAGGCTTTGTTACTGTGACGCTGCTCAATATTGAGGACGAAACTGCGCTGTTTGCAGCCACTTCATCTAATTTCGCTTCTGAACTAATTATTGTTTCTTCCATGGAAGCTATTTTTGAAGACATTTCTTTTAGATTTTCTTCGTAAAATATTCTTAGAGTATTGCCAAGAGAAGGCAAATTGTTGTATCGGGATTCTATTACTTTTTCGCCTATCTCAGTTTCGTACGCAGTTCCAGACACCTCCCGAGCCAACGTTTTGGCAGCTTTCTCTAGTCTGTACCAATAACTGTCGAATTCTCCGTCAGAAATTGCTGACGTATTCGGGATATGCTGCAAATCGTTACGTATCTTTCTTATTTCCTCCAATAAAAACTCTTCAAGAGGTTTAATGACGACTCGGAATAGATTTTTTATCAAAGTAACTAGTAAAGTAACGTCCCATTCAGAAATGTTTGCTCTTCCAGCTGACGGGAAAATAAGGTCATACTGATCTTGTCGGATTACTCTTCTTGTCTTCAGGCTTGCGATTTTAGGTTGTCTCTGTATAAGATAAGCTCCAAGGTCCGTATAAGCTGCACTAACTGATGGATCTGACTTCGCAAGTTTAATGAAAAATTCCCGCAGTGGTTCTGTACAAATATTGACCACCAAACACACCAGCCGATAATACTTATCAGCCATTCTGCAACAAAAGAGTTTGTTGTTTAAACCATTATTTTCATTTTTCCTACATTATAACATCGATGAAATAAGCAATTACTAAATAAGGTTTTCACAGACCGCAAATGTGGTCGAAGATACTAAATTTAGCCAGTGTCTTGTTAACACAATGGTAAAGCTTTGAAACTGTCCCATTGTTTGTCCAACAAGAAATCAAATTTTGAAGGATAGGAGACGCTTTGGAAAGCAGTTGTCATTGTAGTCTCTAGTAAGATTATTTTCAAGGATATGAGAAGGTATTGCAATTTTAAATAACTGAGTCATTTAATTGCTCGATATTGCATGAATGCGTAAAAAAGAATTGCACTTTTTAAATAAGCAGTTAATATGTGTTTTAAACTATTTGGGGAAATTCGTTTAACTTTAATAAATGTTTCGGTTCATGTAACTGTTATATATTTACAATAGGTTTGACTCCAGTTAAACTCAAATAGAGTTTTCAGAAAAAGTCGAACAGCTTGACTAAGTGTCGTCAGAAAAAATTAGGTAACACATGTTATCAATAGCAATTACTCAGAACATTGGGTAATTCCGTTCATAAGTCAGGATTCTGTATCAGTCACTATATTGGGGATTAAACATTTCAAAAACAACTCCAAACTGTATCGAATAAAATTTGTTTAAGTTGTTTCTTTATGAACAGGCCCAAGTCAATCAAATTTCGCATTACTTGTGTATATTTCATTTGTAAAGACTCAAAACTATTCACCCACAAGAACATATTAAAAATACTTTACATAAAACAACCAGTCTCTCTATTAATAATTGAAAACAATGTATGTTGTAATGCAAATATAAACGTTAAAGTATGGAAGCCATAGCTGCCTTAACATGAGCAAAAATATGTTTACTGTGCTTTATCCATTACGTACTGTGCGCCTGTTAGTATATGATGATCACGCGACATTATATGCTGTTCATGTACCGTTATGTGATGCTGAAACGTCATTATATGGTGTGCACTTTTCATAATATGCTAAGAACTCGTCCTCATACGATGCTCAAATAACAATATAAGATATTCAATACGCTGTGTTGTTGACATTATACGTTGACTAGACCCCATTTTATGCGGTCATTATTGTTTGCACTAAAGTTTTAAGCAACTTTAAAATTAAATTAAAGCGTTTACTTTTTATTGGTTGTGAAATAAAAAAGGTAAGTTTACTTATATTTATTTCCTCTTTTGAAGGAGCTGTATCCAAGTTGGTAACAAATCTTAACATGTTGAAAACAAAATAATAATTAACTTGGAAGTAACCATTGTCAGTACCGAAATTGATAAGTTTTTCAAACACTAGTTTTGTGCAGAAAATGTTAACAATAATTAAGCAACAATAATCAAGCTGTAAATATATTCCAAAAACTAAAGTATATGTCCAAAAACAAAGTTTGGCACTGTGCCTGGGGGAGAGAAAACAAGCAGCCAGACAGGGACTCGCTGATATGATAACATTTCTCTTTTTGATCTAGAAAAAATTCGTTAAAATAATTATATCGGTATTTATTTTGAAATTCTGCCGTGTAACAATATGCTCGCTCTCGAAACACATTTTCTTGTTTATTTTTTTTAATGATGTTTGATTCAGTGTATGCCAGTGATTATTTTTTGTGATAATGTCGTCATCATCATTCATTATTTTGCTTTACACTTGCTTTCTTTAGAGAAATACACTAAAAAAGTACACAATCGAAATAATCAGATTAATAACATTTTTTGTTTGTTAATAGTCTGTTCAGGTACAAAAATGTTTTTGTATGTATGCACCGTTTTTACTCTCTTATAAAATTACTCAGTAAAACTATAAGAAAGCATTACTGAACACTAGTCAGATATAGCTGCCGTAGGTGGACACACACAAATTCAATATGACTCCAATGATTTCTCCTACAAAAATTTACACAGAGGTGTAGATAGTTCTTTATTTCCCTACCGTTTCATTGTCCAGTATATAAGAAAGTAAGTATTTCATTTAAAAAAGAATCATTCTTTCCGTTAACCTACTAAAACACACACGTACTTTTTATAATAATGATAGTGATTACTTTGTAAATCGAAGAAAATGATGCGTTCTTTTCAAAAACCGGCGCAAACTGGCCAGCCATGACACAGTCCTGTAAAATCGGCCCTTTTTCCAATGACGGATCTCCATAAAGTATCCCGACATGTCGGTAATTTCTAATCGAGCATGTGCACCTGTATTGCACACAGACATAACGATATGGAATAAACACAGTTTTTTCCATTTACATGATTGACAAAATACGTAAATTCTGTAGGCATCGCAAAATAAAACATTTAATGTTTCTCCACGGTCAGTGTTTGTCTAAAACGCAAACTTGCAAACAATGATGTTTTTTATCTCCTGTTTCAGTATGAATTATTGTTTTATCAGCTTGTTAATAAACTTTAAGCTAAATCTCCTTTCACTTAAAGCGTTACTTCTAACTCGGATAAAACGGAGTTTTGTTAATACTAAATAGTTATATCGTATACCCAGTAAACACCAGACGTCAGAACGGACGTTCCCACATTTGACCCTTTATTGGGTATTTCTTTTGTTTAAAACTACCCAACAAGCGAAAAACTACCCAATAAGAGACTAACGGAATGAATGGAAAGTTCTCACAGATGGGCATTTGTTGGGTATTATGGTACCCAACAGATGCCTTGCGGTGCGCTCGACGTTGAATTTACGGTAATCCGACGTCTAAAATGCGACGTCGTTGGGGCGTCGCAAAAGAACGTCGGGTAGACGTTGGTTAAAGGTCAGATATTTGACTTTCTTAACCCGCAAGGTGTCTGTCGAAAGAAAGAAGATTTTTTTGCAAGTTCTGTACAAAAGACACAATGAAAAGTACACAGCATATAGTGACTTTTGAGCATCATATAATGATGTGCATACATTCTATAATTTAAAGTTCACATCATATAATTGTATTTGAACAAGGTATATTGTTTTTTGAAAATCGTAATTATATTGACTATGCCACATCATAAAATGAAAAGTGCACATCATATAATGATATCTGAGCATCATGTAATGACAAGAGTCCAGAGCATAAAATGTAAAAGTGCACATCAGATTTGTTACTTGAGCATGGTATAAAGATGAATCCGCAGCGTATAAAGAAAAGTGCAAGTCATATAATAATCACATCGAATAATGTTATTAGAGCATGTTATTATGACGAGTCTACAGCATATTATAAAAAGTTGTCGTCATAAAATTACATTTCATCATCATATAATGGTAAATAAACATCATACAATGTCGCACGACCATCATGTAATAACAGTTGCACAAAACATAATGAATTCAGCACATCTTATATTGTTTTCGTTCATGTTACGGCAGCTATGGCGTTCCATATTAAAGCCTAACACCTTATTATGGGACACATTTAATTTCCGAATGGATGTTACCTGCTTGCAAGTATTTGAGAAAGAAAGCAATGCATGATTTATCAATTACTGGAAATTTAACTTGCATATTATATGCCATATCATAAAAATGCAAATATATAATTGGCCTTAGTGTCTTTTTATACTGCGTATGAAAAAATCATAATTATGCCCCCGAAGGGAGGCATATAGTAATCGCACTGTCCGTCCGTCTTTCCGTCCGTCCGAAATAATCTTGTCCTCGCTTCTCCTCATAAACCGCTTGAGGGATTTCTTTGAAACTTCACAGGAATGTTTGTCACTAAGCCTAGTTGTGCATATCGTCAGGAATTTCTGCTCGGATTATTTTTGGCTGAGTTATGGCCCTTTTAAGCAAAATCTTGTCCTCGCTTCTTCTCCCAAACCGCTTGAGGGATTTCATTGAAACTTCACAGGAATGTTTGTCACCAAGTGTAGATGTGCATATCCGAAGGAATTTCTGATCGGATTATTTTTGGCGGAGTTATGGACCTTTTTACCTTACCGTAACCCTAAACCCTAACCCTAACCCTAAACCCTAACCCTAACGTTAACTGAAACCGCTTGAGGGATTTCATTGAAACTTCACAGGAGTGTTTGTCACCAAGACTTATTGTGCATATCCAAAGGAATTTCTGATCGGATTATTTTTGGCTGAGTTATGGGCCTTTTTACCTAACCCTAACCCTAAACCCTAACCCTTACCCTAAGGTAAATTTTGTTAACGCAGTAGAGGTTACATTTTTTGTCCGATTGTCATGAAATTTGGTCAGGATGTTTGTCCCAATGATTTCTCGGACGAGTTCCAATATGGGTCATCAGGGTCCAAAAACTAGGTCACTGTTACTAAAAATAGAATTTTCTTGTTAACACTCTAGCGGTCACATTTTTGTTCTGATTGTCATGACACTTGGTCAGGATGTTTGTCCCTATGGTCAGGATGTTTGTCCAAATGATTTTTCAGAAGAATTCGAATACGAGTCATCTACATCCAAAAACTAGGTCACTGTTGCTTAAAATAGAATTTTCTTGTTAACACTCTAGCGGTCACATTTTTGCTCCGATTGTCATGAAACTTGGTCAGGATGTTTGTCCCAATGAATTCTAGGACGAGTTCGAATAAGGGTCATCTGGGTCCAAAAACTAGGTCACTGTTACTACAAATAGAATTTTCTTGTTAACATTCTAGCAGTCACATTTTTGCTCCAATTATCATGAAACTTGGTCAGGATATTTGTCCCAATTATTTCTAGGATGAGTTTGAATATGGGTCATCTGGGTCCAAAAACTAGGTCACTGTTACTATAAATAGAATTTTCTTGTTAACACTGTAGCAGTCACATTTTTGCTCCAGTTATCATGAAACTTGGTCAGGATGTTTGTCCCAATGATTTCTAGGATGAGTTTGAATATGGATCATCTGGGTCCAAAAACTAGGTCACTGTAACTAAAAATAGAATTTTCTTGTTAACACTCTAGCGGTCACATTTTTGTTCTGATTGTCATGACACTTGGTCAGGATGTTTGTCCCTATGATTTCTGGGACAATTTTGAATATGGGTCGTCAGGGTCCAAAAACTAGGTCACTGTTACTAAAAATACAATTTTCTTGTTAACACTCTAGAGGTCACATTTTTGCTCCGATTGTCATGAAACTTGGTCAGGATGTTTGTCCCAATGATTTCTCAGACAAGTTCGAATATGGGTCATCTGGGTCCAAAAACTAGGTCACTGTTACTAAAAATAGAATTTTCTTGTTTACACTATAGTGGTCACACTTTACTCTGATTATCAGATTGTAAAGAAACTTGGTCAGGACATATGTCCCAGTTATTAATTGGACGAGTTTGAATATGGGTCACCTGGGGTCAAAAACTAGGTCACTGTTACTATAAATAGAAAAATCTTGTCCAGGCTGTAAATTTGTTATTTCTCATTGGATTTTAAAATAACTTGGCTCAAATGTTTACCATGACAAGGTGTACTTTCGCGTACAGTACCCATGCCTGTTGGTCCAAGGTCAAGGTCACCTTTACAAAAAATAACATTTTCTTGTCTGGGCTGTTAATTCTTAATGAATGAAGTGATTTCAAAATAACTTTACATAAATGTTCACCATGACAAAGGCATGTGTTGCTTACAATACCCATGCCGGTAGGTCAAATGTCAAGGTCACTGTTACGAAAAATAGCATTTTCTTTTCCAAGCTGTAGATTTGTTGTTTCTTATTGGATTTTAAAATAACTTGGTGTAAATGTTCACCATATGGAGACGTTGGGTCTTGTACAACACAACTTTGTTGTACTCTGGTGAGTGATAAAGGGCCATCATGGCCCTCTGGTTCATATTACCCACATCACATGTAGTAAGGTTCATAACTCTAATAATCATTTTCCAGGATAATTTCCCCAATAATCTTCGAATTTTCTAAAAAAAATGTCATATTTAACTTTATTTAACTATATATTTACTACAGACTTAAAACATATGATCCTTTCATCTTTCACATTATATGCATGCAGTATGCTTTGTCTTCCACAAGCATATTTTTCATTACATATGTTTATTTATTACATATGTATACCTATTCGATTTCAAAGCTGCATTTCGGGGGCATATGTCAATTTCAAGTGACAGTTCTTGTTTTATATATAAAATGATTTTGTAGCCAGCAGTCTTGTACTTGTTTTTAACTTCTTTTTATTAGATTTGTGAACGATTTACATGTGTAGGAAAGGTACAACAGTGACGACAGTGTGACAAGAATAGCAATACTAAGAACAGAATTAAATGGTTAATTTCCTGCGTTGTTCGTTTGTTTGACGATATTTAACATTTTAATCACGTTTATTACTAAATTGCTTTCAAGGATAAACGACTTCAAATAACATAAACATTGGGCATGTAACATCTTTTCCAACTTATAAATAGATATGATTGTATGGGAAACCGAAACTAGATTTTTTAAACAAAATGTGATATCATACTTAAGATAGCATTTCTTAAAAACATTTTGATAAGTAAATCAGTTATCAGTAAGAAAGATAGTAATAACAATTTTTAAATACAATTGAGCATAAGTATCGCTGAATCTGTATATAAGCAACGGTTTCAAGTTCCAGATGGTAACAATATTTTCAAGCGTTGTGTTAATTTGATTAAAAAACACCCAATTACTCTCTGCATTACAATAATTTTCTTGCACTTCTTTATGATTGTTCGGAGACTACGTTTACTGAATATAGAAATTCCTGATATGCATATTAAACTTTTTTTTTACAATGAGAACGAAATATATATGTGTTTAAACATTAAAAATTTGATAATCAATCATACCTTGATTCCTTTATTATCCAAGTACCTAACTTACATCAATGTCCATGTTAGTCTCTAACAAACATTGTTTAACTCATTATGTATTATAGAAATTTGATTTTATCAATTATCTGAGAATTATTAAACTAGCTTTTTTAAAGTATTAACCAGGAATCCCAAAACGGAAAACCTATATTTCTAAAATTAGTATTCGGTTGGGTTTTGCCAAAACTATTTATAGTTAACAGTGACAGCAAATACGAAACTCATACACTTGCATGCATTTCACTGCATTCTATAAATAGCGGTCACGTCATCAGGCTAACATAGACAATGTGATGATCACGTGACCGGTGTGTACACAATGATTTCACTGTACAAACAATATTGTTGTATGATCTAGAAATAATAACAAAAAATCTGAAAAAATAGCTTTTTCACTTTAAACATAAGTTATAATTTAAACACTATGACGTAATTACTTCTTTTGCAATTTAGTTTACCAAGACCACTTTACCAATTGTACTTCGGTCAGGCGGGAGGGGGGGGGGGGGGGGGGCGATTAAGGCGATGTAAAGAGCGTATTGAGTAAAACAAACATGTTTTATGACGGTAAAATTTAAAATAAGTGAAAACTTTTAACATTTTATTTGTATTTAGCAATAAATTTAATTTTTCATATTAATTGCTATAGTACTTTCCAGACAATTACACCATCTACAGTCTTCCTACTACAAGATTTGTTATGGTTATGTGACATCCTATTTAACAATATATCTGAAGTTAGCCAGTCCTTTCCTTTCTATTCCGAAGTAAATCTTACGAATAGAATCCAACTGCAATTGTATATTGCGCTGCAAATAAGGAAAAGCGGAATTGTCAAATGACGTCTGTCTGTCGTTTAGTCGGTCCCTTCAAGAAATGGGGAATAAGACATCAGCTGTGTCTAGATATTTCAAGAACATTGAAACAACTTTCGTTATAAATACAGTAATTCAACCAGAAGCACTGTTTAATATTTTAATAAAATAATCACTGACTTACACATTTTCTTGAAATTGTTCAGATTAAAAATGTTAACTCCGCGTTTCTTAGTCCCAGTAAACTGATCTGCAACGAACCTTCCCCTTTTGTATGGCAGTGCTATAAGCTACTATATTTTGTTTGCTTGCGTTTCTATGCTTCATTGCCGCGTAGATAGGTGAAATGACATTGATTCACCAAGGTCACTTGTTGATACCTGAAACTTGGTAAAATGTGAGGTTGATAATCGGTAAAATCTAAATTAAACTCATTGCTGTGTGGCGGCTTTTAAATGTCCCACTGTACTTCGATAAAGTGTAGTCATCCGTTTCAATTACTCCCTTGATGGAAATACGCTAACTTCAAACAATGAAGAATGCCAATCATTGTGGGTGGCAGTATATTATAAATTGGTGCGCGTTGAGGGAAAAGAGACCTTCCCGACAGTTGACGTCAATTAATGAAATGACGTCGTAAATATGAGCAGACGACATTTATTATTATGTATTTCGCGGTAAAAATAACATTTTATTGACAATATTTGTTTTTTTTTTAAAAGATCACCTTTTAATTATGAGAAAATAATAGATTGTCGTTAGTCAATTTGAAATATAATAACAACTATGTCAAAAAATATGACCGAATGCACATATTCCCGTGGCGTGCCCCATATAGGCATTATTGAGCTATCCTTTTGTGTAGCATGCGATAGCAGGAAGACACATAGGAATCATATCGTCCGCGTGTTCGTCGTTGTCGTCTGTTGTAATAAGATTATTTTGTTTAATGCTATACATTTATGCTAATAAATGAAAACCCCTAAACCTCTTTCAATAGGTGAACCTGTTAGAATTCAGCAAGATACATGGAAACCTGCCACTGTTGTGCAAAAACACAATGACCGTTCATACACAGTACAAACACCTGAAGGTGCTGAGTATTGTAGAAACAGACGCAATTTGCTTAAGACAAATGAACCTCCGCATCTTCAAATTCTCCTAAATTTTTCCATACCAGAAACACCAGATATAAATGAACCACCAAAGTTAATAAATGAGAACCCCTGTGAACCTCAGCCTCCCCAGCCAAAAAATCCCCGGGCAAAACCTAAATCATCATTTTCAGCTAAAGCTGAAGACAAGAGCAAACCTTATATTTCTAGATATGGCAGAACAGTTACCACCAAAATAATTGAATCTATGTGAGAATATACAGTATCCGATGATAATGCAAGATTAAAATTTCATTTATTTCCTATGTTATTGGAAACAACAGAAGAGCTTATAATTTGTTTATCTCTCAGCAATTGTTTTGTGACATTCATAATGTGGATATTAACGTAACCCGTGGATGATAACAAGACATTCTACATCAGTGAAATATGATATGCCTGGACATAATTCACAGGAAGAATTTCATTCACAAATAAACGTTTACATTAAACCAGCTATGTTTTATAAAAGGGAGATGTTGTAATATGATGATTATGTTTAATGCTATACATTTATGCTATACCCATTTGCTGACTGTTATATCATTTACCTTGACAATATATTTATGCTTGCTTAAACCGCACAAAGTCAGTTCTACTCTCACGATCGCACACTTAACATCACGCTATAATAAAGTGTTATTATACTAATGATTACTCTTGGAGTCATTCTTTTGCCTACCACAACGCCAAACTGACACATCGCCGTCAGTTTGGCAGCGCCGTCGGCCGGTAATCCCCCAACTTTAATATGAAAATTAATGTTGTCCATAACTTTGAAAGTACTTGTTATATTAATATTATACTTGGAATATATCATCTGCATGAAAAAAGCCATCTGTGAAGACAAGAATGATAACTCCTGTTTTAGTATTTTTTTTAGTTATGCACCTTTCAAATGACTTTATTATGGAACATTAACATGAAACTTAGTGTTTCCTATAACTTTGAAAGTACTTGAATGTCCTATTTACTTAATTCTTGAAATATATCATCTGCATGAACAAAGCAATCTGACAACAAGAATGATAATTCCTGTTTCAGTACTTTTTTGAGTTATGCCCCTTTCAAATGACTTCAGTCAGGTTGTTAAGACATGAAGTTCCCCAAGATCAATATCTATAACTTCGCGCAGTAATAACGTAGTCCTGGCGGGAATGCCGAATTATTATTTCTCGGAGAAATATTTATACAAATCAAGTTTGTACTGACTCTATAAGGAAAAAAATACTTTATATTATATATCTTTTAGATCAATTAATTGCAAAAAAGTACATGTACTAAAACTACAAACCATTAATAAAAGTTAATAAACATATGCACTATTTTACCTCATTTCCGCTTGCGTAAAATTAACGATCCGATTTGACATATAAACATAGATAGATTTATAAGTATGTTAATGTTTACAGGTTAATACGTACCGTCAAGAAAAGCCTCCTCGTGAAGCCAAAAAACTAGAGAGGAAAGGAGAGCATGAGTTAATAAGAGAATATTAATTTCAAATTGACACCAGAAACAATGATAAAGAGAAACCTTGAATGGAAGTCGTGAAATATTTGCTCTACATAATAGTTTATGTTCTTACAGCTACTGAATCTGGGTTTGAGGTTATAAAACAGATTGGAAACCAGTCTCAAATCTCAAGCATCTGATTGGCTGAAATGGCGACTGGGACGAGGGAGCTGATAAAACATTTTGCGATGAAAGATTATTGAAAACACTCAACCTTCCCAGTAAACCAGTGACGTTCCAGATGTCTACGGCAAGCTCTTCTGGAATTACCGTCCAAGGACAGGAAGTAGATTTGCACGTGCAACCGGCGTCAGGCGGAAACGACGTTACGTTAAGAAAAGTTTGGTCAGTCAAATCTCTTCCGGTATCTACTAGATCTGCGGCTAGAAATGCCGAAACATCAGAAACATACCATACTTATCCAAGATAGACATTCCCGAAATAGACTCTAGCTCTGTGATGCTTCTTATAGGAAAAGATGCACCGTAAGCACATATACCCTTAGAAGTGCGTTCAGGCCGCCATAATCAACCATACGCTATTAAAACTCAGCTAGGCTGGGCAATGCGCGGACCTGTTACAGTCACTACAACACAGAAATCGGCTAATGTTAACTTTTTGCAGTCAGCAGGCGTGTTGTTGCAAAAACAACTAGACAAAATGTGGACTCCTGACTTCGCTGACAAAGTGAAAGTAGGAAGAAATTCGATGTCTTTAGAAGACAAAATGGCCTTAAAAACTATGGACACTTCGTTAAAATATGAATACGGACATTACAAACTAAGACTACCAAGGCGTGACGACAAAGCAATAATGCCTAATAACCTGACTCTTGCGCATGCGCGTCTTGATAATTCGAAGAAGTTGGCACGAGATCACGAGCAAGAAGTTGGCACGAGATCACGAGCAACATAAAATGTATAGTGCAACGATTACTGAATGTATCCAGAAAGACCATGCATAGGAAGTTGCAAACATCGAGTCTCGCAGTAAAGACCAATTTCGATATTTAGATACTAATTCCGATCCAGCAGATGTCGCTTCTAGAGAAATGCACGCCAACGACTTAGAGACAATGAATTTTTTTTATGCATGGACCAGAGTTCTTTCAGAAAGATGAAAGCCACTGGCCAAGCCAACAAATACAATTTCAAGCAGACGAGGATGACAGTGAGGTGAAGAAAGGAGTTGCTGTCAACACAACTGTTTCAGGAATGGAATCCCTTTATGTCGGTAAAAAGCATGTACTTTCACCTTCACGTGAGAAATACTGGATTCTACACGGACCAAGCGCAGTAAAGCATATCGTAAGAAGTTATATCGTATGCAGACGACAACACACCCCATTAATTACTCAACAGATGGTGCCATTGCTTGATAAGCAATTAACACCGGATAAGCTGCCATTTTCAAATATTGGAATTGATTATTTTGGACCGTTCACCGTGAAAACATCTCGTGCACAAGAAAAGCGTTATGGTTGCATTTTTACGTGTTTTGACGTCACGCGCGGTTCATTTTGAAATTACCCACAGTCTGTCCACTGATTCTTTCATATCTGCATTTCAACGCTTTCAATGTCGACGTGGACGCCCGCAGAAAGTGTTCAGTGACAACGGAACCAATCTCGTTCGAGGTGAAACTTAACTAAGAACATCGCTGCAGCTCTGGAACCAGTCTAAACCAGTCTAAACTCAATAGATAACTTTACTCAGAATGACATTGAATGGCTTTTCAATCCTCCAAATGCCATATGGGAGGAGCATGGGAACGTTTGATTCGTTCAGCCAGAGTTATATTGATATCTCTCGCCAGAGAACAAATACTTAACGACGAGCAGATACTAACATTGATGGCTGAAGCGGAGAAAATTCTGAATGATAGACCTTTGACACCTGTAAGCAGTGATCCCAGAGAACCACCGGCATTAATGCCGAATATGCTACTGTTGATGAAATCCAACCAGTGTTTACCAGTGTTGGTGCCTTCAAAAAGCAAGATATTTACGAAAAACGGTAGTGGAGACAAATCCAATATTTAGCTGATGTATTCTGGAGACGATGGTTGAGAGAATTCTTACCACTACTTCAGAAACGCCAAAAATGGCAACGTAAAACTGTAAACATAAAGAAAGACGACGTTGTTCTTGTTGCAGTTGACAATGTTCCCAGAGGACAATTGCCTTTAGCCCGTGTTGTCGGCGTGAACCTCGGTAGAGATGGTCTTGTAATAAGCTGTGTGATCAGAACTAAATCAGGTCAATTAGGTAGGCCAAGAAGTAAACTTTGTTTACTTGAAGTTCAGATTAACTTCAAATATAACATTGTTTTGTCAGAATAGCTAATGAATTTAAAATCATTCATGTTCATTGTTTAAATTGAAATTGTGATAACTGTGAAATTGTTGTAGTATGTGTTTTCTAAAATTATTATGCATAGAAAAACTGTAAGCATAATTAATAATTCGTATTTGAACCTACTTGGTTTCGTTTAGAAAAGTACTCTTTGTACTTCATTGAACATTGTTTATGTTAGAAACAATAATTGAACTTAAATTTTATAGAAAGGAGTACAACTTAGAATTTAATTTAATTTAATAATTTGAGTGTAACTGATACATAGAGTGCATGATTACAAAACGATGTATATATATGTATTATGAAATTTATGTAATTTCATGGTAGGGAGTATAAGAAACGTATTAAGTGCTTCTAAATATTTATTAATTTGACGTATAAATGGTTCTAAATTTAATATATTTGTATATTTAGTCTATTTATGAAAATTTATTCAGTGTAAAATTTACGCCAATTTTTTGACGTCTGCTTGGCGTCAATAGCCACGTGACGTTAAGCAGACGTCAACTTTAATATTGTTTTGTACTTCCTTTTCCGACCAAAAGGTTTTAAGAGAATAACAGACAAATCTGAGACTTGAAAAAAAGACCAAATTCGGTAAACAAAAGATTTTTTTATCTATTATTAATAATTATTAAGTTAGTATTCATAATAAAATTAGGAGATTAATTTTAAATGCGTTAATATAAATATTTCTAGCATGTAAATTGTATGTATTGATTATTATATTTAGCCTTTGTGTCATGTTTCTATAAGTTAATGAGTATGATGTTGTTTATATATGAATGTATGTTTTTGTTTTTTCTGATAATCTTAGATGAATGTTGTTTTGTATGAATGTTGTATTTTTAATTACAGAGAATCGCTATGAATAAAATTGTGTCAGCGCATCTCTCGAGATTGTAGTTTGTTACCCAAGTCCCAGAACAGATTTCGTGTATAGTGCAGCACAGGTGTCTTTATCAAGCACGCATCTAACAAGTTCAAAGTCACTTTCCCAACGACGTTTCTATTGTACATTTTTGAAGTTCATATTGTTTTGTCGCCGATAGTAAAACAATAAAAAAAACACTCCGAGTTCCGACAGTTTCTTGCCAACGGGGAAACCAAACAATCAACATGGCGGACTACTCATAGGGTTCATGTTGTAGGTTAAAGATCAAGAGATAAACATTCTATGTGTTACTGTCTTAAAATGTCCTTTCTCATAGATAAGAACGAACTACCTTACATGCACTCATCAAGGACTTGACGAATCGGTCAAAAGTTTCTTTTTACAGCAAAGTATAGAATTCGCAGAAAACATTCAAGGTAGGCCACGGGATCAGCCAGAAGCTCCATTCTAGCCTAACACATGTTGACCGTAGTGATTGAGGAGGAAAACCTGTTCAAATAATTACGGTATGTGATAAAGCTAAGCAGTTAAATAAAAAATAAAATCCTTTTTATCGACATTTTTTACGGCAATACCATCGTTAAAAGCTAGAAAATACAACATGTGTTAATTAGTAACTACAATTAAATGGCAGCAGTGGTATGAAGCATCTGTAGATTCGTCAGCAAATCTATACTTTTTCTTCTTTCAATTCAAAACTCATACGTTAAGCAAGTTTTTAACAATGTTTGTTCATTTTAAAAATAAGACAGTGGTGGAAAAGGCATGAGTAGAGGTTCGGACTCCAGATCCAGAGACTGAGAATTCGAAACCCACTAAAGATAAGATAACTCTGCTGTTAATCCCAATCCACATTCGGCGGAGTGTTGGTTTGCAACATCCACAGTGACTTCACCGAAAAAGAAATATTAGTTTGAGTACAGTACAGTACAGTACAGTACAGTACAGTACAGTACAGTACAGTACAGTACAGTACAGTACAGTACAGTACAGTATAGTAGAGTATAGTACAGTATAGTGTAGTATAGTATAGTGTAGTGTAGTGTAGTGTAGTGTAGTGTAGTGTAGTGTAGTGTAGTGTAGTATAATGTAGTTTAGTGTAGTGTAGTGTGGTGTGGTGTGGTGTGGTGTGGTGTGGTTGGTATGGTATGGTATGGTATGGTATGGTATGGTATGGTATGGTATGGTATGGTATGGTATGGTATGGTATGGTATGGTATGGTATGGTATGGTATGGTATGGTATGGTATGGTATGGTATGGTAGAGTAGAGTAGAGTAGAGTAGAGTAGAGTATATTATAGTATAGTATAGTATAGTATAGTATAGTATAGTATAGTATAGTATAGTATAGTATAGTATAGTATAGTATAGTATAGTATAGTATTGTATAGTATCGTATAGTATCGTATAGTATAGAGCAGAGTAGACTATACTATATAGTCTAGTATCGTATAGTATAGTATAGTATAGTATAGTATAGTATAGTATAGTATAGTATAGTATAGTATAGTATCGTATAGTATAGTATCGTATCCTATAGTATCGTATAGTATCGTATCGAATAGTATCGTATCGTATCGTATCGTATCGTATAGTATCGTATCGTATCGTATCGTATCGTATAGTATCGTATCGTATCGTATCGTATAGTATCCTATAGTATAGAATAGTATAGTATCGTATAGTATCGTATAGTATAGTATAGTATAGTATAGTATTGTATAGTATCGTATAGTATCGTATAGTATAGAGCAGAGTAGACTATACTATATAGTCTAGTATCGTATAGTATAGTATAGTATAGTATAGTATAGTATAGTATAGTATAGTATAGTATAGTATAGTATAGTATAGTATAGTATAGTATAGTATCGTATAGTATAGTATCGTATCCTATAGTATCGTATCGAATAGTATCGTATCGTATCGTATAGTATCGTATCGTATCGTATCGTATCGTATCGTATCGTATCGTATCGTATAGTATAGAATAGTATAGTATCGTATAGTATCGTATAGTATCGTATCGTACAGTATCGTACAGTATCGTATAGTATCGTATAGTATAGTATAGTATAGTATAGTATAGTATAGTATAGTATAGTATAGTATAGTATCGTACAGTATAGTATAGTATCGTATAGTATCGTATAGTATCGTATAGTATAGTATCGTATAGAACCGTATAGTATCGTATAGTATAGTATAGTATAGTATAGTATAGTATAGTATAGTATAGTATAGTATAGTATAGTATAGTATAGTATAGTATAGTATAGTATCGTATCGTATCGTATCGTATCGTATAGTATAGTATAGTATAGTATAGTATAGTATAGTATAGTATAGTATAGTATAGTATAGTATAGTATAGTATAGTATCGTATAGTATAGTATGATATAGTATAGTATAGTATAGTATCGTATAGTATAGTATAGTAAAGTATAGTATAGTATAGTATAGTATAGTATAGTATAGTATAGTATAGTATAGTATAGTATAGTATAGTATAGTATAGTACATGAATAGTATCGTATCGTATCGTATCGTATAGTATAGTATAATATAGTATAGTATAGTATAGTATAGTATAGTATAGTATAGTATAGTATAGTATAGTATAGTATAGTATAGTATAGTATAGTATAGTATAGTATAGTATAGTATAGTATAGTATAGTATAGTATAGTATAGTATAGTATAGTATAGTATATAGTATAGTATAGTATAGTATAGTATTAGTATAGTATAGTATAGTATAGTATAGTATAGTATAGTATAGTATAGTATAGTATAGTATAGTATAGTATAGTATAGTATAGTATCGTATCGTATCGTATCGTATCGTATCGTATCGTATCGTATAGTATAGTATACTATAGTATAGTATACTATAGTATAATATAGTATAGTATACTATAGTATAGTATAGTATAGTATAGTATAGTATAGTATATAGTATAGTATAGTATAGTATAGTATAGTATAGTATAGTGTAGTATATCTATTTGTTTTATTTCATATTAAATGCGCGCTATCAAATAATTTGTTATCGATTAACTACGACAAACGCAAACCATTCTGTTTAGAGTCATGATGGGCGTGACAGAGGGAATGAACAACAGCGAAACGTGACTTTAGTTAAGCCTTCTAGTTTAGAAAATAACCACCAAGCAGTTGGAACGTTGTCAAATATTTCGTGGACTAAAATGATTGGTTATATTAACAAATTCAATAGTACGTCCCACCAAATCAAAAATGGTAACATGTGTTCAGGAAAGAAAATATATTAAAACTCCTATCGTCAGGTACGAACAGTAACCTGCCTGGGAAACTGATTTTGCTAACAATTACCTGCGGAATTACAGCAACAACGGTTTTTGGAAAGATGTTCCTTCTAGCCGGGGTAAGTCTTATTTTATATTTTATGTTTAAGTTTTCTACGTGTTTCTATATGTGTATACTTAAAAGCAATATAAATGTAATACACCAATACTCAAATTAAAGATCAGTGATTAATGATAAAAAGCGTCGCATTTTAACTTAAATAATTTGACTCTGTAGAAAGGAAAGTGATTCTGTATCATTTGTTTTCACAATTCCATGTACATCTGAACACAAATGCTAAGCACCACAAAACATCAATTTATATTCCCACATGAGTGATATAATACTGGCAACAATATGGAATAGGTGGAAAAGAAACTTTGAAATACACCTAACAAGACAAATGTGAACATATTGCAGGCACGATTTGATTGAGCCTTTTAATGGGCAGTAATGGATACAAGCATATTACAGCTCACGTCGCTGAGCCCCGGGTAAAGCGACCTCAATATATACATCATTTAACACAAGTACGTAAAATCCTCCAAAAGGGAAGTCAGTTATATAATTTATAATATACACTCTTTATTATCGATTTTTCGAACTCTTGTTCTTTGTCAAGATTAATACAGAAATTATTGCATTTTAAGTGACATCCATGTTGAAAGCGTATTTTTTTTTGTTTTAGAAAAAAAAAACACAACAATACGCTTTCAACATGGATGTCACTTAAAACGCAATAATTTCTGTATTAATCTTGACAAAGAATAAGAGTTCGAAAATTCGATAATAAAGAGTGAATTATTTATACATCATTTAACACTTCAACAATTGTAAGGGCATTTAAGTCCTTGAAAAGATTTTTTCAATTATGAACGAAAATGACATGTTTTGTCATCTATATACGCGACTAGGAATTTCAAGTTCAGATATTACAAATATATTTTATTTAACTTTAAATCTGTTCGAAAAAAAGGGCAATACATATTGTTGTCAGTACCATATTAATCACGTGGCCATTGATTTGATGGTTTGTGTCGTTTAGTTTTTGTGTTTGGATGACAAACATAATTTTAGTGAAATTTTACCTCTAGTTGTTTTATGCCAATACTGCTATAAATTTGAAACTGTATATTAATGAATGGCTCAAATATTTCGAAATTTTCAATAAAATACAAGATAAAACCTTCATAAGGCTTGGTGGTGTACAGAGACCGCATGTTTGTTAGCTTTTTGTCGGCGTTTGAGGGTACAACTTACCTTTATGTAACGACCTTGTTTTTGCAAGCAGTTTAAGATTGCATTAGGAGCGATTCTCTTTCTTGAGAATTTTTTTTAAAAGATAACAGGGTCGAATCGAGGCTTATTTGTGCCTGCGTAATATACCAAATATACTTGTGATTCGCGTGTACCAATTAGGTGCTGACATATTCGGGTACTGGAACTTCAAACCCGACACTGTTGAGACACTGTTCAGACAAACCGATACAAAATCTCTATTTACAACGTACCAAACTTGCTTTTAAGCAAAAACATGTAAATAACCAGAAAACAATAACCTAATGGAAAAAAAGACCGTGCTATTTTATTTCAAAATAGAAAGTAAAACATGACACATATAAAACACATATGCTAATGATACTACAAATTGAGTCTAGTATGTAAATTTAAGGGGAAAATGGCGTTAATGGTCTGAATTATCTGTTTGCGATCCATGCTTGAAATGAACATTATGTGTGTTAAAGTGCACGAAAATGTAAATTATATAGGAAATTCTCAAAAATAGAGTTACCGCCCTGTATCATGCTGAGATTTGCAATGTTCAACATCTGCTTATCATAGCAAAGATGCAAAGCGATACAGAAGGGAGAAGAACTTGGACGTCAGCAAAAATGAATGCAGATCATATGGATTTTCTTATCTTGTATGTGTAAAACGTTTTCAATGTATACGGGCAAAGATACACAAAATAATATACATATATCTTGTTTTCATCATGGTTAACATCGGCGGCATCACAGAGAAAATGCAAATTGATAAGGAATGAAGAAATATGGTTGGCTTATTAAATTAACTCCGAAAATAAAAAAAACACAAAATATTAAGTAAATGGCAATGCAAAGAGAATTTGGTAGTTAATCCGTCTCCATATTAATGTCAGGGAACCCTGTATTAAATCTGCAATAACTCCGTTTTGTTTAAAAAGTTTGAATGAAACATACTTTTTCTTGTTTCCTTTGTTAAACGATATTTGTTATTATTTTATTATTCACCTCTTAAACAGTTTCTATATATACTTTCAGATTGTTACTATGGCGATATGCTTTGTTCCGTTGACCAGCGGCGGTAATGTGTTTTAATGTGTTTTTCTTAGATCTGCATATACAGAACATTCTATCTTAAAACGAAACTCATGTGGGCTGTTTAAAAAAATGGCTGGTTTGGGTTTTCCTGTTATAAAAATGTACAACAATTAGTTACTTCCATTTTCCTACTTTAGAGTGGTGTCTCATCATGCCCTTTGACGATTTGTAAAGTTTCATCAAAATAGCACCATCCGTTAAAAAATATTCTAAAATAAAGGGCAAAAAATGTCAGGAGTGTGACAAAAAAGTGTGACACTTTTCAAAATTACATTTGTTTGGACCATTATTTTACAAAAAGCTTGAGTAAAGACAAGTTTTAGTGGTTTTTTAATACTGGCGCGCATGCGCCAGTATTTTACTAACGATGCTGTGAACTCTGCGACGCGCAGTCCTGAACTTCGGGTGTATCATTGCGACCACGAGAGCGTATCAAGTAAGTGGTCACCGCGAGAGCAGGCCGAAATGTTCTGCACAAGTGTGAAGCACAATGCAGCACACCTTTCCACGAATTCTGAGCGATTGATAGTAAGTTTCCGTGTAATTTTGGAGCATCCATGCCAAAAATTCCATCGGACAATGTAGAGTGAAATCATGACCAGCTACGGCAGTGAACAAGCAACTGGATATGAATGAGTAGTTTAGTTACGCCTGAAAGATTTCGTAGTTGTGTGGCATAAAAAGTAGTGCATTTTAAGAAAATACAAATATTTCGAGAAGGAATGCGAACTTTGAAAGATAATTCTACAAATAAAAACAAGAAAACAATTTAATGTTGTGATTCGCAAGGAAAGGATATTAAAAGAACGATAAAAACAAATCAGTCACGTGACAAGCGGGAGATAGCGTGAGTTGCCATTTTGGTTAGGTTGGAGAAGTTGTGGATCGAGATTTTGCTCGGCTAACAAGGACCGGGCCGGGTCCCAGTGTTCTCCCCAGACAACCGTTAACAAGCTTTGATCTATTTCCAACAAGTGTTAAATTCGCCGACATCCGTTTATTCAAAATCGACATGTCATAATTTTCTGTTTCTTGCATTGTAAACACTAAACACAGGTCGCTTTTCAATACACACCTCATTCAAGGTTAAGCAATGGGCGATTTGACCAATCACAATCGATTTCTTTACTATCAGCTGGATAACTCCGCCTCTCCACGTGGTGAATTCGCAAGTCTGTCGGTGTCGTTTGATCGTATTTTGGCTCTGTTGACTCTTGATATTCTCAATTAATAGCGGAACCCGGTGTGTTTAACATAATGTTAAATGATTTAAATGAGATGCGATCATGAGTAATTATTTGGTTATTCTTAGTTATGTGATTAGAAGACAAACACTTCGAAAATTGTACCGTATACATGTATGAAAATAATTGTGCGATAATGGAATTGTTTTAAACAAATCTATTGGCAAGTTGCATTTAGAACTTAAATTGCAAAAGAAATACATTCTGTGGCATTTTACTGCGCTATCATCGTAACGATCAGTTCATTTTCGTCGGACACATTTTCAAGTATGCATGCGCGAAAGAACGACGACTCGTCAATTCTATCTTATTTCAAGAGAAACCGGCCTTGTGAGGCTGATGCCAACTCCATTGGGCATTCTGAACTTCAAAATTCTAGAAATGAGATCGAGATCATTTCCGGATAGCCCTTCAAGAGCGACTCTTACGACGCCAAGTACCCCTTCACGTCGTGAAATTACTCCGACGCCGGACGCGGTACCCCAACATGCCGAGACACTGAATCAACGCCGGCTACCTCGAACAGCCAGTTCGATCCAGTCAGGTGTCGATCCTAAGTGGAAGAAAGTCTACTTCTGGTTGCAAGAAGTTGGCAATGTTTTTTTTTTTATATATTTACTTAGCCTTGTGACTTGCATTAAATAAATAAAATAACTCAATTTCATGCTACTATATATAAAAAGGGAAATATGCATATCAGGAATCGCCACACTCATAAAACACAGCCTCCCCTGCAGCAAAAAGAAGAGAGGAAAATAAATGATTTGTTTGTTGATTGTTTAATAAAAAAGGGGAACCGTATGGGTTAGCGCCTTGGAACAGTCAGTAGCAAAATAATTTGCTACTAGGGGTTTAAACCAGGTTCTTGGGGTGCACTACATAATTTATTATACCTGTTTGTGTTAACTGAATACCTATTATGATATTATTTTTATATATGTGAAGCTATCTATATGTTTACTGGTATCGTAAATTAATTTAATTTCAGATTGTGAGTGGGGTTTTTTCCACTTTATCAAGAGTGAAGACTAAGCTTAGAAGCAGGCTTAACAATTCAACATTAAATTCATTGTTAATGATATTCATGGAAGGTCCTGATGTACTGAAGTTTGATTATAATAAGGCAGTCAGCGCTTGGGCCCAAGAAGAAAAGAGGCTTCTGAAAGTTTAATCCTAATTCTGTCAGTTGTAATGAAACACTGAGTTTGATATGTGTGAGATATCTTGGACAATGAAGGTGAAAAACTAACTATACAGAGTATATAGTTGGCATTGTAACTTGATGAGATCAGATCAGTTTATGTTATTAAAACACATGTTGACATACTGTTTACACATTGTTTCACATTATTTATGTTTTTTAACTTTGTACCTTTCTTGGCTCTAAAGAGATAAAAAAAAACATCTATGTACTATATACAGTTTTTGCAGTAAACTTTGGTACAAATATAAAATTGTATAAAATGATAGTTAAAAAATGAGGTTTCGCGAGCTTATATCCACGAAATATCCAGCGACAACCCTTCCAAAAATCCTGGGGAGACCGTCAGTAAGTTGGCGAATATTTTTGTTAATGCATTGTTGCGATCGACGTAAAAATTAAGATTGTAACTGTTTCAGTCTCTTAAGGTACGTGAGCCTTGTGCATTTCATTGTTGACAATACTCAGTTGTGGCGGAGCCTGATCATCGTTATTCTAGCAAAATTTAACCACTAATCATACGCTTCTGCATCAAAAAGACCCCCGCCTAAGATTCAGGTGAAAAAAAAGTGGAAAACCTAATTTCCTTGCATCAAAATACAAGTACCTGCATCTATTGAAATCCCTGAATATACAGAATTATTTGCTAATGTTGATGATAGTAACTGTCACAAAGTTTAACGAAAAAATCACACATAGTTTCATATGTTTACAGTAATGATATCTGTGCAGGGCATGTTCGATTCAACCAGCGCGCCAGTATTTCAACGCTTTCAGCGCTTTGATTAGTTAAAGGTGCATTTATTGGGCATCAAAAAAAAAATAAAATTAAGCATACTTTATTTTAAGTAATCAAAGTATATGCTATTAAGTCAAGCGTGGTAGATTAGAAAATACCTGAAGAAAATCAATACCTCTTTGCTTCATAAATTTATAGGACGTTTAAGATTAATAGTACATAAGAAATGTTTTGTGTATCATTAAGTTTCATGTTTCTAGATGCAATAATTATAATATTATCACCTCTATTGAAATTATATTTGTCTGCAGCTCCCTTCAGGGAATGTCAGCTAAATTTGTCAGGAGTGTGACATTATGTCATGTTTTGTTAAATTGTGACAAACAGGAATGGCCTTAGTGAAACATTTTTGAGTGCACTGCACTTATGTGGTTGTCAGTGTGTCACACTTTTTTAACAATATGAATTGTATATCGTTATGCGATATCACAAGTTCTAAAGCACTTATATTTGATGCTCCAACATGTATTTTAACAGAAATACACATTTAAATAATAAGAAACAGTAATACTTGTATTTTAAGCACATAAATTAAAATTCGGCAATAAAGCTCCATAAAATTTTTATTCTGACACATATGGGTATAACTTGATTGATTTTGATCACTGTAAAGGCTGTACAAACATATGGATCAACCAATTTGGAATTTTTATGAACTTAAATTCTTTACATTTTTTCACTTCACTTGCCATTTTTCAAATGACAATATCTCAGCAACCAGTTGACCAATTTCAAAAATCTTTCAGTTTTGTACTCAGTTTCAATAAGCAAAAATTTCAGAAAAACAAGTTTGACATTTGAATGAACTTTAATTTTTCATTATTTTTTCACTTTTCCAGACAATTTTTTAAACAGCCCATTTAAGAGTTGATTACAAATTGGACATTCTCTTTCGTATTTTATTTAAGTCCATGCTAAAGAAGAACTAGATGAAGTGGAAAAAGAGCTTGCGAATGCCCTTGAACACCAGGTTTGATACATGCCTTTTTAGAACTTTCTGTTAAAACAAAACAGAAAAAAAATCGTGTAGTTTAAAATCACTGTGTGTGGTTTAAAGTATACCTCCGCTGCAAAATTGTTCGAAATAAATGTTAAATTTCTAGCAAATGATTAATTTCTTCTGAACTAGATGTTTGCTTACGTGGGGTAAATCGAACGTGAACACCTTCTTTCAAAGAGATAATGATGACCCGTATTAAATTTTAAATGCTTGTTAACATGGTTAACGTAGGTTAAATCGAATCTGAACACGTTGTTTCAGAGAGATAATCATGGCAAGTATGAACGTGTTTATGTTTGTTTACGTCGCGTAAATCGAATCTGAACGCATTGTTTCAGAGAGATAATGATGGCCCATATTAACGTGTATATGTTTGTTTACGTCGCGTAATTCGAATCTGAACACGTTGTTTCAGAGAGATAATGATGGCCGTGTGAACGTGTATATGTTTGTTTACGTCGCGTAAATCAAATCTGAACACGTTTTTTTCAGAGAGATAATGATGACTCATATGAACTTGTACAATGTTTATGTCTGTTAACGTCAATCGAATCTGAACACAATGTCTTAGAGAGATTTAGATGACCCGTGGGAACTTGTTTATGTCTGTTTACGTAGGGCATCTCGAATCTGAACACACTATCTTAGAGAAAAGATGATAATCCGCGTGAACTTGTTTATGTCTGTTTACGTAGGGAAAATCAAATCTAAACACAATGTATAAGAGAAATAATGGTGATCCGTGCGAGGAAGAGTGTGCTGACATTTCCGACGATTCCACCCTCAGAGAAGTCGGGGAGTGCATGGCGTGCTTGTGCGGCATAGAGCCACCTTTGGATATCTGTGACGACGACGATAATGATGATGATGATGATGATGATGATAAGGTAGAGGCATTATTTTCTGCTTTGTACATGTAGAGCTGTTGTGCTTATTACCTGTTGCATATTTTCATTTTGTGTTCATAAATCAAACACAACTTAATTATATATCTTTTTTTTAAATTATTATACCACACTTTCTTGCCATAAACCAAAACGTTATCACAGTTTGATGCTAACATGTCATGTTCATGATATTGATTGTTCTTCGTCGAATTTGTTTTATACAATATCCCATTTATGATAAAAAATGTTTTAATAAAAAAAATTAATGTCACAGCATAATAATAAACATAAATCGCTAAATTTTATTATACCAATTTGTAATAGTTGAAACCACAATTTCGCACGACCGTTTTCTTTTATTTCCAGAGAGGACAGCCTGAATCTATGTACGTTTTTTTGCTTTTAATATTTTTAATTTTTAATATTTACATCACAGCAAGAAATTCATAAAACATACTTAGAATAGGCAGATCGCTTTGTAAAGAAAAGTTGATTTGACGCATTTCTGATTCCTTTTTATTTTACCTTGTTATTAAACAGAGTAGGTAGAAAGAATTTGGCTTTTGCCTTTTAGGAATCCAATAGGTGTTAGTTTCCATAGTAACACATGCAATAATCTATTATCCATATATGCTATAGGTAATGAAGAGTAATGGTTTGACCTAGCGATCACATGAATTTCGGTTGTTATACGAAGGAAAAATAAAAAAAATATCCACTTTTCTATCTGTGATTTTGCAAAATTAGACAATGAAAATTAAAACATATTTTTGAACCAAATTCGATTTCTGTACTCATCGTAAAATGTTGTTTTTTTTTTTGAAAATGTACAGTCACAACTGAGTTATCTTTCCCCTTGTATACATGTATATAGGGGTTTAGAAAGAAGATAGTTGTTCTAAACAATATTCGCATTATTAAGTTACATGTACAGATCAATTTCTAAAGTTCTTATTGTCGATAAAATCCCAAAAAGTCATAATATAAAACAACTAGTCATTACAAAACAGCGCTAGAAATTCCAACCATTTCTACTTATCTCCCTTTTAATGGAAATTAATGTGTTTTGATTTCTTTTATAAATTGTCATCAATAGGTAGATGCTCGGTTCTTGGTGTGGAAGATTATGTGCATTGTCAATTTAACCTAAAACTACTAAATTAACTTATAAAACACCGGTTAAAGCGCTCAACAAAAATGAAAAGAAGCTTGATGAGAATATAAGGCTAAAACGTGGAAACTTTTCATTTTCGTGGTGTATACATTCACTATGGGGAATCACATGATCAAAATAATCTCTAAACAAATGTAAAACAATGAAAAATGAAGTATATTTTGTCCATGGTTTTGTAAAGCTTTATTATGTAGCCTATCATATGCCTACTGGAAGGTATAATTACACTGACAATATTTCGCTCATGACCTCTTCCTCATAATTCAGAACACCCAAGCACTATAAAACATGGCACTGCAGAGGTAATCTGGTAAAATTCTAAACAAAACACTTGTTAGCAGTTATAGTATAAAACATATAGTCTGTGGTCGTATGATAGTACATTTATAAATTCTATTTGTGCAACTCAGAAATGCAAACTTCACAAAATTCAAAATTTCCCTATAGCTTAGAGATTATTTTGATCATGTGATTCCCTACAGTGACATTAGATAGTCCAGCAGGTATTTATAATAAGTAGAGACGTGTTGGTGATTTTGCCTACCTAGACATGTATGTAAATTTGATGTTTTTATGTATTATTTAGATGCACACATACATGTACTTAACGTTTAAAATGTATTGTGTACTTTTTAGGAAAATTCGTTTGCCGAAGAAGAGAGGGGGATGGCCTTTTTGGATGAGGAAGTGGATATGGGTAACACATTTTCCAAAGGCTGGATGAGAAACGCCTTGACATCTAATCTTCTGAGCATCAACGATAACTTGTATGAACAGTCCAGTCTTACTAAAGATCCATGTTTAAATATTTAAACTGACAGTGTATCTTGAGAAAAACATATCTTCGGAAACTTTTTGTCTTTAGTTCTTTTGTTCATCAATAAATGTTATTATAATAATGGTTATCGCACATGATTTTATATTATCAAATCTAAACTTACACGTTGTAACGAATTAAATTTCGGAAATGGCATCAGTTCCCTGAAAGTCGCTATTCTTGCTACATTTTTATAATACTGGTTGAAATGATTAAACAGCACAGGAAAATAAGAAAAAATATTTTAGTTGCGCTTATGGTAACACTCGTAATACTGGTCTTTCACTGATGTTATCTTTTTTGCGTACTACATGTATGTGCGCGGTGACTTTGATTAACAACAATCTCCAAGTTATGAAGCAATAGCACGTGATCAATTTGACTGAATAAAAAATTATATACACATATATGCACAAATATGGTACATGTAGCAACAACAACAAAGCACAGCCCATTCCATGTTCAGCGGTGTATGGTCCCCAGATAAATAAATGTGTTTGCCATAAACGAGATAACAATCGTGGGAATCTAAACCAAAAACAAAATGACAGGTGATTTGAGAATATAAATCCTGCATAACACAGACAACACATTATGTATAATTAAAAGAAGCAGAAAGAATGGTGATTGAACATTATCAAAATCTATATTGACTGGAAATATTAAAACAAAAGTAAATTAAAAAATACTACTAACATTGTACATAGGTATCGTGCTCAACGACCTCCAAAGGATCTAACTGAAACGGTACTGATAAAAAATCATGTGTTCAAGTACAAGCCTGCTGATATATGATGCAAACTGCAATAATCACAGCCAAAATATACTGTTCAGTAATTGTAAAACCTTGTCATTAGATCTGTTCTGTCTAAATCATTTTAATCACATATATGTAGACGCTGCCAAAAAGCAAGCAGATCTTTTTAATAATTCGTGCACAGGCTGCAGCAGTTCTTAGTATTAGAGGTAATCATTAAAAATGTTATGACCAATTGCAAAAGTCTAGCAGTAATCTTAGCTTGTTTTCAAAAATGCCCGTAAAATTTATAGGTACCAAAGAATCAATTTTGTTTTGCTTCACCACCGGATTAACAACTTAAAGGTTAAATCCATTCCGTCTAAATCCTTTTCAGGACACAAATTGCATATGTAGACGTTACCAAAACAAGCATATCTGTTTAATGTGCCTTGCACGGACTGCAGCACTGCTACATGTAATTATAATCGTATAGAAGTGATCATTGTACATGGTGTGACCACCAGGTCCTGCCAAAAGAGCAGACATCTTAGCATGGCTAAAAATAAGCCCGTAAACCTTAAATAATCATAATTGCTTGCTTTACCACAGGACCAACCACTTGAGGGTTTGATCCGCTGTCTAAATCCTTTCTTATGACATATATGTACACGTTGCAAAAAATGCATATCTTTTATATGTGCCTTGCAGGACTGCAGCGTTACTACATGTAATTATTATCGAATAGAAGTAATCAATGTACATGGTATGACCAATAGGTCCTGCCAAAAGAGCAGTAATATTTGCATGTCTTAAAAAGCCTGTAAAGCTTAGATAGTGGTACCAAAGAATCGTTGTTTCTTTACTTTACTGCCGGACTAACAACTTTAACTTTTAGATCTATTCTGTCTAAATCCTTTTCATGACATATACTGTAGTGTCATTTAATATCGCTTGGACGAAATTTCGCGAAAACCCTAAAACATATTCGCGAGGGCATAAATTCGCGCCACTGTAATTTCCTGTAAAGCTGTAAGGAAACACTGTTAAATGGTTGAATTTCGCTGGTGTCGAACTTCGCGCTCTTGTCGTAGCGCGAAATACGCTAAAATTAAACCCGCGTGAAATGAAATGATTTAACTGTATGTAGACGTTACCAAACAAGCATATCTGTTTATTGTGCCATGCACGGACTGCAGCACTTCTACATGTAAGTATTATCGTTTAGAAGTACATGTATAACTAAATATCAGATTAACCATATTCAAACAATTTCAGTCCTCAAAAAGAAAGTATATTATTGCGAAAATCATTTTTGTTAATCGAGTGCAGTCCACTACAGATTAAATTGTATTAACACAACATAAATTTAACAAATATCAAACAATATAACATTTAGGTAAGGATTCCTTTGTCATTGCACCGTCATTGATAAAAATGTTACTGTCCAACAAAGGTAAACAATTACGTGATATTTGTAAAATTATGTTCAACCTTGAATTTCTTGGTCGAGTAAATAGACGACAAAGTCATATAAATGTTGATTCCTTTCTATAAAATTGAAAGCTCTTTAAAAGGACCAAACATGTTTCTGTAATTACTCGTGTGGGCATTTAATTTGATGTTTTTGTTGCTTTGTTTTTGTGTTAGGATCTAACTGGAATTTTAGGAAATGTTTAGAACTAGGTACTTTATGTTGCTCTTCTTACTTTCCTTGACGCATGAAAAAAAATGTATTTGTGCTAAGTTTTAATGAACTGCACTTCGATGTTAGAGAGATTTTGATAATCTTCTTTTTTCTCAAAGACATGCAGTGACAAAGGAAGAATTACCTTAATTATGTACATTCCTTACAAATAAAACACTACAATACATTAGTTATTTTTACAACTTCAGTACTGTTTAAATACATTGTTTTTATTTTACAACATTAATTTAACAATTATCCCAAGTATCTGCGTACCTCACAAAAGATATTGTATTAATCATTTATAACAACTAGTTCAGAAATTCAGTCTTATTTTATTTCAGATTTAATTGAACATACTAACTTTTCACACAGGAAACAAGAATGCAAATTTCAGTTTGAAAAATCTCATACTGTTTGACTACCGTGAAATATATATCCGACAATCCCAAATTCAAACAATGTACATTCTCCACAAGTAAACACGACGATATAGCAATATCTGTAACATTGTAAAATCTGATTTACATTTTTTGTTAAATTGATTGTAGTAAAATTTTGATATACAAAAATTCGTAAAAACAAGATCAACTTCACATGCAAATTATGTACATTGCTAATATTGCAATAATCAATACTTAAAAATGTAAGTAAAAGCTGTGAACTAAGCCCTTCTGGGCCCAAAGTATGGTTTGTTTTAGAAAATACTGTGGTAATAAAACTTCGTGGTTTTCCGTAAGAACTTATTTCATTATTGTATACTTAAATTCGAGGATCTTGTTTTCTTATTACTTTTTAAGTTCAATTCATTCTTTATTTCGTGGTTGTTTTAATTTCGTGGATCGATCTTTCAACGAAATCCACGAAAATAAGTACACTACGAATATAATTGATTTTAAATCTTCATAAAAACCTGATTGATTATTTCGGAAAATCGGATAGTCTTCATAAAATAGGCAACGATCTGTTATAGAATAGTGACTTCAGTGTCATAATATCATGAGCGAATTTATACAAGCTTAATATTATCTCAATACAAGCGAATTGTAACATCAATTTAGTGGTTATCATTTAAGAAAGGTGCATGTTAGTATCATCACGGCATGTTTCTATATGAACGGTTGTATGTAAAACGTTTGCAGTACGGTAAATAGTTAAATGTACTGGGTGATCAGTTTTTAAAACAATACTAATTTAAGGAAATAAACTTTAAAGCGGCAATTTTGTTATTGCTTATCGTTATGAGTGAAGATGCATTTCTATCATAGCAAATTGTTTTCAATGGGCTATCTTCACCATCCGATATTGTATGAAGAATTTGGGCACCGTCTGCGCTGACCTGATAAACCTTACCGAGTGAACTACCCACCCAGACATTTCCTCTCTCATCCACACATACACACCTTGGAAAACTGAGACGGAGAGTGTTTAGACGATTACCTGAGCTGTCTATAGTAATGAGCTTGTTGTCAGATGTTGTGATATATATTGTACTTCCATCATCACTCACTGCTATGTTTTCCAATCTAGGGTTTTGAAAAACCCAAAACATATGTGGTGTATGGCTTAGGTCACGACTTAGGTCTCCACTAATATGTAACAGAGACAGTCTCAATCCGTTCAAAGTGTAAGTGTGTACATTGTCCTCGCCCAACACATACAACATTTTGTTATTGCAGGCAATACTTCTATACTTTACATCTGTATTAATCCTGTTCTTTTCTGTCATACTATCGACATCCACATAAATGAGCAGTTCTTCCCCACACACCACAGCAGTGTTATTACCTAGGTAGCATACACCAGTAACATTAAAATATGCATCAAAATTACAAGATCCGACCTTTTTGTAAGTACTGTCCAGCTTAAACAACCGACAGAAGATTATGCTGTCACCTAACAAGAGAATTTCACTATCAGGTAGCATACAGCAGGCTTTGGGAATCGTTGTCAAACCGTCATGCTTCAATGATGTCACATACCGAATGGTTTCCGAAGCGTTCGCCGAAACAGACTCTGTGCCTGGAATCATTCTGAAATTTTCAAGAAAAAAACTGTAACACAGTGGGGTTATATTAACATTGATTTATACGTTTTATTTACTGGAATCATTCTGAAATTTTAAGAAAAAAACTTTAACACAGTGTGATTTTATTAAAATTGATTTATACGTTATATTAACAAGGTCTTTTCTCACACAAGTTATCATAAAGCCACTGTTTATACGTTCTTTTTGTAACAGTGACACTATTTTAGGAAAATCAGCAAATGAAGAATGAAAGTAATTTCACAAAACCATTTCTATATAAAATAGTGTAAAAAGAAAACAAGGCAGTATTACATAAAGCTTAAAGAGTGCACTATTTCACCAGAAGAAATATATCATAAAAAAGTGTTTTCGTTGAGTTCCAGTGACGCAAAGTTAATCAGCCGAATGGTCAACGGTTTCAAAATTTCTATGTCAATTTTATACTAACAGAAAGTTTTTTTTAATACATGAAGTTATATTTTGAACTGGGATGTTTTGTCTTCCAGAAGAGTTTGGTGAGTGTTTAACATGTGTTTGTGTATTGTAAAAAAACGTAATTTATATCTTTGTCAACAAAATGGCTAAACTTTCGGTCGGAAATATTAGCGACATTTTAAAGCTGTGATGTCTTTTCTTGAGTATATTTTGAACCCATATCCAAAAGATTATTTCAATTTAATATCACTTATTGATAACATTTAAGGTTTAACTAACATATATGGTAATCTGAGAACGAGAATATAATGTGTTTCTACATAAAACTAAAATGATGGTTTTGATATTAAACTATAGTACTTAATTTGACAGACCAAGTAGAGTGCCCCTGTGCCATATTTACGTGGGATAATCGATATGTAATATCTCAAAAGCATGCGACTTAAATAGTCAAATGAACATTACATCACCTCAAATATTCTACGCGGTTTGAAATACACAATTTCATTCTCTGAATTCATTTCTGAAATGCGTCACGGTACACTGATTTAAGCAGACCTCCGAGGCACTGACCGATGGCTAAACTAAGGGACTGAATTGACAATCAGATAAGAACTTGTTAAGTTTTGGGACAAGGAAACAGTCGCATGTGGCCAGATCTGGAAAATATGGTGGTTGTGGCAAGACTTTAAAAATGCTTCACAAGGTCAGATGCAAGTGATGAAGCATTATCATGAAGAAGGCGAACAACGGTACGATCAGGACGGTGCCTCGTTTAGCAAATTACGTTACGTGATGCCTTATTGTCCCGTACAACAGCGCCTCAAAATCTCTCAACAATGGTATGTAAACTTAAATACAAATGGTATATTTCTTTCAACAATCTTTCTTTTGATTTAAAAGACAAATGCGACGGAACATTTTATCATTTTCTTTACCCATTTCAAGTGCCAACGAAAGCAAAAGAATATGAATTATTTATTTACATGGAAGCATGACTGTGAAAAACGTAATTATACCTTCAATAATTTGGTTTCAAGAAAAAACGACAAGTTGTTTTCTTCTCAAATATATAAGAAAATGCATAGTACAACATGCATAACTAAGATCGGATACTTATTTGTAAGGCGGATAGGGAACGCGACGGGGGAAGGTTTTCGATACTTTTTTTCACAACGCACACGCGGTGAATACAAAAAGAAACAACAATAACAACAACAATAAAAACACAGACAAAAACAATCAGATAATCAAGATCAATAACTATACGATACGTGCATAAAACCATGAATTTTAGCATTATGTCGGATTGGTAAAATAATAAAGTGATAGAATACGAAAACCCTTCAATATATCGAAGTAAATAGACGCCGTTGTATTTAAGAGATAAAGCAATTACATTTGTAACCCAGTAATTAATGCGCCTTTATAGGGGACAATAGGGCATTACGGAACGCAATTCGCACATCAAGGCACCGTCCTGATTCGGTTGGTTAGCCATATTTTGTTTCTAATTTTCCGACTGGTTCGAAAAGTAAACCAGTGATTCGTCACTAGCAGAAATGATTGCAAAATGTCTTTGATAAAAGTTTGAAAATATTTTAAAAATAGCTTAATGGTTTACATTTGTACTTGTACACGTTTTGGTCATCTGTCAATATATGGGTTATCTATCTGGCAGAAATATTTCGAACTAAACGCATTCAACATGAAATGCACCCGCGAAAATAATATTGCCAAAAGCTTTGGCAATATCACATATCGTGTACCTGCCACGTATCGTGCAAGCGTTATAGTGCTGATGTACAATACATATTACACATCGAACAACCCTCGTATCTGTATTCCAGATTCTATTTAATAGCGTTGCATAATAAAAGACTATTTAAAAACTTTACTCACTGAAAGAGGCTGTTCGAACCATCTGAAATAAAAATGAAATTAAATCATTAAAAACTAATAAACGCTTAAATGAAAAACAGAAAAATAAACATAAAAAATGTATCACGATGCACGTTTAGACAGCAATGTAGTTAGATGCTGCACCAGCTGTAATGTCTTAAATGATACAAAATCTAGATCACTTCAGGTTCTGTGATCATAAAGTTTTTTCATGCTTAACTCAATGATGTATCAGATATATAAATAACCGCAAAGCAATACAGGCAGCGCCTTATCAACCAAGAAAGAGACACACACAGTAAATTCTTTTAGTATACCAAAACAGGATAACACAAGAATGCCGTTATACTGCCATCCACAATGATTGACATTCTTTATGGGTTTAAATTAGCACATTACCATCAAGGGAGGTAATTGAAACTAAAATTACACATAGCAAATAACTCGTGTTGTAATGATATATTATAGGTCGACCGAGGTAAATTGGCGATGTTTACAATTATTATTAATAGAATGTAAATATTGGTTTGGGCAAATTTAGGACTTATAAGTATTATTTTGCAGTATCATAATATATCGCCTCGATACCGCAGTGGTTAACGCGTTCGGTTTGCAATGACATATCTTTTTTCGAAACGGGTTCGAATCATTCACGGAATTCAGAAATATATTTCGATTTATATTTTTTAAGTTTTATTGCAGTTATTTCGTATCTTATATTTTTTGCTTCAAATTATTTTATCACATCGATTTTCTCGATAGTCTCGAGGAAATACCTATTGAGTAAAATGTTTTAAAAAGTTATAAAAAAACATGTTTAGATCCTACAACCTATCGTACGGTTTCTACCATTGCTTTTCAACGTATTTTTATTGACTGCGTCTGGGACGAGTGTTGGGAGCGTTACGCTTTGTATTAAACAACGATTATAATATATGTCCATTGTTAACATGTAACGCCAATGTAAACACGCCAATGTAAACGTTGCCAAATTACCTCTGTCCAATAATAAATGTATAGATAACCCCAAAGCCAAACAAATATGGCTTAGCCAACCATTCAACAGACGCAGAAATCCGTATCTCTAAAAATCGATAGATTAAGTATGCCTATATAATCTCACCTAAATATAAAAAGTCTAGCACATTTAACAATCTTCATAATTGCAGGGCTAGGCGCTGTCACCGTGACGGTGCGAGTTCGCTCCCAGCTATGGGCACTGGCATTTCATAAATTTAACCAGAAACAGCTGTCTGTTAAAGTGTTATTGAGATCAATATTTTTCGCTTGATATGTTTAATTTTATATAATGTAAGAAATGAGGCAACCAAATGTTCATGGTCTAATTGATTTCAGTATGAGCACATTTTTATAATCACGGACCAAGATCCCAAAGTTAAAAACAATGTATGAGAAAATTATATGATACAAATTCTTACTTGGTCCCACTAATGCCTCTGGTTGTATGTATGGTCGGGGTTGCTGAGAAAACTGCGAATCGAACCAAACTTCATCTTCTTCGCCTTCCTCTTCGCTTATATCTTCATATTCTTCTTCGTCTTTCACTTCGTCTTTTTCTTCGACGATATCTTTTGCTTCGTCATTGTCTTCGCTTTCCTCTTCATGTGTTTCTTCTTCATTATTTTCTTCAAGTATACCTGTAGGTGTCAGCATTCAATAGAATAGGTAGAATAAGGTTATAGATTATATCTCCTGAAATCTCCTGTTTGACGAGTGTTGGAAGTTTAGTTAAAACCATTGAAGTAGACAGCAACGGATGACTTTTAATTTCGTCGATACATTTGTCAAGTTGTGACATCTCACATGTTACAATGATATTCAGTTCCCAGCTGCTACCGCCAAGTAAAGTTGATCAAACCTTAGGAACCATTTTATAACCTTTTTCCTTTGAAACCCGTATTTTCCAACAAAGTCATCGATGATGACCAAAGACGTTCTTTGTAAGTCAATAGTTTCAATTTTGTCTGGTGAACTAAACATAAGAACTTCATCCTTAGCATATGACTTCGCAAGTGCTACTGCTAACGAAGTTTTTCCCACACTTAGCCTGTCCCGTTATTGCCAACGTCTTGTTTCTCTTCAATTTTTCTTTTGCAGCTTTAACAGTGTTCTCGTCCATTCGCTTGCTATCCTCAGAAAAATGGCTGAGAAAAATATCTGTCATTTCTACAATTATAAATGTACATAATAATAATAATAATAATAATAATAATAATAATAATAATAATAATAATAATAATAACAATAATAATAATAGTAATAATCATCACAATCATCATCATCATCATCATCATCATCATCATAATAATGAAATCGGCTATGATTATGATAATCCAACACTAGTTAAAACAAAAAGGTATGCTTACGTCTTAGAAAGTGGTTGCTACTCGTGGCAATAGATGTAGGTGCAACTAGAAAACAAAGACAAAGGAATTCATTAAGTAAATGGAGATTCATGTAAAATACACTGGGAAATACAATTAAATTCAATATATTTACACCCACACGCGGTAGGTCCGAAATAATATTTCTAGTGCAAATGCAGTTTCTATTCAAATTACATCGTAATCCTCAATGTGTTGTAAATTTACGTTTCCTATCTGTTTATATAATAACATATTTCCCAGCTTACCGGTTGTTATTTCCACTGGTGCACTTGCAGAGGTTTGTTCAAACATCTTAACAACTTCATTAAGAAGCTCATGCTCTCGGAATCTGTTAACTTCAGCTAGATAAGCGAAGTCGGACACAATAATTACGTCTGGAGTTTTCTGTCCCTGTTTTGGCTGCACGGCATGGTATATGCTGTCGAAGATATTAAGCATACTCCTAGCTTTTGTGTCGTCATAACAGTAAGACCGAAACGGATCCTTTAGAAGAACCAAATCCACTTCTTCTGGGCTTATATGACGCCAGTCAGATGCGTCGTTCATCTCAACGCATCGCTGGAGATATAAGGCACGATTCTTAATGACATACATACTGTTTCTAAGTAAGGACTATTTCTGGCTCCGGTTACAATCACATGATGTGTATCGTTTAAATTTGCTTCAATGTCGGCAATTTCCGTAGGCGGTGTAAAATGTTCATGTAGTTCTGTTTGCATGGTGGACTGAAGTTGTTCTGTAAAATTCAAGGTAAAATGTAAATTTGCAAACACTTCGTGAGACAATTAAATGCCGCTGGTCATGACACCAGATATATCTTATGAAGTTAGTATTATTTGTTTTATGTGTCGGCTGTAGACTGTTTAATTGGCCTGTATTGTTAAAATTTAGAAAAGCGTTAAAATTCCAAACATGCACCGTATCATTCCGCATTATGTTTGATTCTACAGCTACAATGTTTACTCATGCATATTCAAATTTGACAAAACGTCATCAAAATCCCTTGAGTTTTTGCCAACAAGTACGAGCTGCAGGTTTGTTTCTCAAGTAAAACATTTATACAGACTCCAAAATTTTGGTTAAAGTAAAATGTAAAGCCCAAAGCTTTTTTCTTCATAAGTAGATAGAGAAATGTCAGGAACCATTGGGTCTGAACCAAAGTATTGCTGGAGATATATACAAGGTATAAATAATAAACTTACTAATAAGACGATGAAGTATGTCATCAACTGCATTAAACCGCTTCACTTTCTCTCCTGAAATTACAATATATTATATGTGAATACTAAAATTAAAGACAAAGTAAACTAGTATATATTATATTACTACAATGTATTGAATACTAAAAGAATACTAATACCACAAGATCAACGACATCAACTACTACTACTACTGCTGCTACTACTACTACTACTACTACTACTACTACTACTACTACTACTACTACTACTACTACTACTATTACTACTACTACTACTACTACCACCACTACTACTGCTGCTACAACAACAACAACTACTACTACTACTACTACTACTACTACTACTACTATAACTACTACTACTACTACTACTACTACTGATGCGCTACTGTTACTACTGCTAGTACAACTACTTCTTCTTCGTACAGTAATAATAATAATTTTGATCAAATTAATTGATTTTAGACTTGAGTTTTATCATCGCTTATTATGTCAAATTGGTTCGCGAAGATAATCATAGCTGCATGTATTATTTTCACGAATATTCTTTTTTGTTATAATAGAGTAACATAAATATAAAATAAATTTTTATATAAAAATAGTACAAATACCATTAGGTCCAGACTTTGTTACTGTGACGTTGCTCAATATTGAGGTTGAAACTGCACTGTTTGCAGTTACCTCATCTAATTTCGCTTCTAAACTCTTTATTGTTTCTTCCATGGAAGCCATTTTTGAAGACATTTCTTTCCGATCTTCGTAAAATATCCTGAGAGTATTGCCAAGAGAAGGCAAATTGCTATATCGGGCTTCTTTTACTTTTTCGCCTATCTCAGTTTCGTACGCAGCTCCAGACACCTCCCGAGCCAACGTTTTGGCAGCGTTCTCTAGTCGGTTCCAATAATTGTCAAATTCTCCGTCAGAAATTGCTGACGTATTCGGGATATGCTGCAAATCGTTACGTATCTTTCTTATTTCCTCCAAACAAAAACTCTTCAATAGGTTTAATGACGAAAAGATTTTTTATCAATGTAACCAGTAAAGTAACATCCCAGTCGGAAATGTTTGCAATTCCTGCTGATGGGAAAACAAGGTCATACTGATCTTGTCGGATTATTTTTCTTGTCTTCAGGTTTGCGATTTTAGGTTGTCTCTGTATAAGATAAGCTCCAAGGTCCGTATAAACTGCAGTTACTGATGGATCTGACTTGGCAAGTTTGATGAAAAATTCCCGCAGTGGTTCTGTACAAATATTGACCACCAAACACACCAGCCGATAATACTTATCAGCCATTCTACAAAAACAAACGAGTTTTAAACCATTTTGTTTTATTTATCATACTTTATACATTGCAAAGTTCATACAAATAGTTGTTATATAAGATTACAGATCAATGAAATTATTTCCGTTTCGAATAATACGAACTTGACGGTAATTGTCAGTGTGGAGGGAAAAGGTGCGTGTATCCCGTGCGATTATGCTATTTAAGTGTTGCTTTTATCTGTGTACACCATTCGAGGCGTTTCTATTCAGCGGTAAACATGTCGGCAAGGAGAAGAACACATTTATGTAGCAGATTACTCGAAGAGTTGCCAACGCTTTTTTAAAACTTGATTCAGTGAACTGAAGGATTGAAGTTTGAGACAGAATAGGCAGCACAGAGTGTCAGAATAAAGCCTCTCGACGTATTAAAAGATGACGTGGCAGTCAACAAGGACATGTGGCAACAGGGAGTTTTCTCCTATAGAAAGTCATTGGTTGCAAGTCAGATAAGTAGGACACTTCGCCAGTGGTTGCGCCGCTGCTGATTTAACAGGAACCGAAGCGATGGGAGCCAGAAACTAACAGATTTTTGTGATAAGTACCTTTTTATTGCATCGGCCTTTGTTAAATTAGAAAACCGGGTATCTTCTTTGGTTTGAAAATAGTGTAACTGTTGTTGACCATTTTGCAAAAGGAAGATTAAAATGCTGCTTGGCTTTTTGTACAGAAATCATTTAAGCCGAAATAGAAGTTATAGACATCGGTTATTTCAGTTGGCGGTAAATGGAAATGGTGATTTGGCATGAGGGAAGCAAGACCAGTAATTCTAAAATAGCTGTTTTTCATATTGAATGCAGTGTTGTAATAGAGGCCCGAATGTAATTGTAATTATGAGTTAAGAAGTGAATGTACATTTTAACAAGAGAACGTAATGTAACATTTATTTTGAAACATGTAAACAGCGATGTTAACGAGCTGTATGTTAAGCTGATAATTTGTTAACAGTGATAGTGAAAATACTAATTGTTTTTGCATACAGTCAGATGGTTTTCATAAAAACATGACTAGTAATGAGTCACTAATGACGGATAGATGTACCGTTATAAGTACAGTTGCACATGGAAAGCGTGTACAATATATTAGTATACTCCTTTCTCTTTAAGGGTCTAAAGTTTGTAATTTTACTTTAACGTTCTTTCGAATACGTGTACTGGGTATTCGGTTTGGAAAGCAGTTTCCTATGAGATTTCGGAGATGTGAACTAATCTATTTTAGCATTTGCTGTTTTCTTTAGAATACGTGAAGTACTGGGTATCTAAGGGTCGGACATTAAGTTTTTCTGAATTTTTTGTGGACTTTTATATTTTACATTTCTAATTGAAAACAGATGTTTTAGACTTTTATAACGATATTTAAATAAAAATCGGAATTCATTTTTAGATCTCTGTATTTTTGGTAAACATTGCAATGAAGGTTTTTTTTAGAGAATGTAATTAACAGCTTTCTTATTGAACCTTTGATGAATTTTCAAAGCAAAACTGAGATTTTCAATGTATGATAAGAATAACTTTGGATTACATTTGTTTTCGGTCCGGAGAAGATACGGTGAGTGCAAAAAATAAGACTAGTGAGAGACACTCAGTGGTAAATGCGAAAGACAGTTTGTACGCAGACTTTTAGTATCGCTGAGTTTGGATTTGTAATGTTGAAATATTGTCTTTTAATTTAAGCATTATTGAGAAAATGCTATCAATTTTAATATCATCGACTTACAAAGTATTATGATATTGAATAGAATATTATAGGAAGTTACATAGTTAAAAGTAACGATCACTAAATGTAAATGTTATTCTAGAGTTATTTTATTTTAATATAACACTTAGTGCTATTGTTGTCGGATACAGTGCCTATATGTGTTGTTTTTTTTTTGTTTTGACACACGGCCCAAGGTGCCGCTGTTGTGTGGCCCCCGGCTCTGTTTTGTGTTGTATGTATGAGAACACGGCCCCAGGTGCCGATGGTGTGTGGCCCCCGGTGCCAGCTGTGTTGTGTATGAGCTGTTGACGTTTATTTAAATGTTATTAATGTAACCTGTGAATTATTCCTTGTTTTGTTGTGTTAATTTAAAGCCAGTTATTTTCGTCGTCTTGTATACGTTTGAAATAACGGTCCTTTGTGTTATGGTTGTGTGGTTTTATGTTGAAATTGTGCATGGTGTTTACATACAGATGACGTTGGTTTGTTATTTCTGGTGTGTTTGATATGTCTCTTGTATTCATTGCTGTGTGATCCGTGTTTTCTGTGTTGTATTTGTGTTTGATGCCCCGTCCCTGATGTTGTTGTGTCAAATAAGCAGTTCAGGTGGTTTATGAATATTCAGTTGATATAAAATCCCCTTATTTTTGTAAAAAAATGCATCTATGGCTTTTGAGATGATGTAATTAACAGCTTCGTATTCAATCTTTAATGTTTTTTTTTTAAGCCAAAACGGACAATTTCGGTGTAATGAATAACTTTGGATTTAAATTCCGTCCGGAAAAGTTTACGATTACCGTAGTGCAATTGATGAGATACTCTCAGTGACTTGGCAAATGTGAAAGACACTTTGCAGGCAGACTTTTAGTATCGTTGAGTCTGGATTTGAAATGTGGTAAATATTATCGTTTGAATTATGCATCGCTGAGAAAACGCTACCAATTTTAATGTCAACGATTTAGAAATTATTATTTTAATGAATAGAATATTTTGGAAAATTACATTGTTAAATAGTAACGATTATTAAATATTAATGTTTTTTCTAGAGATGCCTTATTTCAAGATCACACTGAGTGCTACTGGTGTGTGATACAATGCTTATATGTGTTGTATTTGACACACGGCCCTCGGTGCCAAAGTTTATGTTGTATATATTTAAGAGCCGTTGTTGTGTGGCCCTCGGTGCCAAGTATTTTGTGTTTTATGTGTTTGAGAACACGGCCCCCGGTGCCGTTGTTGTGTGGCCCCCGGTGCCAAGTATTTTGTGTTTTATGTGTTTGAGAACACGGCCCCCGGTGCCGTTGTTGTGTGGCCCCCGGTGCCAAGTATTTTGTGTTTTATGTGTTTGAGAACACGGCCCCCGGTGCCGTTGTTGTGTGGCCCCCGGTGCCAAGTATTTTGTGTTTTATGTGTTTGAGAACACGGCCCCCGGTGCCGTTGTTGTGTGGCCCCCGGTGCCAAGTATTTTGTGTTTACGTGTTTGAGAACACGGCCCCCGGTGCCGTTGTTGTGTGGCCCCCGGTGCCAAGTATGTTGTATGTTATGTGTTAGAGAACACGGCCCCCGGTGCCGTTGTTGTGTGGCCCCGGTGCCAAGTATGTTGTATACGAACTGTTGCTGTTTGTTTGCTGTGTCAGTTATGTATGAACTGTTGCTGTTTGTTTGCAGTGTCAGTTATGTAGTCTGTGCAGTTTTCTTGTTTGTTAAGTAAAATTGTAGCCAGTTCTTGCTGTCGTGGTGTATACGAACTGTTGCTGTCTGTTTGCAGTGTCAGTTATGTAGTCTGTGCAGTTTTCTTGTTTTGTTGAGTAAAATTGTAGCCAGTTCTTGTTGTCGTCTTGTATACGAACTTTTGCTGTTTGTTTGCAGTGTCAGTTATGTAGCCTGTGCAGTTTTCTTGTTTGTTGAGTAAAATTGTAGCCAGTTCTTGTTGTCGTCTTGTATATGTTAATGTGTCTGGTTTTTACGCACACAGATGCCGTTGGTTTGTGATTAAGTCTTGTGTTCATTGTGTAATATGTGTTTGATATGTTCCCTGAACTCAATGTTGTGTGGTTCGTTGTTTCTGTGCTGTATTTGTGTTTGATACACGTTCTCTGGTGCCGTTGTGTGTCAAATAAGTACATTTGTAGTTAATGTGGTTTTTGAATATTCAGTTTCTTTGTAGATTGATGACACGATCCTGAGACCTACTTTGGTGTAGACCTGTTGTTAACAAAACAAGTGCTTAACATTGTTTTTTGACAGTGGCTGAGGTGTCCGTGACGGTTCCAGATTATTTGGTGAAGTTATAAATGAGTAAATTTGTTTTCGTTTTTGTTGATAGTATGAAGTACAATCTTTTCAAAGGTTTAAACGACGCATGCAAGTTACAAAAGGTGTGACAATTTAAGATTTTTATAAATGTAAATGCATTTCACTGCAGTTCTCATCAGTTGTCTCTCTTTGTTTGATTCGATATTACCGCTGAATACAACGACCTATTCCTAGTTTTTGTCTGTGTTTTTTACGTATTATGAGATAAGGAAATAATTGATTTACTAACGTTAAAGTGAGTAACAATATGTAGTCATTTTCCTGTTTTAACAACAGTTAATATTTGTCAAAATTGAAATGACATTTTAAAGAAAAGGCAACGCTTTTCAAAGATTTTTTAAACGTTTTAGTAACGTTCTTTCATTGATTAAAAGGGGTGGGGGATAGTTTTCTAAAACGGCGATTTAGGTAACTGTATCCTATTTCTTTACATCAGTGGACCTTAAAAGTTTGTGTTTTTGCTTTTGTACATCCCATAAACTTTTTACATTTGACAGTCAAGTAATCTGTTTGATACTTTATTGTGAAAATTTATTTATTTCGTCATAATTTAGGAAACATGAGATAACCTTGACTTTACGCTTTATAAAATGTCCAATACCACAAAGTAAACCAAGTATAAAATATAGCATTACTTTTCAAAAGTTTTAATTAAAATATGGTAAGTTTTCAGTTTTGCTCAGTATATTTGTGGAATTCAGTAAACTTATAAGTAATATTACCGTTACAGTGTTACTGTTATATTTCCATAATATTATTATACTTGTTTAAATTTGAATAGTATCAAAACACGAACAGCTGTATCGTCAGAAAAAGTCAGATAACAATGTTCTTTTGAATACTGTTTAATGCAATTCATCTGGAAGTGATGTAAGATGTCCAGCCAGGATATTGACGTTTGTTACATGTATTTAACTACCATAGTATTACATAGAAGAGCTGTTATCCAAAATCTTGTTTATTTAACAAAAGTCTTTATCTAAGTTAAAACAACTGACAATAGTAAGCCTCCTTTTTAGGCTGGAAGAGTACCTATCATGTCATAATCTTTAATGGCAATTACATGACATTGTTGCGTCAATGCAATTCAGTCAAACCGAGTCTTGTTAATGTGGTTTGCAAATGACGAAGAAACCTGTGTTGTGCCTTTTACCAAACCAAAAATAAAGTACTAAATATTTTATATTTATAAATGTCTTAAAAATCGATAATTTTCACAAGACAAAAGTCCGCTGTTACTGTTATTGCTGAAATGTTTAATTGAGGCCCGATTGCAAAATCTTTAATACTATTTGAAAAAAGGAAAATCAGTTACTTGTTATAAATAAATAATCAAGTCCTATTACCTTTTAAATCACAAGCATTTACATGTAAACAACAATGGAAATGAGCGTTATTGTTGATCAACAGTGATTGTGAATATAAAAGGCGTTCAAACACGTAATACGCGGTTTAACATTCAGATGAGCCTCATAAACATGTGCCTTGTGTACGAAAGCTAATTTTACTGTAATAGTTGTAAATGGGAAATACGGGAAGTGAGTACAAACTATACAGTATAATTGAATAGGCGGTACCTGTCCTATTAAAACTGTTTTGCATGAAAGTAAAAAACTATATTGCCTCTACCAGTTCAACCAGTTTGAATGCGGTAAACAAACATAACATTCTTTTTTTATTCACTTTAAGGTATTGCTCCGTTTGTCACTACTTTGTCTAAGGCAAAAAATATCAAAATCGCTCAAACGACACAATGCACTTCCATTTTATTTGCTGTTAAGTGTTGCTTTTTGTGATATATTGCAAATAGAATTTTAGAGATTTTTAGGTCTATTTTTTACTGTTCTAACTTTTCTTAGCGAATATAAATTAAACATATATCAATTATAATTGTTTGTGCAAAGTTTAACTGAGCTGCATTTTGCCGTAAGGGAGAATTTGATTTTTTTTCTTTTTTGTCTTTGACAATGCAATGACGAACGGGGCAATGCCTTAATGCGGAATAATGTCCAGATTCATATCCGATACACGATACATCATATTAAATAAGCAACATTGTGTAACACAACTAAATGCATTGTAGATTTCAGAGGATATTAACCGCGCGAGTATGATCAGACTGTATTAGTACATTTGCTATGTAAAATTTCTGTTTGGCATATCAAACCGACAAAAAGGTTAGGCCACGGCTAAATGTGATTCTAAAGGACATACATGTAGCATTCATGTTGCCAAAATCAAACTGTATAATTTACTAAAGAAGAAGAGACTATAAATGTTTAATATTCCATGGAGGAAATATAAGTGGAGAACACCGTTTTATATTTAAACAACCAATTAAGGACACTGTATAAGACATCACGATTTGTTATTATTTCAATACAAAACGGACACTCGAAATTAGTAAATTCCAGTCACGTACTTTAAGGAAGTAAAGTGAGGGATAATAAGACGTGTGGCTTTTTTAATGTCCGAGAGGAGAGTGTCAACTTGTAAGTTGGAAATGTCATGAAAGTTTACAAATGAATAATCGCATTTGACAAGTGAAGCTAGATATTTATTGCGCTGCTGCCTCTATCAAGTCTATTGATAATCATAATGAATATTTACTCTGATTTGAACTAAAATGCTAAGCAATAGGATCAAATGACTAAAATTATGAGCATAGATAACTGAAACTGTTATTTACCTAACAAAGCTTTCATTTTCTACTTCTCCCACCAGCCTGAACCGGTCCTTCATCCCCATTTCGAGCTCAGTTTTGCCTGCTCTGTCCGATACGAACTAATCAACCTAATCTTTTCTAGACAGTTTTTTCTCTAGGTCCGACTTTTCTTTGCATGTAGTTTCCTTTATCGAAAATTTTATTGAGGGTTCACTTCCCATAATTAGGCAATATTTTCCTACTTGTTATGATGTTGGCTTTCAAAGTTCCATTTTATCTATATATTTTAATTAGTATATCATAACCATAAACTTTCTGTTCATCTGCAACTTAAGGATGTATGGAGGTTTCTTTAGAATTCTTGTAAAAGATAGCAAAAGTTTAATATGTTTTCTTATTTCTGCCATGATCGTGTTCTTAGTGATTTGCCACCAGGTCTCTGGTCATTGAGTACCAAATTTGTTTGCAAGACAAGATAATTAACTCCTTACCGGTGTGTTTTTGCTTGCAACATTGTCGATCTGATAGGCGGGTTGGTTGTTAATCACCAACATACATGTAACTGGCACTTGTTTGTTTATATGCGAACCTGTTCCAATAAGTGTGAGCTTTGTGCAAGCTAGAACCTGGTTAAAATATCAGTGGCAAATTCCTTTAGCCTTGATCGTTCCAAGGGGGTAACCCCAAGTGTTCTTTTTTTCCTAATTTAAAATTGTTTGTGATGTCTTATCTGAAAATATTCATAAAATTGATACATGCTCTCTATCATCTCTTATTTGTTTTGAAAGACTATGTTGTCTGAGTTTGGCTATTCCTGATATGCATATTTTACTCTTTTGCTATATTCTGTAATTAATACTTGTAAAAAATTTTCAAGCATATTTTATCATTAATAAATGTTCCTTATTCTGTTGTACAACCCCGACAATTACACCAACGTTTTCCTAGTACAATAGTTGCTATATTATTTAACAATATGGCCTATTTCTGAAGTTAAGCAGTACATTCCTATATTAAGTTAACCGTACGATTCTCATTTAACCGCATTTGTATAGCGCACATCAAAATTCCAAAAGGCGGTATTGATAAAAATAACGTATGGCTATCGTCCGGTCGGTCATTTAAGGAATTGGGAATTGCATATCATCTGTGTCTAAATATTTCAAGAACAATAAAACAACTTTCGTTTGTTATGAATACAATACTCCAACCAGAAGGACCGTTTACAATAAAATAACATCTAAGCAACATTATCGCGTAGCTAGGTGTAGTTATTCCTTTGAATTACCTCCCTTGATGGAAATATGCTAATTTCAAACGATACAGAATGTCATAGATTGTAGGAGGAAGTATATAGGCACTGTATTGAACTTTTTGTGGATACGGGTGGTTTGAATGTCTCTTGCATTGTTTGTCGTCCTTTTTATGGTTTTGTGTTATCTATACATGCTCCAGATGCAAATACGGTTTAAAACAACCGTTCCAGGGCTACACATTTGTAACATCTGCCGTGAAATAAGAAGATCAAACATAATTAAATATAATCAAACATTAATGTTAAAGACTCAAAATAAAATGAAACATTTCGTACACACACTTAATCTCAATTACTCTTTACTCGATTTTAAGAATTGTGGAATACGCATACAAGAAGAGAAGCTAATGTAAGTAAATGGTTGTTTTCAATAACTTTAAATCGCTACTGTTATTGTTATGTTAAAATACGTGTCAGCACCACATAGTCTTTAGTAAGGAAATCGGAACAATAGTAATAATGTCTAATCTTATCGGAAAAAACGACTGAAGACAATTTAAACTATCATTTGTTCATGACGAGCGTTATAATCTTAAGTGGGGTGATCCAGAAATAACCGGACTGGGCGCATTACTCATATACTGGCCAGGAGAAAAACCTTAAAAAAGATCTGTCATAAATTTCAATCTTTAATGCATAATTCCTGAAATTTTCTAAGCATTCTGAAAAATAAACGACTTAAATAAACATAAAAACACACCGCTTAAGTACTGAATGTGCCGGGGCTGTCGTCCGCTATATTATGACGTCGTCGACGTCAGAGTAAAGTTATTCAAGCGGCCACTTCATGAGGTAATCACCCTTAACATTCACACACTTCTCATGTCGTCTTAACAATTGGTTAAACATATTTAGATACCCGTGTGGCTTTAACTTGGATAAATCATTAGGAGTCGCAAACGACACTTTTCGAACCTGTGGCCCTTTTAAGCTGACTCTACCATAGGAAAGACTTGAAAATCAATGGGGGCTAAGTCAGGTGAAAGTCAGTATGCACTTCAAATGATGTCCTATTCACCGGTCAAACATGTTTGCATACCCATGTCAGTGTTTTGTATATGGTTCAAAAAGTACAACCAGTACTTGTCAGCGGTAAAAATACAATCCAAAAATGATACACCCTACCGTCTAAACCGACTCGGAAACTTCCGTTAGCTTTCTAGGCGCTTTTGTTAATGATCTTTAGAGAGAACACGATGAATGCGACATGTCCAACAAAGCTGACCTTTCTCATGTTCAGTTTCTCTGTGAGAACGAGATTTAGGGTACCGTAACTATAACCTGTGTTATCACAAGTATTACGAATTGTGAATTTGTGACGCGTCTGTCCCTCGCTCACGACGTCAATTACCGCTGTTACTGACGTCGCATCCAACGATGATCAGCAACCACACCTGCTGTCGTCTTCACAAGGTTCACGGCATTCTCAGGAATCCGCTAAGACACTCGTCAAATTGCGTCCGGGACATTGCTTTTCCGTCAATAATTTCTGCATCATTCATACCGTATGTCGTCGGAGAAATTCCAATTTCACATGTCGCTATGACAACAATCTATAAGGAAGGAAATATTTTTCTGATAGGGTTTTCTATCCGTATAATTCGGCGAGAGTTACACTTTCATTGTGACTAAATTTTATTGCTATATCTTATAAAATAAACAGTTAACATTATCAGTCATTATTTCTGGATCACCCCTAGTATAATTAACAAACTTGCGACTGACTGACTGACAGATTGACTGACTGGCTTACAGACCGGCCGAAGACCGACCGACCGAGGGGGAATCTTTCCTGAAATCCTTTTTTGGTGAGGGGAGGGGTGGGGTAATAATGTTTAATTAGACGTTCGACAAATGGAGACATATTTATTTGCTGTTCAACATGTACTCGATATGCTAATTTCAAATCATCGATAATGAAAAGCAAAAACAATAATTTCAACAATTTAACTTGTTAAGTTAAATGTTTATTTTGATAACATTTCTGTTGTAAAAGGTCAGTCTATCAGTTACAGATAATCTGACAGGTGTTGATACTTCGGCCGAGGCTGTACCAGCTTGGTAATAAATGATTATCTGTATACGATAATTTTGAAGATAGTAAAACCAACACATCATTATTCATGACTTAGCTATTATTTTAACAATTGTCCTTTATTCAAACAAAGTAATCTAATCGTCGGCAATTGTGTTAAATTTCAGCTATACGCATATATGTAGCAAGACACATACGATATATCTTTAAAATGGTCCGTTGTTTGTAACATAATTTTGTATTAAAAGGAGAAAGGGCAAACTGCACATTGACTTTCACGAACTGCTATATAGAGGAGTTTTGAATAAGCATGAAGTAAAGTATTTTCATGTATTGACATGTGCGTGGTTAAAATAAAATTCATATGAGATTCAAAATATCCATTTATTTATGTTTAGTGTAGATATTTTTAAATGACATTTCATGACAAATTTAAGTATTATCTTGCTAAGTCTTCAGATATACACCTTCTCCGGCCTGATAATAGTAATATTGGCCGGGGAAATATTTCTTGGATGATATTCCCTTTTTGATTGTGAAAACCCAGTTTTGACCACCTTAAAAGGCAACACTTTAAACGTGTTTATTGTTTCGTCACCTAGAGTTGCAATACGGGCGTTGCTATTGATATAATCATATTGTCCAATATCTGTATTGATCAAATGCTTATCAACTTTTCGTTGAATTCTGTAAAATAAAACTTATTCCCGAATCTCTTTTATTTCCATTTAGCCTTTTAAATTGGCCGCAAAAATTAAAGTGTAATTGTTAATAACACATTCTTAAGTGTGTAACTATAATGTGCGGTCATCTATTTCTCTTGAGTATTTGGCTTTACAAGTCACAGTGATTTTATGACATTTTTTTTTCAAGCAAATTATCCATTTAATTCCCAGTCTAAAAGTTCCCAAAACTTTCGAACCAATATTACCAAGAGTGCATTGTAAAGAATACAATAAAAAAAAATCATAGAATGTATCATGAAATGCATGCAGTTTTGAATATAAAGTGTTGCCCCAAGATATCATGCGCCCTACAGACCAGATTCGTAAGCATTATTCTGAATAGAATATGCAAGGGTATTTTAAGCATAATGCTGTTTGTCTTGTGCTAATAAATCGGTCGTGGTGAAATATGCCTATCTCATGAAATATCCAATCTAGAAAACACAGCCTACTCACAGTGTCATAAAGTGGTTTATTACACTAATCAATATTTTTTGTAATGAAATTACAAACAATTAACACAAAATGAAAATCACGATTGGCTACCGCCTTTGAATTATTATCAGTTTCGAAAATTCCGCTGGGAGTTTAGTGCGCAAACAGTTACCTATCTTAGTTCTCGGTGCATTTGTCTCTTGTTAAATCTTTTCAATTGCACCTAAATTATATGTTTTGCAACTGTATAATGTAAAAGAGTTATTGGTATTCATGTAGAAGGTATAATTGTATTAAATATACGACTTCAAGTTTATCTTTCTCGTTTGAGATAGCATGATGATAATAGATTGTAGTTTATTTAGACCACTGCTTTTATCTTATGATATGTATATATTAAAATAACACGCAATTTAGAGAAAGTAGGCGTATGTGTTGCCATTTTAAACATCGAGTATCTATCAAAAAATAAAATATGTTCTTATTTTATAGAGAAATATAACGACAAACAAAATAGTAAGTAAACAGTTTTTCAGTTATATTTTACAGTATCATTTCATATGATTTTGGCTATCAAGACACAGTTACTGTTTACACAAATATATATATAACTATATAAATATTATACAAATGCATTGTATCATCACTCGATTGAAACTCGTCATCAGTTTCTACATTTTTTTGTATAAAAATAACGTATATTTAATTTAAATTTAGAGTGGTGTGTAAGTGTATATTGCTATGGCATTTTCACACTTAGATCCAATATTTTGGAGAAATGTCGGACAAACCCTGGTGTTTAGGACCACGTAATACAAGATGAGGTAGGTGAAACCTTTGATTATTTTCTTTGGAGCCTTTGGATCACAAAAGTCGGACTGTCAATCCAAATAAATCGACTCTATTGGTCCATTTTTAAAATGATTTATCGATTTTCTCTCTTTCTGTCTGTCTTTCAGTCACACATAAATGTGCAACTGGATGGTCTTATTATCCTGGATTGCATAGCTGTTGAATTTTAATTTTGAGTGTTTGCTTGTGTATCTGAAATCTGGTAGTTATAAATAATCACTGACAAAACGAACAAAAATACAACTTTGCAATATTTCCACAGTCCATTTAACAGATTAACCTTGCAATTTACATTTGTCCCTTTGATTTAAGTAAACCTGAAACCGGTATCGAAAGCTTGATAAAACCTAACGTTTAGCATACCGCGATGTAAAAAGCTAGGTTATTTACATCTTGTCATGGGATTGCGTACTTCAAACTTCTATATATTTTAAATTGTAACCACATGCTCATCATCTCACGTGGACTTTTACATTTTAACCATCTTTTAAAATATTTTGCAACAACAAACTCTTTGCAGCTTATGAGTGTATTTAGATTTTGATTCGTTTCAAACATCACACAACATTTTTCTTAACCCATTACATAATTACTTGTAAGTCATCGATGCATAGGAAAGGTTCGAAATTTTGTACATTTCACGCAAATAAATATCATTCTTTAAAAGTCTCCATTATCTCGTTTCTTTGCCCTCCTACAGCCCAAACAAGCTATGGAAATATCATCTTGAAGCCCGTTACTCAGATCATTTTCGCACACAGAACCCATAGATCCAGTGAATAAGATATTTTGGAAATCCTTAAAGAAATTGTAGTAGATGTTGATCGGATAATCCTGATAAAACGTTATTATCACTGCATGACATCGGTAGCGGATTTTTTTACTGATAACAGTACTGACTATTTGGACGGGGACTTTTTCGGGCCATCACATTGCACAAATAGCGCTACTGTGAATTTCAAATGATATCTATTTTACTGGGCACAAAACCCGTGACAGTAGCGTTTAAGACAGAAAAAAAATCGCCTATAGTACTTAAAGTTTGCTTTTGCCGACCCTATCAAGGATGATCATTTTTAAAAGTTCTCAAAATTACTTTTATTTCACCTTGTACCATTCTATACCAAAACGAAAATAAATCTTCTTATTAATCTGACAACGGCCTTATTTTCAATGTTACAGTAGTGAACAATGAAACAAAAAGAAACCCTAACAAACTTAATGCTTTGACTACATTTGAACAGCTCCTTTTTTCGTTTGAATAGTTTTGTATGACAATTTCTTTTTCAATATATTTTTTTTTCTGTCTGATTCTGAAAATTGCAAACAAATAATCATACAAAAGTTAAAGATCTGGGTTTATAGTCTGGTATCTATATTAGAACATATGAATTTCACCCGACTTTACACAATCATGTTAAAACTCCTGATCACTAGATATATACATGTAAGTCGCCCTTTAACAGACGGCGCCGAAGGCATCCATGAGCATTGACTTATATTCCTCACAGGTACATATTTATGCACCTGGGTTGAGAACCTATGAAGGTTTAATTTCTTGCTCAAGGAAATTAGCGGTCGGACACGGTTCGAACCCGGAACCCCGCGATCCCTAAGCAAGCGCTCTACCACTGGACTGCCTTGCAAAGAAGTTGTTTGGAACATTTGAAAAAAAAGGTTTTTTTTCCAGGAAAATTTGACTTCATGTTACCTATTTATCTTTAGATTTTCCACGTCTTAATTGTGTGTAAGTCTTCTTGTACGAGAGAAACAAAACTAAATGAAACCAAAAAGATGGAAGACATTTCCTTATTGTTCCTTTTGATGTGTTTTTAAGGTTAACGGATATTCAACCGTGTATTATAGCTGCTTTTTTATATTTAGCCTGACCGATGATACCACTGAACTGAAATCCAAAGTGCAAAAATACCTAAATACATGTACATATATATCTATCTCTGTCTGCATTTGATGGCAAACAATACATGAAAATAGGGAAATGTGATAACGCTTGAAAATGTTGTAGACTACGTTTGATTAATCCTGTTAATAGAACTGAATATTTCCCTGCATGCCGACTGTCATCGTGATGTGTGCAAATACATTATAAATTTAATAGAAGTAAACTTAAAAATAAAGGACATCACTAAAACATTTAGAAGTTTGTTAGAAAATTTCAATCTTTCACAATGTGCTTTTGATCACATAAAAACTTTATTTAAGTAGTTATGTTTCAGCAGACGGCGATAAACAATGGGAAGGAGAAAACAAAACACAATAACAGAACCACACAATAAAGCATTTGAGTGAGCATAGGCCCTTCTTACTCGAGGGTAAGTAAAAGTATTCGGACACTAGAATCCGGTTTGAGTTCGAAGGGCTTGAAATGTTTTAACAGGAAAAACTTCGACGTTCCATAAGGTCTTAGCAAAAATTACCAGCCCTTTTCTATGGAGAGGTATTTAAGCAAATAATAATAAAGTGAGTTATGACATTTTCAACTTAGTGCATGAAGGCATCTGTAGTTTGACCAGTGATTAAATTTCATCAATGATGATGTTTGTTATAAGAAGCATGATGCTTACTACAATATGCACGATACTTGGTTAAAACAAGGACAATTTTATGTATCATAGCTGATAAAACGAATTCAGTCACTTAAAGTGCTGCGCCCTCCTTGCATATTTGGCTTTTCATAACAATAATCGCACAATACAGTTTTGGCTACAACGATGATGTATGTCATCAGTCACATGGAAGCTCGCAGCAAGCCGTAAGCAACTGACATAATGAAACTCCAATATTTGCGTGATTACAGCATTTCACATTATGACAAAAGGGGGCGACGTTGTGTCGTCTTCGGCTGTTTTCGTACAGTGAATCGGTAAAGAGCGTCTACGTTCGGAAATATAATGCGCCGTCTTTACTGAGTTAGCTCCCTTTTTGCAGGGTTGTCATTGTTTCAGTCTTCAGAGATTATTTGATGAAATATGTTTTAATTATACAATCAGAGCAATTGAATTACATAATAATTTAATCATTGCATGCATATTGACTATTTTTAAAGCTTTTGGATCTGATAATTCTTAATTTCATGGGATTTTGTTATAGGATTACTTATGAGGAGTGACATCCTAGAGGCATTTCAGGACAAAAACAAGCGCCTGGCCAATTATTTCAATTTCAAGCGCCTGGGTAAATAGCAGTATCCAGTCAATGTGTGTTGTTTATTTTCATGCATAATAACACATTTTATACGACAACTGGAAGAATTTAGTAAAATCAGCCTCATGAATGAATGATTTCAAAATGTCATTTTCTTATGGATTTTCACCATGTTTTGGTTTCCACAAACGTCATGGCTGTGTATTTTAAGTGCAGAATGATACTTAATAGCTGCTTTTAATGTAAAATTCAGGAATTTGATCTTGCAGGTAGTGAAAATTGTTTGAAAAAATAGCTACAAAATGTCTTTTTTGTATTTTTGCATGGGGTGGGGATACACAAATGACTCTGTATAGAAGCATTTAAGGGCAAGCTTAAAAACTACTTGTTTAAAATATCATGCCTGTATTTAATTCTTCAGTGGTCAAGTTTTATAACATAACTGGAATATTCTATTTTTCCTGATTTTTTTGTTATGAATGTTTATAATCTGTTTATAGTGCTTTTAGTGTGGCTGAACTGTCACTAACTGCTTACACTTAAAGAAGGGCTGTGAGTTCAGATTTTGACAAAAACAAACAAAACATTGATTTAAGTTTTTAGAATTATTTATTTCTTCATTTTAAACAATGTCTGACTATAACTAAAAATAATATGTGAGGCCTAAGATCAGTGTACACTAAATAAAAGCTGCTTCCCGGTTGGTTAAAACAATTAGTGGAAACCCCTAAGACTCTATAGAAACATTAGCTGATTGGCCAATATAGCTAACGAAAAAATAAAACTCCTTTTAAAAACAGAAATTGTGTTTATCTGGAGCTGTTGGAACCAAAAATCATTATCCAAAACATTTTGGATAAGAAAAAAATTTTTTTTTAAAATAATGCGTATAAACAGGTCGGCCACAAGTAAATTTAGTCAATAGGCAAGGATGGTAGACTTCAAAGTGAAATTTGAGGTGGAAACCTACGGTCAATGTGGTATTTCATCTATGTTTTTATGTAGATTTATATTCAAACTTCATCAGAAGACCATTCCTGATATTGTCTAAGAATAAATAAATCAAGGAGACTCCCAAGACTCTATATAGAACATGTAGGGAAACGCAACAGTGTACGCTGACCTAAACTACAGCATGGAAGCAAAGGGACGCAACTCTTGCTACTTTCGAGTATTCGGCTTGTTTTCGTACTTCTTCGTAAAGCGACGGATTTGCGCCACCTAACGTCAGAATGTGAATTAAAGCTTTCTTACAAAATCTGTTATGATATTTGTAACATCCATTATGGTTTCTTCATAGTTTGTAATTCTTCTAGTTACATTTTATTTGAATTTTTTTAAATTGTATCATGTAGATTTAAGAGTCATAAATGATTAATATACAATACATGTTAAAAGATACATCATGTACAAATATCACTATGCAAGTAGGCATAATCAATTTGTCTCTTGAAAGTGCCATCGCGCAAACTGCGATTGTCATTAGGCAAATTGCGCAGATCATCATGCAAATAACAATTGTCATCACGCAAGTTGTAAGTGTCATAACACAAGTTACAAATGCCATCATCTATGTTCGAAATGCCATAATTTAGTTGGAATTGTCATCATTTAAGTTGGAAATGTCATTAAGTAATATATAAATATTTGCTTAAAAACCTCTCCATACTTTTCAGTTTAAAATTAGACGGAACTGGTATGTATGTAAGGATTCGGCGTTAAAGTAATGTAAAAACTGTTAATGTTGTCTAATTTGTGTAACTGATGCGAGATGTATCTCACCTCTTTAGGCTAAATCGTTTCGCTATCTTGATCTTTTTTGTGACATAGTGAATACATATTCTCATTTATTCGCTTCGAAGTATATCCACCCCAATGAAGTCGACCTACAAAAATCATCGTATCACTCGAATCTTTTGTATTTAATTGTCTTTAAATATTCTGTTTATCATGTTTAGCAAAAGTTTCGTTGCTCATTTGCTTGCTTAGGATATGTAAGCAGAACTCTCGCAAATTAGAAAATTTTCAAAATTACAAAAAAACGAAATCCCTTTTTTACTTTTAATAGGTATAGACAAAAACATATCTTTATTCCAACTGTAACCCAGGTCATATACTCACTTATGTAATGTAAAGGTCAAATTAATTTGAATTTCATGAATTTCGAATTTTGTCACAAGCACTCTAGAACAAAGAATATTTTGTCAAATACTTTTATTGAAATATTTCGAGGATGAAACTAGCTGGCAAGATATTTATATAGCACACATATTATGTTTATACCATTGCGGCAAATTTAAGATATGATTTTTTAAATTTTAGACCGCCAACAGCATGGCTAGTGATTCCGGTAAAGTGCACTTGATCGGTCAACACTTCTCAGACTTCATTGAACAAGTATTTGACTTTAATCGAGAAAATGATCGACCTTCATTAAATCAATACTTTCAACATATGTTTCAAGACAAATGTGAATTTAAAGTAAGTCAAAGTGAAGTTGAAAGAATTCAGACCATTATCGAAGGAAATGTTAACAACTTGCTTAGTAGTGTCGTCGAATCTGCATACTATTCAGCGTGTCTTAACAAAGCAGATGTCAGTTGTGTATTACATTCCGAGAACCTTAAGACTTACAATGAAACAAACCTGTTAAAAGTGGGCAGCTTTTACGAGGGGACAAAAAATACATACCCGGACGAGTTTGACTTTATTTACATACTCGCAGAGTTTGATATTAGTAACCTCAAGAAAGCAAAGCGGTTAGTGTCTCATCTATCAGATGCATTCCATAAGTGTCTAGAATCGATGTTCATCAATTCTAAAGAAATGAAATACATTGGTTTACATGGCCCTGCATCAAAATTAGAAATCGACTTAAACAACAGTCAAGTAAAATGCGTACATGTTGATATTTCAGTAGCATGTAGGGTGAGACTCAACAATGGCATTCCTTTATTTTTTAAGATTCGTACAAATGAATGGAAGAAAGCGATAGAAGAAAAGGACAGTTTTCTTTTAATTAAAATATATAAAAACAGTCACCCTAAACAAAAAACGCGTATCGACGTCGCTTTGACCGAATCAGAAAATTATTACCTGCGTACTTTGATGAATGAAAACCACCGACGTGTATACAGGTTATTGAAGTATGTGATTAATGGAACAGATATAAATGAATCACTGAGACAACTTGTGAGGAATCCTTACAACATTCGTCCTACCACAGAGAGAATGAGAATCATAGCGGATTCAGTTATAGTTTTTGACTTTTCGTCGTACGTTTTGAAAAACTTCGTGTTTTTACATGATGAAAAATGTACAGAAAACGATAATATTTCACAGTGCATCATACAAGTCATTGGGGGGATTTTAGAGGTCTTCATAGATGAGAATGATCGATTTTCTCAGCTCTTCAACTTCTTTAAGGAGTTTTGTTGCAAAGATCGGTTTTCTGTCAGCATAGATTCGGTGGCCGGAAACACCTTAGAAATTGCCGACGACTTTGAATCTGCTATAACAATCACACAAACATTTGCAGTGATTTATACAAAACTTAGATTTCATGGACAAATTCAAACTGACGATATTCCAATTAACAAAACATTTTTAAGTCTTGCTCAAAAGGCTATGAACAGAAACCTGCAAAGATCACCAAACAAAAGATTGGAAAGATTGGAAAGAATCTTGCTCGTATCATTTTTTTGTATTAGTACAATTTTAATGGCATTGCTATTCGTTAGTTTAGCTGTGTGCTGTGCAGAATCAATCAACCAGACCAATAACACTCACGCAAATAATAGCCATCCAATATCAGATGATCTGATTTGTACTCTTCAAAAAAAGATGAAACAAACGAACCTAACATGTATTAAGTTTCGTTTTCAGAATGTGGACCAAGAAGCAACAGACCAGGTATAAGTACTCGCAATATGCAATAATTATTAACGGTATTTATGTTTTTGCTTTCAAATATTAATTCTTAAATTGTATTCAATGAATCAATGTTTGAATGTTAATGACGTTTCGTTTACGTTTATTTGTACATTGCTTTGAAGCTTGATACGATTGGTCAGACAATTGATTTTTAAATAGGCCAATGTCGCAAAATTCTTTTAAAAAGGTTATTGAATTAAAAGACGAACATGTTTGAGTTTGTCATAATACTTATTGTTTTTCCTCTGGTTACTTATTACATGTAGCACATGCTTAAGAAAATAAAATATATCGTTGAAATCTCTAGGTTGGTTTTAAAACAGATTCAGTTGTTGAAATCGAAGACTTAGGTGATATTAAAGCCGTTAAAATAATGAAAGAATACAGTTAAATTCGATGGTTTAATATAATTAATGCTGCTTATAAAGATTATTTATACCTAGTAAACTAAGTTATGTTTTGCTTTTTTACTTAAATGTTATATTTAATTTGTAGTTTTACGGGTTTGAGCAAGATATCTTCTGCCATAGCGTTTCCGAAGATTCTGCTAGATATATTGCTCTTAATGATGCTAGTACACCATGCGAGAGTGTTACGTGTAATGCGAACATCTCATCTTTGGTTGTAAGTAAAATATCTTCAAGTATGAAGAAAATTAAAAACGCAATCGTAAACATGTAATCAGACAAGACCTACGTATAATTCACAATCGATTGATACAATTCATTCTTATGTGGCAAGTGATAAAGTTTTAAAATACTGGTTAGACGTACTGAAAATGCTATTTTTGTTTATAAATGACAGCGACAGAATATGAAAGTAATCAAGTAAATAGACATTTTCTCTGTGCAGGAGATAATTCAACCCGTTAATTCTGACTGGATTAATTGTAACAATTTTGAAACAAGAAGACTTGGTCCTGGAATAGAGAATATTGATGTATAGTAAAACGTATTTATGAAAATGTCATTCAGTTATTATTATTGTTGATACGTTGCATGTAAAGGAGATACGTAAATGCACGAGTTCGAAAGCAAACCGCTTTGCTGTCGACGGACGATTTGAGTGTATAATTGTTTACAAAACTCTTGGATAAAATTAAGGAACAGATACAATTTATTTTAAGAGATTACATTAGGCATCTTTATGTTAATTTTAATGTATATGTGTATAATTTTAAATTTACCAACAGATTGACTTTGCATCAGGCATCAAAACTGTCGAACTGCATTGTGCGGGCATCGGGGAGAACGTCGAAGAAAAAAAAGCCTTGTTGCAAACAATTTACTGTAGTAGTTGATGGCGTAAAGTACGCGATTCTTGTAATGTGGGTAATAGGGATGTTCATTGGTAAGTACATAAATATGTTTTACATTTATACAGTAATTTCCTATCGTTGTTAAAAAGTGAAAATAAACAGATTATTAAAATCTCTAAAAATATTTTATCAAAAATGTATTAAAGTAATCAAAACAAATGAATGCACGATTATGTAAATCTCTATTTTATTCAAACAAGAAGTAACCGCTGAATGTTATATTGGTAAACAACTACAATCGCCTTTGATTTCCGTTCCAAATAGAAAGCTACACGTTTTAACAATCTCTTAAACGGAGCTAAAGAACTAAAACTGAGTTAATTTTGTCAAGGCTATTATTGTTTTCAGGTCTCATTGTTTGTAAACCTTGCATTATACACATCTTCAGCAACGAAAAGCTAGGTTTTAGATGGAAAGCAACAAAACGCCGATTATTAAATCTTCCAGAACAAGAATTATTGGAAGTTTAAGCTTGACTGAATCTAAATATATGAACACAAATTCAGAAGTCGCCAACAATTGAAGACATGACACCTATCAGCTATGATTTGTTGTGGATATTATGAAGTGAAACGTGAAGTGTGCGGTACACGAATTCATTCCAGCAAAACACTATATGAACTCTATAAAAACGTTGATTTCCCACAGACACTTTTTCCCGGATCCAAGAACGCGATCCAAGAACCTTTTTTGCATACCGGATTGTGTTTCCTCGTGATTATGGGAAAATGAACATATTTTCCCTGTGAAAAGATACCTTTGGCGTGCTACATGAGTTAAGTCACGACTTCAAGTATCTGACGTAATGTAGACAAGTAAGAAACGTCATTAAGGGAGAAAGGCTTGTGTTAAAATCAGCGTAAGGAAACAACATTTAGATTTTATACATATACATAATTGTCATAAATAGAAGAAGGTATGCAAGAAAAAGTATCTCTTGCATGAGATATTTGGTTAAGATATAAAACAAAACGTAACTTCGGGCTGTTATGGCGGGAACTTGGCAGAGCCACGTTCCCGCAAAAACTATTTCCCTTGTTGACAGATTTTTCCATCATCACCTCATACTAATGCAAGATAATTGTAATCATTCCATTGATTATATAGGGGCCTCCTGTAGATATATATTAAGATTATTTCGTATCAATGTATCTTGCGTTTTAATAACCACGTTACACACTAAGTACCGATTACAGTTAATTCCCTACAATTCTCAGAAGCATACTAATCTGAGCAATTTTAAGACATTATTTAGAGATAAATACACGTCTTAGTGGGACCGGGGCGTGAAAATTCGCCTGAGAGGAGTAGAAAGGCCCGTTTTTGACCGAGGGCCGATTATTACACACGGCCGAGCTCATCCGTTTATTAACTGTTATATATACCTTTACAAACATCTATGAATACAACTTGGTTGGCTGATCTTAATCAACACTGGTCATACATGTATTAATGTATACAACCTAATGTATACGACCTAGATCTGCACCAGTTGCACACACTTAAAAATTCGTTCATATGTAGCAAAGGTTAAGTCAAAACTTACTTCACTTCCTTAGGATAACCACATGAAAATTATGTAATAGAAACAGACGCATGTAATTCTCATATTCTTCATATACCTCATTCCTGGCTAAAACTGTCCCCTGTATACACTATATTATTTGTTTAAAAACCCATGTTATCATTTGTTTGAGAATAAGCCATGTTATCAACACAAATGACCTGCCTGAAATAAAAGATTGGTGTTGTTGTTGTATGCAAATCTTCTTTCTTATTTAAATTCTCATAATTTTGTTTCTTTATCCTGAATGAGTTGGGATAAATTTCCAGCATTACATCAAGGTAAGACAACTATTAAAATAAATAAACATTAAAAATAACTTATATCTGCTGAAAAAAAAATTTCGCTGGCATGTAAGGGGACGTAACCGATGTGGGTAGGTTGTGGCACGATACCTGTTTTTTTTATTGTCTTTCGATTGTTCAGATAAGCTTAATGCAGAGAAGATCATGATTATTGCTGGAATTACTATAGGGATCTTCCATTCTGGAACAACAGTTGGTCTCGTTTCGAAGATGTTTCGAATATTTCAGGCCTGTGATAGTCTCAAAGCTTATTTGTTTTTATAAATAGTCGTCACAAAGTTAGATCAGAAAAAAGAAATCAAACATATAGCTTGTTATTTGGAAAAATTATGTTTCAACCGTTTAGGTGTTTAAAATTAAATAAAGGTCTCAAATACCGATGTTATTTTGTATGACTGTTGTAAAACTTGTAATACATATATCTCAATAATAAAGAGATAATTGCAACATTCGTGTCATTCCAGTCATCACTTTAATGAGGTATTTAAAATATAAAAATCAAATGATAGTGCCTCATGCTGGGAGCGAACCCGCACCGTCACGGCGCAATTCCGTCGACGCAACCGAGCTAGCCGGGACAACCCCGAAAAGGTTGATCGGATAGCCCTGAAAATACGCAACCGTCATTGCAGGACATCGGTAACGGGTTATTTTGATGATAACAGTACTGACCATATGTACGGGGAGACTTTTTATTGCCAATATATATCGTTACTGTGAATTTCAGATATAGTGCCTCTAGCTGGGAGCGAACCCGCACCGTCACGGCGACAGCCCCTGATATTTTGTCAAAAAGTATCCAGCTGTGTAGCATGTTGTTTAATGTTTAAGGCATTTTAAAAATCAAAGCACGAAAAGTACTGATGTGTGGCGATTTAGAGTGATTGTCATGTCACATCATCTATAGATTGTGTGGAGTTTCCTATTGGAGGAGTGTGAAGGAACTTTCGGATGGCAGAGCAAAAGTTTGCATGCCCGACTTCTTCTTTATCAAGTTTTTATCTACCACGGATATTCGGGCGAATGCTATTATCCAAGACTGAAGTCATATTGTGCCAGGAAAAATAAATAATAAATCAACCTTTTATTTGAAACTTTTAATTTACAAGAAAGAAGTAAACCACATGAAAAAATAAATAATACTTTAACTATGAAATAATAGCTATTTGCACTATGATTTGAAACAACATCAATTTTGATTGACTAAACGGACATAAAAGATATGCAAAAATAAAAATAATATGACTAAAAAGCAATTTTAAAAAATCAAAAAGTCAGAGCACTGCATCAAGTCTAATTAAATTGAAACGCTTTAAAGTTTCGTCTAAAGTTCAGAGCCGTCTTTTTGTTAGAATGTCTTGCTAATTACCGACTAGCTTTTTGGAAACTAAAAAAAGTTGAAAACGTACCGTGTGCAAAAAAGTTGCATCATGGTTAATGGATGATTTTATTTAATAATAATATTTATTGTTTTGTTCTTTTCGAATAATATGAGTATAAAGCAATTTTATAAAAATGAGTCATAGCACTGCCTCAAATCTAATTAAATTTAAACGCTTTAAAGTTTAAACGCTTTAAAGCTTCTCCTAAAGTTTACACTGTAAAGCCGTATTATTGTTAAACCTATTACTTGACAATATAATATTTAAGCCATTAGATGGCGCTGGGGCAGGTTTTCATGGTATTTTTGACATGCTTCACATCTAAGGGCCCTTTTTCAAAAAGTACAATAACCAAAAGTATTTTCCCTAAAACTTTTTTATATAACTTCTTCGCAACATTTCAAATGCAATGGCAGAGAAAAGTTTATGACAAAATGCTTTTATTGTAATTTTTGAGAAAAAAATATATCAAAATGTGAAAATCCCGGGGATGAGTTTCTGGGGTCATGAACTGCAGATAGTAAACAAATACACCAGGCAGTGTAGCTTGAAATACTAATCTTGGCAACTGTGGGAAGCTGATCAGTAAAAATACAGTTAAACAGCAGTAATTTGAACAATATTTATTATTAATATCCATGGTTATTGTATATTCAAATTGCATGAATGAAATGCCACACCAAGTTTGAGATAAGCTATCATCACCCCATTATTATTCTTGTTATTATCACTGGTAAATGTCCGAATGTCCCTTGAATAACTTACATTTATTATTGTTCCTATCTTGGCCTATCAGTACTAATTACAAGCCAAACCCTCTGATGAAAGCTGATCAGTGTATTGCTCACTAGTGATACGCTGTTGTGAGAAATCTTACTTTCAAAATGTAATTTGCATTTTTCATATTTATAAAGGGTGTCTTTTTTCCAAGTATTTACCTATAGTATATAATTTTAAAATATAAATATTCAAAATATAATACAATATCAGTCTGCTGCATGTTATAGTTGCATAGGAAACTGCGACGGAAATTGTGCATGTATGTCAATTATGTGTAAAAATCTTAGTATTCAGTAACCAGGATGAAGATGAGCAAGGAGAATAAAACCCTGTTACACCATAATGGACTATAGGATACAGCAATATGCAAAATATCACGCTGCTGAATGCCATGGTTGCTTAGAAAAGTGCGATTGAAATTGTGCAAGTATGTAAACTATATGTAAAAGTCTAAGTATTCGGTAAACAGAAAGTAGATGAGCACGGAGCATAAAATCGCTTTATACCATATGGGTCGATAGGATAAAGCAATATGCAAAATATCAGGCTGCTGCATATTATAGATGCTGAGAAAACTGTGACATAAATTGTGCATGTATTTAAACTATGTGTTAAAATATAAGTATTTGGTAAATAGGAAGTAGATGAGCACGGAGCAAAAAATCGCGTTTACCATATGGGACTACAGGATAAAGCAATATGCAAAATATCAGGCTGCCGCAAATTATAGTTGCTGAGAAAACTGCGCCGGAAGTTGTGCATGTATGTCAACTATGTGTAAAATCTAAGTAATCGGTAAACAGGAAGTAGACGAGCAAGGAGCTTAAAATCGCTTTACACCATATGGGACTATAAGATAAAGCAATATGCAAAATATCAGGCTCCTGCATGTAATAGTTGCCGAGAAAACTACGACGGAAATTTTGTCATGGAAGGACGGACGGAAGAACGAACGAACGAACTGACAAGGGTTAAACAGTATACCTCTCTTTTCTTCGAAGCGGGAGTAGGAAAGAGATGGTCTACTTTTGCACCTAGCCCTCGCAACAGTAAAATGAATACCAGACAATACCACTCAGTCTGTTAATTATGTGCATTTATCACCAAAAAACAAGATAGTGCAATTATAGTAATATAAATTACATACAGTATTTATTACTACGGTATTGTAATTGTACATAATTCAGTACAAGTATTAAAATATTTAGACAATACCACATTCGTATATTGTTCATTACTCGTAAAGAAACATATAATACCAACATATTTTTTTAATCCAGTACAGTATTTTAAATCTTTAAATACAAATCGATCATTGTATGTACACAACACAATTTTAACAAACTTCAGACTGTACAAAACTATTATTATATCCTAAAAAAACATGATTTTGTAATTATGTGTTTTATAAATCCCATACAATAATTTTATTTTATTTGAATTTATATATACAAGATTCAGTAATAAAAATATCAGACAATATCATATTCATATCATGTTCATTACTTTCAAAGAATAGAGTAACTACATTTTTTTCTATAAATCCAGTTCTGAAACTGCTACAGTATTTTAAAAAAAATTGAAATTTGATTGTATTTACACAACATAATTGTAATAATATCGGACAAAACACGTTAAAATTATGTTCATTTAAGTCCCTCACACAGAAAACAAGAAAGACTGGATGAAATAGGAATTTGTGATAGATCCAGTACAAAATCTTTAAATAAAGATTCATAATTAGTATTTACAACATAAAATAAGCCAATATTTGACAAAAATCACAAAACAAATTCAAATTACGTTCATTCATAAAGAAAGCAACACAAATGATAGTCCAGTAGTCATTTTCCTAAATCAAATCCAATACAGATCCTTAACCTAAATAGAAACATACACACGATGCCGAAATATACATCTGATCATTTTTTCTACAAATCGGCGAAAAGCCAAGTGCACTAATAATGCATCGCGAGATTTGGAAATAGATCTCTGATCATGTAAAACAAGTAGAAGAAATTGATTAATGATGGTCTCCAACACACTGAGGAATAATTACACATAATAAAACATATCTTTTATAAAGTTATACGCGATAGCGAGACATAACATTGCTTGTATTTTAAACAATGTCGAAACATATTACTGATCATTATTTATAAGATGCGCAAACATACCATTAATCGTATTTTAACGCTGCAAAAACAGAGCACTGATCTTGCCATTGGCAAAAACGATGAGAAAACAGAGCACTGATCATTGTAAAATCGATGCGAAAACAGAACACTCACAATGTCTAAAATAATAAAGAAAAATTATCACTTATCAGTGTAGTTATCCGTTTCAATTACCTCCATTGAATGTAATTTACTATCAAATCATACAAAATGTCAATAATTGTTGAAGCTTTTCAGAGCCTTCCCCAGAAAATGTTAAGGCATCTTGGCATCCTACACGTGATGCGCTTATTCGCGCAAAAAGTTTTAACATGGTTTATGTGATGCATCTTGCAAATATATTAATATATACATGTATTTAGCATAAAGCAACAAAGTTTATATGTTGTTGGTGTTTTTGTTTTTTTTTGTTGAAAAAAAAGACAATACATCACATTTTTTAAAAGCACGTTTCCACAGAACTACCACAGACTCACTATTGCATTGTTCTAAATACAAAACAGTTGTTGCTTCATGTTTTTAATGGACATCAGTCTACAAAAGCATGCCACAATTGTCTCTTGTTGCAACAGCTCTCACACCAAATACATAATACACAGGCTGTGATTGCAGACCTCATGTTCTTGTAATTACCACTATTGAACACCTGGGGAAAGCCCTGCTCTTGGGGAAATACGACGGATTGTATGCACTGTCCCTGTCTCCTGCATGGGTGGCTAGGCCATGCATAACCATGAGGTTATTGATACATTTATCATATCAATATTGATACCAAAACAGACCAGAGATTATTATATTTAACACGAAACAGAAACATGTCAATGATGATGTCTTGCTCGGGGAGAATGAACAAAAGTGTGTTGTTGGTTTTATAGTACATTTTGAAATATAACTAGAATTATCACTGAAAGTGATTAAATACCCCCACATGTATGCTTGATAATTGAACTGGGAATGCTTCGAATCAATGGCATAATGTGCACCACTTTCAATCCAAATTGTCGTCTTCACAGTAGCCACATATTCAGCAAGTTTCATCACAATATCTCATTCCTTCTAAATTTATTGAGCAGAAATGGTTTAAATATGTTAGTAACAGTGGCCTTTATCTAACTTTTATCTAAGAACTGTGTGCCAAACATTGTTTATGAGAAATCATCCAAAAACCATTTTTTCTATTTTTAGTAATAGTGACCTTGACTTTTTCATCACAATATCTCATTCTGAACCAAAGTTATTGAGCATACAGTTTATTTTCTATTTTTAGTAACAGTGACCTTGACCCCACAGGCCTTGAATCCCAAAAGACATCTTCACAAAAACCATCAATACACCAAATTTCATTTAAGAATCTCATTCCAAGCTATAGTTACTGAGTGGAAACGAAGTTTTGAAGTTTAAATAACAGTGACCTTGACCTTGAACCCACAGGCCCCAAAGTCAAACCTAATCTTTATCTTGTTATGTTACATCTGTGTCCCAAAAAATAATTAAATCTATGAAGTATTTAATGAGTTATAGTCCAAAAACAATTTTTTTCTTTTTTAAGTTACAGTGACCTTAACACTGACCCTTCAGGCCCCAAAGTCGAACTCGACCTGTATCTTCTTACATTACATATATGTACCAAAACAGGATTTAATCTGTGAAGTTTTTCATGAGTTATTATCTGGAAACCCTTTTTCTATGTTTAGTAATACTGACCTTGACATTGACCCCACCAGCCCCAAAGTCGAACTTGACCTGTATCTTGTGATGTTACATCTATTTACCGAACAAGGATTAAATCTGTGAAGTGTTTCATGAGTTATCATCCGGAAACCATTTTTTCTATTTTTAGTAACAGTGACCTTGACACTGATCCCACCAGCCCCAAAATCGAACTTGACCTGTATCTTATGACGATATACCTGTGTACCAAAAATTATTTAATTCTGTCAAGCCTTTTATGAGTTATCATCTGGAAACGAAGAATCCGACCGACAGACCGACCGACCGACAAGCTCACTCCTATATACCCCCTCAAACTTCGTTTGTGGGGGTATAATCAATAACGATATTCATCATTTAACTTTATTTTTAGTAGAATATAGTAGATATTTGTTTCACGAATGAACCCCAGAAACTGGTCACACGTGAAATAAAAGCGATATTTCACTGAAACAAACACTTTTTCTTCTTAATTTATATTTTCTTGACAAAGCAATGAGTCAAGAACTGGAAACTTTCTTGTTCCCTGTGGAGGACCTCACAATTTTAGCCGCTTAACTTTCAATCATAACTGATAAAGCAATAGAAAATAGTTCTGAAATTCATATCAAATTTAAGTATTTTAAACAGCCTATCTATCACTTTAATTTAATGTTAATGAAACTGAAAAACAAAAGTTTATTTTATTTAAATATTTCAAGAAACAACATGCATCAATGGTGTACCAAAGAGAGGTCATATAAAGCTAAAAAGTAGTTAGGCAAAAACAGTGAAAACAAGAGCTGTCACTGGAATTGACATATGCCCCCGAAATGCAGCTTGAAATCAAATAGGTATACATATGTAATAAATAAACATATGTAATGAAAAATATGCTTGTGAAAGACGAAGCATACTGCATGCATATAACGTGAAAGATGAAAGGATCATAATTATGTTTCAAGTCTATAGTAAATATATAGTTAAATAAAGTTAAATATTAATATGAACAAGAGGTCCATGATGGCCCTTTATCACTCACCTGAGTGCAACGTCTCGGTGAACATTTACATCAAGTTATTTTAAAATCCAATAAGAAACAACAAATCTACAGCTTGGAAAAGAAAATGCTATTTTTCGTAACAGTGACCTTGACCTTTGACCTACAGGCATGGGTATTGTAAGCAACACATCCCTTTGTCATGGTGAATATTTTTGTAAAGTTATTTTGAAATCACTTCATTCATTAGGAATTAACAGCCAAGACAAGAAAATGTTATTTTTAGTAACAGTGACCTTGACCTTGGACCAACAGGCATGGGTATTGTACGCGAAAGTACACCTTGTGATGGTAAACATTTGAGCCAAGTTATTTTAAAATCCAATGAGAAATAACTAATTTACAGCATGGACAAGATTTTTCTATTTATAGTAACAGTGACCTAGTTTTTGAACCCAGGTGACCCATATTCAAACAACCAATTAATAACTGGGACATATGTCCTGACCAAGTTTCTTTACAATCTGAGAGTAAAATTGTGACCACTATAGTGTAAACAAGAAAATTCTATTTTTAGTAACAGTGATCTAGTTTTTGGACCCAGATGACCCATATTCGAACTTGTCTGACAAATCATTAGGACAAACATCCTGACGAAGTTTCATGACAATCGGAGCAAAAATGTGACCTCTAGAGTGTTAACAAGAAAATTCTATTTTAAGTAACAGTGACCTAGTTTTGGGACCCAGATGACCCATATTCAAACTCGTCCGAGAAATCATTGGGACAAACATCCTGACCAAGTGTCATGACAATCAGAACAAAAATGTGACCGCTAGAGTGTTAACAAGAAAATTCTATTTATAGTAACAGTTACCTAGTTTTTGGACCCAGGTGACCCATATTCAAACTCGGCCTAGAAATAAATGGGACAAATATCCTGACCAAGTTTCATGATAATTGGAGCGAAAATGTGACTGCTAGAGTGTTAACAAAAAAATTCTATTTATAGTAACAGTGACCTAGTTTTTGGGATCAGGTGACCCATATTCATACTCGGCCTAGAAATAAATGGGACAAATATCCTGACCAAGTTTCATGATAATTCGAGCAAAAATGTGACCGCTAGAGTTTTAACAAGAAAAATCTATTTATAGTAACAGTGACCTAGTTTTTGGACCAGGATGAACCTTATTCGAACTCGTCCGAGAATTCATTGGGTCAAACATCCAGACCAAGTTTCATGACAATCAGAGCAAAAATGTGACCGCTAGAGTGTTAACAAGAAAATTCTATTTTTAGTAACAGTGACCTAGTTTTTGGACCCTGATGACCCATATTAAAACTCGTCCAAGAAATCATTGGGACAAACATCCTGACCAAATTTCATGACAATCG